>CM041777.1:6564082-7074069 GCA_023374045.1 Limonium bicolor
AGCTCCATTTTGGTGCCAAGAGGAATCTCCATGGAAGGAGCTTGAGTTCATCTTTTTACGTATTATTCTTCTCCTTTGCTTCAAGGTATGGAAACTCAAAGAAAAATGGTGTTTCCTCCACGTTTTATGTTAACCAAGAATAGCTTAAAATTCCTTTGAAAAATGAACGTACGTTGTCTACTGAAACTACCTAAAGAGCCAATGGTAAATGACTTAGAAAAATGCTCTCAGAGAGGTTAGTAAAAGACATACGTACTGCTGTTTGTATTTGCAGGTGAAAGGCAAATATATTGTGGAAATTCAGTGTTTAAGATTATTGCATTTTAAGAGCCTAAGAGCTATGCAAATTTAAATTGTGCACTATGTTGTTATGTGGTGTATATTTGGTGAAGTTTTGAGTATAAGAGTGTACTGGGAAGTTTATACAAGTGATGGGTGTAAATAACTTACGCAGCAGGACATGAAAAAGTGCGAGTACGTCAATTCTGTAGCTTCGGTCCGGGACTTGGGGTGTGGATGACATCCCGGACCATATATCAAATTAAGGCCGTGAGTTGTACATAGAGATGGGTCCGGGACTTGGGTCTTGTACAAGGACCCGGACCAGCCCTTAAAATCAACCGAGAGATTGCATAGAATGGTCCGGGACTTAGGACCTGGTGAAGTCCCGGACCACCCCAATAAAGAGACCGAGAGGTTTGCTAAGTATAGGTCCGGGACCTAAGTTAGGGAGCAAGTCCCGGACCACTATAAAACTTGGTTTCTAGGTTGATAAACGATGTCTAATGATGGGTATAAGTTAGTATGATATTATAAGGTTGTTCAAGACATGTTAGGAGTGTTATAATGACATTTTAAAAGATGAAAAGTTGGAACAAAATGTGGAAATGAAATAACTAGAAATGTTAATATGGACTAGTACGTTAATTGACCGACGTTACTAAATGTGTTTAGGATTCTCTCAAGGTGGGAACCAGTCGAGGCAGGGACCGAGGTATGGTTTTCTTGCAGTCTGTTGCCTACCGGTTTACACCGGCTTGTGTGTTGTTTGTTTTCTGTGTGTTTATGACTTTGTAAGACTTAAGTCATGTAATGAGTTTACAGTTGTTATATTATTATGTTGTTGGGATACGACTAATTTCCCTTGTGTGTGTCTAACAAGACTTAAACACTTGATTGTGATCTGTGTATTGTGTTGCAATGTTGTACTACTAACAAGTGCTAACGGGAAGTGAGGAGTCCGGTAGTTCCGGCCACGCGTGTGAGTATGGGAGTCGATGTCATTCACCGGTTCGATTCTCTTTGTATGTTTAGGTTGTTTTCCAATTTGGTTTCAATCTTCCCTTTAGCTTATCCAAGGCTATTTTACTGACTCACGTCGGGCCACAGGGGCATACTATGTTTATTCGGTGTGCTTGGGATCACTATATCCGACACGCCTGGTGTTTAAGTTATCCGTTCAGTTCTAAATGACGGTGATGAGTTATGTAACGAGCTTAGTATGAGTATGGCAACATCCTCTATGCTCTCAATGTGATCTAACATTGTTGGTTCGTTTCCTAAAAGGATTCGTTCTTGTGTGTCATTTGTGAAGTTATTTGCTATGCGATATTCTTGCTATGCTATTGTATATATGATGTTATTGTGTAAAATGAATGCCATGTCATCATGACAATTGGTTGCGCGTATCCCGGTAGCCGATGGGCTGCGCGTTAGCCATACCAGCCAAGGGTTGCTGACCCCCTCGGGGGATCCATATTTCTTTTACTGCAGGATGAGGATCGAAGAAGCGGAGTGGCTCTAGATCCCAGGATGTAGTTTACTTTTGAGTACCTTTGGATGTTGGCCCGGGATGCGCCTGTGCTCCCGTGGCAATATGTATTTCAGTTATCGACAGTGCACAATGGAAGGTTACAGTGACAGTGTATAATTATGGGTTGTAAGCTAAATACTCGGTTATGTGTGTATGTACTTATGGTTTTAGTTCTATGCTCGGGAGTCTGATCATCAGACCGGTACACTTGTATCTATTCAGCCTTGTTAACCACGTGGGTGGTTGACGGCGTTGTAGCACCAATCGTTTAGTTACTGTTTAGTTGTTCATATTCCGCTGCGATTCCAATATTTATTAAGTACGTAGTAGGGGTGTTACCGTCTTTTGTTTACTAGTCTCCTTGAGAGCATTTTACTAACTCATTTACCATTGGCTCTTTAAGTAGTTTTAATAAACAATATAAGCTCATTTCTCTTAAGACACTAAACTATATTAGGTTAGCATATTTACCTCTTTTCCTCACAACTTCTTTCTTGTTTCCTTGACTAAAATCGGCAAGGCTCTAGTTGCTTGTCAACTTCCAAACATTACACAAATGATAAAATGAGTATACAAGCTTTATGCTTCATCTCATTGTAAACCCTAGTTACATATATTATTTAAAACATTAAGATGATTGTTTTACCTTGGATATGAAAGAGAGTTTGGATATGTAGCAAGAGAGGACTCCACCAAGCCCTTGAAAGATTCAAATGAAGCTAGAACAAGCAAAGTAAGGGCACCATTAATGGTGTTTTTCGGACAACATACAAACATGAAGGAAATGTTATTTTTCTTTGAGTTTCCTTACCTAGAAGCAAAGGAGAACAATAATATGTGAAAAGATGAGATCAAGCTCCTTCCATGGAGATTCCTCTTGGCACCAAAAGGAGCTCTTGAAGTTTTGAAAGGATGAAGTTGAAGAGCTTGATGAGACAAAGAGAATGGTGGTCTTAGAATTTGATTTGGTTAATGGAGCTAAGACTTACAAGGGATTGAAGATGGTGTATGGTGGTGAGCTGCTGCAACCGTGAACGAGAGAAAGAAGGAAGGTAGAAGACGGTGGACACAGCAAGGGAAATGAGAGAATGAAGATAAGTATTTGCTTTTAGAAGATATTTGTTTAGTAAAGTAATAGTACTTTATTTATCATTAGTTTATTTACTTATTAAATACTAGCAAGAGTGGTGACTTACACCATGAAAACCGGCCCCCTTTAGTTACTTAGGGGTGTTTTGGTCTTAGTTTACCAATTAAATTACTTATGATGACATATGTTATAAACTAGCTTATTTAGTTACTATTCATTAAAACAAGGCACATAGATGTGAAATTTTTGATTTCCCATTGATATAGACTTCCAAATGTGATACTAAGTAGTACACATATTAATTAAAGAGTAATGATGTACATTTAGCCATTCAAAACTCATTTACAAGACAATTTTTCAAAAATGTGCTTTAAGACTCCTTAAAGCACATTTTGTGTTTTAACTTGTTTTCAAGCTTGGTTTTCTTTGGTAATTGTTTAATATGTTCATTAGTATATAAATAAGGTCTTGGTAAGCTCACTAGGTCTTAACCAAGCTTATCCCAAGCTTAGAGCACATTTTAGCCCTAATTCACTTTAAGGCATTTATTTGTGTTTTTCTACGTTTAAATTGTTTACTAATGTTTCTAAGACTCTTTCTAGTATTAATATACCATATTTAAATGCTTAAACAACATACTAAGGTTTGGGGTATTTCACACCTTCTTGAACCAAGGGCTAAAACCCCTCCTAAAACTCTCCAAAGGTAACCCTAGAAATCTTGATTTAAACATTTCAAGGAACTAGCATTATTATGAGGGTTAGTAGTTTAATTTCACTTATTTTGTGTACATTGGGTGATGGGAATGGGGTTTGGCAACTCCATTCCCCATGTAGCCGATTTTGACAAGAAAGAGAGGAAGAGGAGAATTGGAAAAAGGAATGAAGGAATTATAAGCTCAAGGTAAGAGATCTTTCCTAATGCTACATTTTAATGCATTAGAGTGATGGGAATGGGTAAACCAATTTAAGGAACCCAAACATTTTATTAGTATTGAAATTGTGGAAGTTTGAGTATTAAAGAGTAAGTATTTGAATTGTAGGCCTTAGAGCCAAATGAATTGTGTATATGTATTGGTATTGTGGATTGAGAAAGTATTGGTGAATGCATATTGTATCGATTGCTGGTAGGACCCTTGTATGGGTGTGGCTAGTTAGGAATGAATTTGATGAAAAGTAAGTATGTGGAGAAGTAGAAATTGTAGGTGAACTATGGCAAAATTTTGGTAGAAAATGTACATTTAAGGGTGACTTGGTGAATGGGAGAACCAAGGTGTGTATTGGAGTTAGTAGAGATATTTAGTAACCATGGAATGGTAGTTGTAGTATGAGGATATAAGGATGCAAAATCTGTAGCAAGAATGCTAGGAATGCATTGGAGAAACTAGGACGAATTAAGTGTATTTGGAGAACTTGAGGTGGGTGTTTAATACCTCGGAAACAAATTAAAAAAGATTTAGGTAATGGGAAGAACTAGGATGAAAAGGATAATCTAATAAGGATGCTAGTAATGGTATTGGTAGTAGGAGTATTGAATGGTAAAAGTTGGAACAAAAATCTGTAGCATCGGTGGGAGCAAAAACTAGTATAAGTGTTGGATTGGAATGAATAGGAGGAATGTGTAAGTGAATGTAGGGGTTGAGTAGTAAGTTTGGTGGATGAACTAGGGGGATTAGAGGGCTTGATTAGTGCTAAATCATGGGGAAAATATTGGTAAAGATTGGGGAAGCAATGGGTAAAGAAACCAACTGAAACCAGATTTTAAAACTAAAGTACTGGGCCGGACCGGACTTGCGACCGGACTTGCAAGGTCGGTCGAGCCCAGAATCATAAAGACGGGAACCTACTGGAATGGACCGGACTTGCGACCGGACTTGCAAGTTCGGTCGGACCAGAAAATTCTCCCGTCTGAAACCTTCTGGAATAGACCCGACTTGCGACCAGACATGTAAGTTCGGTCGGACCAGAAAATTCTCCCGTAATGAGAGCTACTGGAATGGACCGGACTTACGACCGGATTTGCAAGTTCGGTAGAGAAAAAAAAATGTTTTATTATATGATTATAGTAATCATAGGTATGTATATATATGCCTATACACATATATGCATATGTAAGTTGTAATACACCATTAATGAAGTAGTAATGGTAAGAAATAAGTAGACGAGTAAGGAAACAAATTAAGGGAATTGTAAGTATAAGAACATTAAGTTAAACCGAAACAACGGGATAACAGGGTAAGTACGGGCGTAGTAATTATTATGTATTGTAAAGCTTAGTATTAATAGAATCATTTGGCATGTAGTCATTGATTCGAGAGTAAGATTCGAGAAACAAATGTGAACCAGAGGAACAAGGGAACGCCCGCTGGAGTAAATCAACGGTGAAAGGTATGATTTCTTCATGCTCTGTATCCTAACCTGGTTACCCCGATTTGTGTGCTTATGTGATCACCAATAAGATAAATACACGAATCGGACTTTTATTGCACTTAATTGTGTTTGAGCTATATTGTTCTTGTTGTATCTCCTTGAACAATTAGTTTGTATAATTCATGAAATGCATGAATGAGAATGATGTGTATGAGTAAGTATGTGTACTTGAGTAGTGTATCGACGTATGGTATGGAAGTAATGACTTCTACTAATTCCTAACCATCTAACTCCTAACATGAGTAACGAGTAAAATGGAATGAGTAGAAGCCCAATATAGTTTTGGCCACGCGTGAGGATAAGGAAACACAAGAGGTTGGATCCGAATCCTGGCTGTAATCTTTTCCATGGACCAAATCCCTTGAATGGGTAGCATCCTGGATTAGTGGGCCACCTTAAAGCCCGGTGGTGGGATGTAGTAATCCCTGCCCGGAGGTCATACCGACTTAACATGAGTAAAGTAAGTAAGAAGTAAGTATTGTATGAGTATCGGTCTTGACTATTATAAGTCATTGACCTTGAGCAAATGAGTATTGAACACCCGATTAACCCGGGTGTGTAAAGAAGCTAACAAGCCTTACGTGTGAATTGGAGAAGTGTATCTCCGTATTGCATATGAGTATGTATGTGTATGTGTATTCTGGAAGATGGTAAGTAAGTGTTGGTTGACTTGTATTGTCTTCCAAGCATGTATTGTAGTGTGCGTATGTATGTATACCTTGTGTAGTATTGTAGTATCTTGAATGAAAGCATGTATGTATGTATGTATTGTAAAATGAATTGCATGTATTCGACCAAATGGTCGGCATACCCTCGCTAGTACGCGGGGTATGCGGTTATCATATTCAGTGTAAGCTGACCCCCTAGGGGGAACGTTTTTAGTGCGCAGGTACTGGAAGCAGACATGATCACGGTAAGAGACCGGCGACTACACTTGGGTAGCTAGGATGAACTGTAGTTAGTAGAGAATCGTAAAAGGCTTGGAGCCTTGTATGTAGTTGTGAGGAGTGGGTCGTCGTAGACCCTTGATGAGTAGATATGAACTTGGAAGGAGTATTATATTTGTGTTTGGAACTTAGTAAACTCGGTTATGTACATTGTATCATATGGTATTGTAATGGAGTAATGTGTTGAATGGAGCATAGTAGTAGGTGATTGGTAAATGGAGTATGTATTGTATATGTGTAGTACTCGGGATTCCGGTCCATCAGACCGATGCTGTATGTAATAGTAGTAGCTTTGTTAGTCACGTGGGTGACTAACGGCATTGTATCACCCACCGTGTGTATGTACCGCTGCGTGAATCTGGAAGCACGAGGACATTAGACGGTAGTGACAGTATTAACGGTAGGGGTGTTACATATGCATATGTTGTTTTTATTTGATTTAGTCATATAATATATAGTTGCATGTATACATGTACTATATATATAGTCTCCAACTATACCATATATATACTTATTATGTATATATTTTTACATGTTTGCGCAACACTCACATATATACGTATACATTTATATATCATGAGTTATACTCTTATATTATTGTCACATTATTATCATCTTATGTAAGATGATTATTTTCATTTGTTGCATTATATTATGCAATTTATATTAAGAACTTTATCTTAATATTATGTAACATTTCATGACATGTATTATAATTTCCTAAGGTTTATTTTATTACTAACCTTAGTTTATAAATTCCATTTCTCATTAATTGTCACATTTTCATGTGAATATTATTAATTAATGATAATTGTTTCATTTAATCACATTAATATTATATAATATCTATAGTATTTATAACATTGTAAACCATAGTTTATAAATTCATTCTTGAATGTTTATACATGCGGTTTTAGTGTATAGTTTAATAAACTATGTTTTGACCACATAAAATTATACAATGTTACACTCATATCTATACCATATTATATGATTTTTATACCTCATTCAACATTGTAATGTATAGTTTTAAAAAACCATATTTAATTGCCGCAAGGGCATATGCATTTATACACTTATTATTTCTCATTTCCCATAGTTTTCATTTATTACAATATAACCACACATTATTATACCATGTTATAAATATCATGTTTTATAACATTAGAACTTTATAACATTTTATAACCTATAGTTTAAATAAGTTTCATTATGGTCGAGAGACATATTTGTTTATAAGTCCAGATTTTTATAACTTCTCTTATTCTTTCTTTATTACAATACATCACTTATTTTTATAACATATCATATACATCATATATTATCATTTCAACTTTATTGTAAGTATAATATATAGTTTTTATAATTTCAAAAATCACAAACAGACCTTAGGGTCAGTTCTGTTTTTATTTCCAATACAATATACTTTCAATATTTACACATCAACCACATATATCATAAGGTGTTACATTTACCATATATATAACCTCTTATTTTTATAAACCATTATAACCTATGGTTTTAATATTATCTAATTGCGAACAGACCTATGGTCTGTTGCAAATTATTTTTCCATTCCATAACTTTCTGAAATTATGTTTTGGCCCAGTTTTATAACATATGTTTTTAATTTCATCAAAACCATATGTTATACACTTTCTTTTATAAAATCATTTATATTACTCCAAAAATTCTAAAACTTTATAACAATTTTATAGACCATTATATTAACAATCTTAGCCCCCCACATACTTGTCATATTTATGGTCTAGCCCCAGTTTCTATAATCTATACTTTTAATGTTATAAAAACCATATTTTATACACTTATCTTAACATAAATAACCTTTTTATAAATTCTAAAATAACCAAACTTTACCCAAATTTGTGTTATAAAGTGTTATATTAACTGTTTTAACACCCAACTTTCGGTAATTACCATTTCTACCCCACTAATTTTATAACTTTCATTTTTAACTTATGATATTAATATAAAACCATAGTTTAATTACTTATATCATTAAATTTGGTCAAGGCACCTAATATGGTCCTTCTTGACCCTTTGTCTACCAGTTTGACCAAGGGTTTATTTATTTACGATTTTGACCCAATATTTCCAAAATTACATTTTGACCTCAATTTTTGCAAAACTTAAAAAAAATCATTTAATAACCTTCTAATGTATAGTTTTTGGCCCTAATTAATATCAGCCTTAAAATTCATTATAATTACAAACTAACCCCAAATGATATTCGGTAATGTTTATTTTTATTTTAAATTCATTTAAAACTTAATGTACCCTAAAATTAAATGGCCTAAAGCATGGCCTTATTACAACACTTAACATATAATAAATGTTACATACAAATGTCACAAAAATACAATGTTTTTACGGCTTATTATATAGTTTCTTCCTAAGATTCTCTAAAATTATTTAATTAATTACTATGACATTATATGTCTTCTAAACCTTACAATACCAACTAAAAATGTCATAAGACATTATATCACTTAGTTAGGTCATTTTAATGCCCCTTTGTTCTCGGCTTTTATTTTTATGTAACATAATGACATAATACTTTATAATATACTAGGTTTAGTATACTCACTTGGTTTTCAAGCAAACCCACCAGCAAAAGCCCTCCAAAGCACACGGCTATTTTCATAAAAATGTTTAGGTTAGTTTCTTGAACATAAATTAACATATAACCTTTATTAATATAGCATTAAGATAGTAAGTTGACTCACTTTGCTAGGTTTACACTTAGGCTTGACTTCTACAATTTTGTGCAGAAACAAGTCCCTTAGTTCCAGCATGTGTTCGGCAGCATATTGCAAGGGAAAAAACAAGGTTTAGGCTTGTGACACAAATCACTAGTTAAGGCCAAATCAAGCTTAATTAGCTTGGATTTTTACCTTAATATTATAGGCTTGCTAAGGGTTGTTACCACCTGAATTTTGGAGGTAATATAAGTTGTTAAAACACCATCTAAATCATGGTATATAACTGGTGGGAACAAGGTAAGACAAGGGTGAGTTTTCCTTACCGAAATGGATTAAAAATGAGGTCTTTTGACCTAGATCTTGCTATCTCAACAAGACTTGGATGTTTCTGCTGAATGAGTATGAAAAAAAAGTGGTGGAATTAAGCTAAGGTAAGCAAGAGCAAAACCGGAAATGCAAATGAAGGAATGAAGCTAGTTAAAGCATGACTTATACCTTTTTAGTACTAGGAATTAACTCCCCTTCTCCTTGGTGATTTCAGCCTGGAATAGCCCTCACTTCCAGCACCAACTCCCACTATTATGCTGGATGGAAATGAGGTTGAGTAAGCTTAGTGGAAAGAGGGAAGAAGGATGAACAAAATAAGCATAAATATGCCTTGAGATCTTACCTAGATCAATTGGAGTTCATCCATGAAGCTAGCTGCTTGCTCTCGGTTTTGGAAGTGAAAAGAGAGGGTTTGAATGTTGTTTACGGCTGTGAGAAGAGCAAATGAAGGAAATAACACTTTTTGGCTTTTAAAGGAATCATGACTTAATGTAGTCAATATTCAAGCATGACTCATTTCTGGATATTTATGAGGGTTTCCTATGGCTGAAGAAACCTCCTCATGCTGGCGGAAACAAGGGTCAAGGTAAGAAGGATTATCTTGACTTGTTTACATAATATATGTAACGTAAGATGGGATTCTTTTAGAGATAACCCATGCTGACTCACTTCTAGTTGGGTTCAGGTTGCTAATGGATAAGGATGGCTCATTAAAGAGGCGGAAGAGAGTAGTCATGGTGGGAAAGGTAAGTTTGATTAGTTTATATTATATAATGATGCTTATCTTACTTTATAAAGCCACTTTTGGAGTCATATATTCATATATGTGTGGCCGGATAATATGTGGAGAGGAACCCCTTAATTAACGGTAATGCATGGTCAAGGTCAAGGGATGATCATTGACCATAGTTTAGTTTAGGAAGTTAAGTGTTATTTTGGGTACTATTCACCCAAAATCACCCATTTTGATTTTATTTTAAAACTTTGATTTAGACTTGATATATAGTCTATCATGTCACATTAATGTTGTGAAGAATGTAATCTAGTCTTTAAAGTGATATAAAACCAATACTTTTGAAGTTATACACAAAAAATGTGCTTTAAAGTGTTTTAAGACACATTTTGTGTTAAAGCTTGTTTTTGAGCTTGGTTTTCTTGGTAGTTGACTAATTACATTCATTACATGATTACTAAACTTATAAATCCAATTTGGACTCTAATGGAGGTCACAAAACCTTAAGGTTTCTTAGAGCACATTTTTGCCCATAGTGACTTTTAAGGATGTTAATGCTTGTTCTTGATGTTGAAGTGTTCCATTAATTTTATTACGTTATTTTATGTGTTAATATGCTTAGGACAAAATTTTAGGTCCTAAGGAGTACGTTTGGGTATATATTTGCCCTAAATGGTCAAAGGGTGCAATATTTGCTTTATGTTGGCCATTATTGTTTTTAACTTGGTTTTGAGGCATGTTTGGGCTTAATGTAATTGATTAAATTTTAATCAATGTTTGATTAGTTAGGGGTATTTCACTGACCCCCAGCTATACTGACCAGCCTCGTCAAAGTTCTACAAGAGTTACAAGAACATTAGGTGGACCTGGTTCCTTGGCCAATCAACAAATATGGTGCCACCCAACAACATCAGTATGTAAGATCTGGTGTGCCTCATGACTGTCACCTCATCTGAATCATCAGGTAACTAACTTCAAGAAGATCTACGGGTTGAGCTCCAAGAAGATCGTCGCATAGCTCCCCAATCTCCATGTGTACTACCAGTGACTCCTCGTCCGTCTATAGGTATCCCATATAATAGAGCTATGTCATCCAACGTAATGGTAGTCTCCCTTGGCGGCATATAATGTTTGTGTCTCTCTTCACCATCTCACGATAAGTGCGGTGATCAAATGTCAATCCAACGAGATGAATGCTAGACTGGAACACCGTAGAATCCCAAAGCCTTCAAATAAGGATGCATCCTATCGTCATAAGACATATGTGTGCCATGTCGTACACTAGCTTCAAACCGACAACAATGAAGTACCTAATACTCATTCTCATCACACACAGAGGTGGACCTATGACTAAGCAAATATATAAGAATGGAGCCTGGTGGTGGACCGGATCCATGGATGGCTGAATATTCAATAACAAGTATTTAAATATATTAAGAATTAAATTTAGACAAAAAACATATAAAACTTTTGATATAGAACAATCATTGTATTAATATTAAATGAACACTACAAATCAATGACCATGTTTAACAAAAAATCCCACTACAACCCAAACAACCAGCACCACACGATCAACACTAAGAACCATTCTTATTAAAACGTCTTCTCATATTATGCCCCTCTTTCTCACACTTGGTGCACCGAGTTCTCTTCTTCGGCTCCTTTAAATCCATCTCATTACAAATATGAGTGGACCAAGATCTTCCCTTTATTAGAACACGAGATGGATCAAGAAGAATGACAGGACAATCTGATGGAGGCCACAAATACTGATCACCGAATGGGATGAAGAGTCGGTTGTACACGTTGAACTACTTTTGCCAAGTGTACCACGATCCCATGAGAGTAGTGCAGTCCATATGTTTGAAGGCAGCAGCTGCGCACGCGTGTGAGCATGTAATTCTGAAAGTTTACCATTTCAAGAAAGTACAATGATCATATCTCAGCTTCATGTTGTGTCGGTTGCCCCCCTTGAACCCATACGTGGTTGCTCTTAATGTAGTGGTCACCTTAAATAACTTGCTCAGCCCATCGAATCTCGTAACACTATGAGCATTAGCTGATTGTCTCCATTACTACTGTTTCTTCATTGCCCAGCCAGCGTACACTTCTCCTCTAGCAACAACTACCGATGCTTGACCCCTTCTGGTGTCAAAGTATTTGACACAGATGTAAAAGGTCTTCTCTACCAATACAACAATAGGTAGGTTTCTAGCACCAAGCAAGATGACATTATAACTCTCACTCAAGTTCATAGTCATCATACCAAACCGGTGTCCACCATCGTGTGTGAATGTCCAATGTTTTTTTTCTGTATACTATCAAAGAAATCAGGGGTAGTAACACTGGCACTCTTTAGTAACACTGGCACTCTTCAACTCAGCCATGTAGATATCAAAACTTATGAGGTTGTGACGCTAGTGCTGCTCTTGATGTCATCTTCTTCAGTGCTACACTTCTTTCTACTTTGTTGAAATTACTCACAATGTAGTGAATACAATATCTTCAGTGCACATTCGGGGGTCGCCACACCCCATTTGATTGATCAACAATAGAGAGGATCCCAGCATGGTGATCGGATATCAAACACCTCACAGGCCAATATAACATGCACCCTTAGATAAAAGAGAAACCAAGACCATGATGTGTATGACTCCTCATCAACCAACGCAAATGCAAGAGGAACTATGTGTTTTTTCACGTCACTTGCACGTGCGACGAGAAGTTTGTGTTTGTACTTCTCGTACAAGAAAGTGTTGTCAATGCATATCACTGGTATGCATTATTGAACACCTCAATGCAAGGTCCAAACGCCCATAACACCCTTTTGAATATACCATAACTAGTATCAGTGTTTCACCACTAAATTTCAACCTTTGTGCCTCGGCTTGTGTGTTGAATGACATGTGATAAGTGAGGTAGAATACTGTACAAATCATCCCAATCACCTTACACTATCTCAATAGCTCTCACCTTTGTTGCCAACCTTCTTCCTCTTGACAGAATATTAGAACTGGTAAGCTATCACTGTCTGAAGATCTCCAACTCTAATGTAGGGGTTTTTTTTGACATATTTGGTGAATATTCAAGGCAAGAATCTCAAGTCAAGATGTGGATGATCTTGAATCAAGATTGAGTTCAGACAAGTGTGCGGGCCTTCAACAACAGTGATCATGAAAGCACAAGGGCTCTTCTTCGTTACCACAGCACGTAATGTCCATTGACACTCATTTTCAGCTGGGAAGTAGACATCCACAACTTTTTGGTTGACCGGTTCACAACAAACAAGCGATAATGGTTAATATGGTGTATTTTCACTACATGTATCAACACATATTTGGACTGGAATAGCATACCCCTTTAAATTTATCCCTATAGCTTCAATCTCCTAATTCCAATTCTTGTTATTCCTCCCACCTCATATACCACTACCACTACCACTGCCGACGTTGTAGAATGAGTATGGATGGACAAGAGAAGCATCACCGCCCTCAATGGTGGTAGTGACCACAACATTAGCAACATCAGATGGCATGTCGTCATCAGCACCATCATCACCATAAAACCACCACCGAACCCCTCTATCTCATCTTCCTCAAATCCTTCATGCACGTCGTCATCATCATCAAATTGATACACCCTCTCTTCTTCGCCAGCTTCATCTTGGTGCTCATCTTATGGGTAATGGGTATGAAGATGGATTTTGTGAATCTATGAAGGTTTCATTTTAAGGAGGTAAAGAAGTGTTTGCGAGCCATCATTCACTAACTAACTCATCCTCTGTGACACATTCACTTCATGGGTGCACATGTTGATACCAAATCAACTACCAATCTGAGTAATAAGCTGCTAATAATTGGTGTCGATACTAACTAAGACGGACTTCTTCTTCCCACCCTTATAGTTGGCTCCGTTTACCCCGTGCACAATTTTTCCATTGACATGACATAAAACATGGATGAAGACGAACATATCCACCTATATGAAAACACCATTGCATCATCACATATTTAATCCATCATCACCAACCATTGGACTGATTGTAGACACAATTATTTAGCAAAACACCAAAAATAATCAACTTAACACTATAATACTACAAAACACTACAATTCATCAATTAATATTGTTATTCAACCTTATCAACTACCTATAATTTGATAAAAATTACTTCAAACAATCATTTATCACTGCAATTTCACAAACAACCACAATCAGTTCACTAATTTACTGATTACCTAATTTCCTAACATTCTCTAATTTCTTAACAATCCCTAAGTATTCTAGGGTTATAGATTTACCTCAAAATATAGTGTAGGTTGCTGGACTAGTGGCAGTGGCTGGTGGTGGGTGGCGGCCCTCTATGGTGGCAATTCGGGTCACTCGGTTTGGGTTCAGTTCGGTTCAGTTCGGGTCGGGTCAATTTGTAGATATTTACTATTCGGTTCGGTTCGGATCGGATCGGGTTCAATTGTTTAAATTAGAATTGGGTGATTTCGGTTTGGTTGAGTTCGGATTTGGGTGCTTTCGGTTCGGGTTAGCCTTTGAGTCATTCAGTTTTTTTGGGTTATAGGTCAAATTCAGGTGACTTATCCGGGTTTAATTGACAAAAATTTTAAAGTACGAATTTTAAGCAACCTTCGTAACTTGCATTGATTTTCATATGCGGCTCCAAATTCTTTTAATATAGTGTCACTGTTGATTAAGACCGCTATTGTGTATAGGTTGGATAAAATCAAACTCGATGACAAATTTTGTAAATGAATTTAAACTATACATCTATTAATTGTATAGAATAAGTATAAATTAAGCTTTTGTGAATTAGTGGTCAATATTCGGCAATCGACGTCCAGTCTATCCCGCCCACGCCCGACGTCATGCCTCCCGTCATCCCGCGCCCGTCACACCCTAAGCTCATCACCTCGCACAAGTGTCGCACATCTACACCCATCCATCACCGCCTTGCACAAGCGTCACACGCCCACGCCCATCCATCAAATTCAAACCATTCCTAAGTCCTAAATATAAAGTAACCTAAGTTTATAAAATATAGAGTAATATAAAATAGTAATGATACACATTACATTGTCTTATAAAACACTTTAGGTTAAGTTGTCAAGGTAGATGGAATAAGGTGGGGATTATTCATCCTCCAAACCTTATTCATCCTCCAAAATGCTAGTCTATCTCACGATTCACAATAATCTACCATTTGGAATATTTATTTTCCCCATTTTATTGCATAATTTTCTTTAGGCATATACACATTGATCTTGAGTAGTATATGTCTCAACTAAAAAGTTTAGGTTTTATAATTAAACTTCATCAACATTTAAACCATTCCCAAGTTTCATGTCCTAAACATAAAAAAACCTAACTTTATTAAAATCAAAATTAGTATAGTATTATAAAATACTAATGATACACATTAAATTGTATTATAAAACATTTTAAAGCAAAACATCTATAGTTTGTAGCAAAACATCCATGTGTGGGAAGAGTAACAACACAGTTTATGAATGTTTTATTACAACAAGGCTTGAGATGCTTGAATATTGAAGATGTTCAATATTATATATATCATTTGAAAGCAATGAACACTTATTGGATGTCTAAATCTCCATTATGTATTTTTGGTTTCAAGATTATTTTTATAGTTGGAACAACTATAGTAGATTTAGATTTAGCAAAACATTCGGGTGGATTCGGTTTGGGTTAATTCGATTCGGGTTGATTCGGTTCGGGTGAATTCGGTTCGGGTGGATTCGGTTTTACCAAATTTCGGTTTGATTCGGTTTTGGTTTGGTTCGGTTCAGATTTTCGGGTCACATTTCGGGTCACGCTATTCAATTTAAGTTCGGGTTCGGATCGGGTTGGATCGGTTCGGTTTTTCTGGTTCGGGTCACCTTTGCGGCGGTAGAGGAAATAAGAAGAATGGGAGGAAGAAAGTTGCAGGCGAGGTTATGAACCCGTGAAATGTGTCTCTTCAAAATATGATTTCAGTTTCTAATGATTTCAGTAGTGATAGGCGAACCCGGTCTATCAATGGAGAAGTCGTCTTTTCTAAAGACATTTTATGAAATTGTCTGTTCAAAAGACAATTTCTCTCTTCCTCCGTCCCACTGAGTCAGCGTCTAATGTGGCAAGAGCTTAAGTGAAATCGACTCTTGAAGAGATGATTCCAACTTCCAGAATTAATGAAATTGTCTCTTGAAGAGGCGATTTCTCCCGGAAGTGTAATATTAGGAGAGAGTTTTGGGAGAAGGTTAATATGTGGAATATTTTGTAAATAAGGGTTATTTCAGAATTTTTTTCCTATGAGATACATAGTTAATGTTGTTTTACTAGACGGTCTTATTATGCATTCGCAGGAAGGCCTGATAGGTATGACTAGCAACATTATAATATTTAGAAGACATTATAGATTATTTTGCTAAGATGTACATAGTATAGCACAATATATACTTCAATATTGCGACTATTGTTATATGAGTAGAGACAAGGGATGAGTTAGTGTTCGACATGCCTGTTTTGTAGTTGTTTTTTGTAGCATAATCTGCTTGCTTTTTGTGTTGGCATATTTGTAGTTTTTCTAAAACTGTTGTTTGACAGTGTAGCATTTTTGAACCATAAGTTAGTTAGGTTAGTTACATGCAGTGTTTTTACCGTTTTCTGTACTACAATTACAAAATTTAAATTACAGTTTAAAACAATACCCTGTTAAGAAATAAATAAAGTAACAAGTAACAACTATTTTAAAGATAAGTAATTTGTTACCATCAAGGGTGTGTAAATACCCTATTTTTAATAAAATCAATACAGCAAAAGTAAATTCAACTTAAACTACTGTATGATCAGAATTCAACGTCTGATAATAGTAGTAAAATCTTCATCAATCTGATCATGTGAATCAGTCATGTTCAATGAATCTACAAGCTTATTCGGGTCGTCTCCAGGATGTACTCCTCGTTCTCAGCATCAGTAGAACTTGCTCCTCACCCACCTCCTCCTCCAACTTCATCTTCATAGGACAAGCAGAGTTACTTGAGTCTGTTTTGTTCAACATCACGTAGTTGTGCAACATGAACATAAAGTAATCGGTGACCGAGTCTTCACCTTGTCTGAGATTTGAAATTTGGGTCTTGATATTGTTTAGCGTCGCCAGGTTCTTCTTCTCAAAACATAGGCAAAGCCATTTCCAAACTTGCTTTGGGTCGTCAGTGTACAAGATACTTTCGGCAACGTTTGGTGTGAGGGAGCATTTACAATCCAAGACACAAATCAAGGAACTGACGTGGTTCCATGCTGCGGTTCGAATGACATCTTGCCTATCGGGACGCTCTATGGTACCATCGACGAAGCCCAGGTTATTTTCGTGTTGAATGTTGTCTGCATCGTCCATTTCTAGGCCATAAAACCCTCGCCAGTAAATTTGGAGGCTAGGTCTCGTCCAGACTGTTCATTTGAGTGGACGAAGAAAGGGTCATTCTGGTTGATTGCAATCGACGCCATTTTTGAAGACTCGGGTGTTTTTTCTTGTTTTTCGGTCATGTTTGGTGAAGAAGAACGGACTGCTTTGATACCATGTCAGAATCTTGACAGCATGAAAGGAACTCCTTTCTTATTTCTATTGATCTGTAAACAAAGACAGAAGTCTCAAGTATGAGGAAGACCACATTACAGTATATTGACTGAGAAAGAATAAGGCTAGTTCAGTCTACTTTTATATATGTAACACCCCTACCGGTAACCACACCATTACACCTAAACCGTCTCCATTATCAACACATAAGCAGCGGAAATTCTAATACGACCGGGGGTGAAACAATGCCGTTAGCCACCCACGTGACTAACAAGGCCAATTCCAAACAAACAATACATCACACTATCGGTCTGATGGGTCTTTACCGAGTACACTAGACAAATGGTACATTCATTCCCTTATCAAATCTCAAACCAAATACAACCTTCAATCTCATGGTAAATAACACAATCCCCATTTAATACTATACCGAGTATCTACAATTCCAAACATCATTAATGACCTTTCGGTCTTACATTTCCATAATACAACAATACAAATAATTAACAACTACCCTTGCTTACTCACAACCCCGTCCTACTCTCGAACGGTGACCGGCTACAAGCCCTATACGATTCACTACTAGTGATACTTCACTCCTAGCTATCCAAGCTTAGCTGTTGGTCTCTTACCGTGATCATGTCCGCTTCGGGTACCTGCACACTAAAAACGTTGCCCCTAGGGGCTCAGCTTACGCTGAATATGACTTCCGCATACCCCGCGTACTAGCGAGGGTACGCCAACTATTTGGTCGAGAGCATGCGGTTCATTTTAATTCAAACATCATGCAATACAACAATACATCATACATGTACATTCACACAACACTCCACATTCAGTCCAGGAATACAATCCACACAGATATCACGTCCAGCTCGTTAAATTCATTCACCTTATTCTTAAACCTTGAGAGACCATATCTCAAGTGAGTTTCATTCTCGTCATTTACCAACCTCCCGCCCCTACCGGGTAGTTTACTTAACTCCTAGATCATTAGACACCCTCGGTCCCGATCTAGTTTCTTAATTATTCTACTCTTGAATAATTTTAGGTTAAGCCTCAAAGGCCTCCGGGCAGAGACAAATATAGGTCTCAACACCGGGCTTTTATAATCTCCAGCCGGGAATAGAAACATTCTCTCATGTTCCCTCTTCCTATCCCATAATACCCAGCTTACCTCTTTAGACGGGTAAGCTCTGCCGGTCTTACTCCAGTCGGGCACCACTATGTGGCACACGGCCCCGCAGGGCACCACTATGTGGCACACGGCCCGGTAACAAGGGAGTTCGACCACGGATTCAGAAACATACGCTCTGTTGCGTCCTCTTCCTTGCACGCGTGACTCACAATCCCCCTAACCCAACTCTCGGGTTAGTAATAATAGATACTCATATTGAATTACATATACAAATATTAGTCAGCCGTATCTCTCCCGATGTTGTCATACAACTTAGGAGATTTTCCTATTTTGTTGTATCTGCTGATTTAAGGGTCGCACCTACACTTCCTTTACTTAGAAACCATGTTCATTTTCTAATGTTGAGTCATATCCTTGCATAGGAGGTCAGCCATCCATATTAAGGACGTTATAGTCTCGTGTGTCGCTTGTTCTCATTTCGAGTGAGTTCTTAAGTTTGTTTTATCGTTGTCCATTAATCGATGGTTTTCACATCATGAGTCTTCCTTCAAGTCTCTAGTCAAACAAGACTCAACTATGAGTCGCACTACAGTACACAATCACATGCAAGTAACTCATTCACCATTCATCCATTTCATGAATTATACAAACTTAGTTTAAATTCCATCCAACAAGCAACAATACAATACAAGCACTATTAAGTGCACACAATCCGATTCGTGCATTTATCTTGTTAGGTGATCACACAATCAAACAAGCACACAAATCGGGGTAACCAAGTTAGGATACAGAGCATGAGGAAATCATACCTTTCACCGGGGTTTTACTTTTACCGGGTCACCTCCTGTTCCTCGGATCTCACTTTCGAATCACTAATCATATATCAAGTGATTTCATTATTATTAAGGTAGTACGGTATGTAAAATTAGTACTCCCGTAAATCTTAGGTTTACTTATGTGTGTATAAGTTCACAACTTTCTCATTCACCTCTCACACTTGTTTACACTTCTTAGGACCTTTAAAGGTCACCAAACAACTCCTAAACAACTCCTAAAACCAATACCATTCAATCCCTCATGCTTAGAACCCTAAAAAACACTTTCTGGTGAATTTCTGGGGTGGTCCGGGTTTGTGTCCGAGGTTACAAACCTAGACCAAACACGGTTTTCACTTTCTGGACAAGTTTTGCTATGGTACGGGTTTTTGTACCGGGATACAAACCCGGACCAACCTATGTTGTAACGTTCTGTGATCTTTTTGGGGTGGTCCGGGTTTGTGTACCGGTTTGCAAACCCGGACCAGCCCTGGAACTGTCAAATTTTACAGTTTTCCACCAGTTTTCAACCCCTAATTCACCTCTAATCATTTCCTAATCTTTCCACACATTTCCCACATGTTTAAACACCTCAAAACAAGCTCTAAACCTCTTCAACTTATTGGTTTAGTCCTTACTCAAATCCTTGCTCAACTTCCACAATTTTTTCTTCCTGTTACAGTTTTTGCACCCTTGTGCATTTTCTAACTTCCCTTAGCACTTTGCACTTTGTTCTAACTCCATTTGACCATACCAATTCATTCCTAGACAAGTGCATTTCCTACACCCAAGTCCAACCTTCATTTCAAAGCTTTTGCACCTTAACTCTTTTCTAGCATTTTAAAGATCCTCACAAGCCCTTTTGCTACAGATTTTTACACTCCTCTCCCTAGTTCTTCAAATGCCATTTCAAGGCTACTAATCCACTCTACTCAACACTACCAACACCTAGGTTCTCCCATTTGCTAAGTCATCTTAAACACTTGTTTTCCTACCAAAATTTTGTCATAACCTCCCCATAAACCTTACATGTCCAAACTCATCTCTTCCACCAATTTTCACCAAAATCAACCCTAAGCTAACCACACCCTTACAAGGGTCCTACCAGCACTCAATATCAATCCAAAATTCACCAAATCACAATATAGCTCCAAAGTCTTAATAAACCATAATATAACAACAACTAAGAATCACTTGGCTTCAAAGCCCTTAGTTCAAATAAAAGTTCACAAACTTCCTCCTATCACATTCTAGCACATTTTCCTCACAAATTTGGGTTCATTCATTAAATTACCCTTCCCATATTCTAAAGCAATTAAAATAGGCATTAAGGTAGATTTTTACCTTAATCTTTTCCAAGCCTCTTTTCAATTCTCCTCCTCCTCTTCACCTTCTCCAATTCGGTCAAATGGGCAATGGAGTTTCCAAACTCCATTCCCAACATTCGAGAGGCATAAAATGAATATAATCAAACCTCTAACCCTTAGGAAAATTCTAATTCAAAGAAGGGCTTAAATACCACAAGTTAGGGTTTACCTTGGAGTGTTCAAGAGGGGTTTTCACCCATGAACCAAAAGAGGAAACTCCACCACCTTTGGAGGGTTGAATTGAAGCTCAAAACAAGGAGAAAACAAGGTATCAAAAGAGGGTAAAAATCGGTCACCAAGGAGAAAGAAGAAAAATGAGTTTTTCTTGGAGATTTTTACCTTAGGAGAGAGAGAGAGAGAACTCCAAGCTCCACAAAAATGCCATGTTCTTCACCAATGGGATATACCCATGGAAATGAACTTCATCATTTTCGAATTTTAAAAAGAGGGAATGGTAGATCTTGATGAGAGGAGCAAGAATATATAATTTGTTTTTGATTTGGAGTTGTAATGTGGCTTGGGCAAGCTTGGAGGTGTGAGCTGCCATGTAAGGTGGAGAAATCGGCTGAAGGAAGAAGAAGAAATCGCCAGAGAGGAGGAAGGGAGGAGAGCAGGACGTGAGGGAAAAGAAAGGTGAGGGGAGAGAGAGAAAAAGTTACTTTATGTAACTTTTCCCTTTTCTCTTCTTTCCTTCTTTTTCTTTCTTTCTTTTCTTTCTAGATAGTAATAGAGAGGGGCTGCTCTCCTTATTAAAACCGGCCCATATATATTTACAAGCTGGAGTGTTTTTGTCTTTTACAGAAAACGCTCGTTTATTTACCCTTTAGCACTATTCACTAATCGGGCCCGTTTTTCCGGAATTTTCTCGTTTCTTTAATTTTAATGGTTATTATACTCCCATTAATGTTTATTTATAGTTATTTGATGAACTATAATTTTTACGGGTTCGTTTGACCACTTAAAGTCTTGTTTTCGGGTTTTCTCGAAAAACGTGCGCTAAAGCTTTATTAGCGTTTTAATACATTATTTGGATCTATTTTTTTCGGGAATTGTTCCCATATATTATTTAGGAATTATTAAGCCTTTTAAATCAATCCACTATCCTTCTGAAGGTTATATTCCTCCTAGGGTTACTTAACGCTTAATTTAGTTTTTCGCTTTTTAAGCGTTTTTCTTATTTCTTTTGGATTTTATTATTTTTACCAAAATTCATTAGGCACTAATAGGCCCTTAAAATCTTATTAGAGTAATTTAATTACCCTAATTAATTCTGAGGTATTTCAATCTACCCCCCTTAAAGAACTTTGCCTACAAAGTTGGTGAGCCTAATATCGTTAGTCATTTAGACATATCGTGTGCCGAGGTCATTATCTCTATAACCCTACTGGCTCAAAGTCAGTCCAGCCAGTTTATACATATCGGTACACACCAAATCAGTTAACAAACAATTTAACAACCGTGAGTACCTACCAACACCACACAACATACATCCCAGTACCATGCAACCTGCGTACACATCAGTACGTCACCAAACAATTTACCCCGTGCACATACTAGTGCGACGCAAAACAATTGTCAGCCATGCACATACCGGTGCAACACCAACTAATTATCCTAGTGCAATTTAACCGTGTGTACATACCAGTACAACACAAGCATACAAAGCAGTACAATCCCACACTAAACCCAATCATGCTTATTGCATTTATCCTAGAAAGATTACTTATGACCACTTACAGGGAGCCTCAAGAATTATTCAACACCAATGTGATCAGCATCAGTGATGAACAATCTCTCCGCCCCAATTTGTGTTCCATCTCCCTTGATCACTAGTAAATCAAGTTCGACTTCACACTTCCGTTTCAAACAATCATGTAATTCAATCATTTACCATTTTCTATCTTTTGATCATCCTAGTCATAAAAACAAAGCAAAGCATCTCCAAGCGATGGAACTCGGTCCATCAATCATCCTCAATTATCTCCAAGTACTTAAGAAATTCAATACATGTTGTAACTTCATTCGGTTTTCTATCCTCCATTCATTCCCAAATAAAATCAATCAATTCCTATCCTCAAATTATACACACATACAAGCAAATCAAGTTACCTAAGGGACTCACTTCCCACTAGGTTCAACATCGGTTTCATACCGATTAGTATGCCTCAACAAATTTCCCAAATATACTCATCCACACCATGCCTATTCCCAAATCAAATACTATGTCCAATCTCGAATAGACATATGCCACTGGGGCTCTCATTCCCCTGGAGTTTCTCTACTCCTTTCCACTTCTAATCTCCCAATCAATACTTCTTTCCACCTCAAATCTCACAAATAATCAAATTACACAAGGAGTGGATACGGATGTTTATGTAACATAAGTACCAATCTTCCAAAACAAATTCTTTTGCGCTATGCGCAATGTAGTTTACACACTTATTAAGTAAAACATACACTTCGCGGTTCTCGGTCTACCCCCCTTAAAAAGGGATTACGCCACGTAATCTACCATGTGTCAACATTGGACATAGGTCTAAGGCGTTCAGCCGTCATGGAGTGTTCTAACTTCCATGTGATCTATTATACAATGTATTCTGGTCAAAGGGTCTTAACCATATCGTTGGTTAGTCCCTGCACCAAGAATTCTCATTGGAGTTTGTTTAACTCTCAACCGGTTTCAGTTCTAGCCTTAGAGGCTTCAAGGCATTGATAATTATCCATTCATTTACTAGGTGTATTTAAACCTTCGAATTTAGGCCCACTAGCTTCTGTTGCGCGACCCTGATAACTTAGGGTTTGTTTGCCCTTCTTGTTATTCTAATTGTGTTATACATTATCCTTTTATCCCTTTTTATCTTGGGAATAAGGTTTATCAATCAAGCGTGGTATTCTTTTACCGTACGCGAACTCAATGAGTTATAGGTTTTCTATCTGGCTCTCTGGAATCCATGTACATACTATTGTGTACTTGAGTGCTTATTCACTTGGTTCTCCCGACATATTGTCGGTTGAGGTTGAGCCGCTACTTAGTTGTAGTGCTTCCTCTACTGTCAGTAGCTTCTGAATTATTACCTTGCATTTTCTATGTTCCGGTCTTTATTACTTCATATGTTTCCTTCTACCTTTTTCCACCATTGTCATCTTCCCAACTTCATAGCTATCCCACTAGATCATTACTGCACAAGTGCAATACCAAAACACTCAGTCCTACAGAGTGCAGAGGCGTAAACCCCTGGGCAGTAAATCTCTTGTGAGATTGCAATAGGAATGAATATTGTTTCCTTGTTTCTCGGTCTGTTTACCATCTTTATTTATCAACTCCATCTCATCGTATGATTTATCCACATGTATTGGTCGCTTGTTGCGCACCATGTTCGTATTTATTTACGACATTGGTTTCCATGGCATCCGCTATTACCTTAGCTTTTGTGCATGTACCTCTACCATTTATACAATGGTTCACCATTTATTTGGCTGATTACCGAATATGGTATCCTTTTATTCCTCTAAGCTCCTTGAGCGTCATTGATTTTCCCCTCCACATCTCCACATGTGCTACTTCTTCTTAACCGATTACTCCTAGGTTTTCAATAATTGCTATCAAAGGTTATCTTACACATTGCTTGGCGATAATTGTATGTTCAATTTTCACTACATTGGTAGTTCTGAAAGAGATATATTTTCAGACATTTATTGATGGTATCCTCTTCTTTAGGATCCGTATGTTCTCCACTTTTGTGGTATCACAATAACGAGGGGTATCTTTGCTCGTTGGTTATTAAACCCTTTTCTGGTGCCATTCTTGACAACTCTCCATATAGTTCACAATGGTTTTGTGACCATTGAATTATGTATTATAATAGTTACTTGGCATACTAGCCTCGTTGCCTAGAGCTCTGCTCATCTTAGGCTGTTTACAAGCATTGCTTCTCCATAACCGTATATTGTTTGGAGGTAACACTGGGCTCCATGATAAGGATCATTGCATCACGCTTCCGTCCGTTGGATGCCCTTTAAGTATCTTGGTATTGATCGGTATCATTTACAAATTTAGAGTATCCCCTGGTAAGTGGGATCCCTTCGGTGTTCTAACCGAGTGTTCGTTGTAATTCTTGTGTCTTTATCACGACTTTGTTATACACCCTTCAAGGATCGCTCTTGGGTGTTGCTCAGTTATGCCATTACCTTCGGCTAACATTTATGAGAATGTTTAATTTACTCCGCATTGCGGTTCTGGATTCCAAATTATCCCATCTAGGGTTATAATGTTTCCCGTTCTTAGGGTAGACCATATGTGCTTCCCTTAGGGTTTTAACCGGTTTGGTATTTCCTTCAGTGGTGATCGGTATCCTCCGGTACCTTAGATGATCACTTTGGTTATTTCACTTTGTTCCTTGAACATTGTGTGTTCCTGATAGGCCTTGCCTTATTGTGTTTATGTTGGGTTTCCATTCCAGCTAATATGCTTTCGTTTCAGATTCCTGAGACATCTCCAATGTCTTTAGTCAATTACTAGTGCTTCTCGCACTTCTTAAATTTAGTCATCCTCTCAGAATGAGTTCTTGACTCCTTTAGCTTGTAAGCTCGTCTGAGTTCCTTCGATTATTCAAGGTATCCAACTGTTCAGATTTGTATTCACTTATGGTCCGTAGAACGGAGCTGACTACTTCCCGTGTTTCACACACTACATGTATACATACGTGGGGTACCATGTTGGTACGTTACCAGTTACCCGACTAACTCACAAGGGTCTGCCAGGCCCGCAAGCTCCTTCGGAGTGCGGTCGTCCCACATCCCGGATTTGGGTATACTCGTAGTGCTCGTCACACGCCTAGGTGAAGTATTCTATTGCCAACTCCTCTTGTATCATTCTATGATACTCACTGTGATTCTCTGGTTTGGTTTCAAAAATCTGAGGTTTAAAAAGAAAAGTTGTAGTTTTGAAAGAAAATTTTGGGTTTTGAAATAGAAATCTTGAGTTTAAAAGAAAATCTTTATGGCGTTGCCATGTTTGAAATCTTAACCAAGTCCAGCTTCCTGCTGACTGGTATGTTTGTTAATGCGGTGGTCAGGCCGTTAGGCCTTTCCAAGGCTTTCGTTCTTTTAGTTCTTAGGATTGTGGTCCTATGTCTGCTCCATTGATATGGTGGTTCTTTAGTAAGTACTTGTTAGTAATCCAAAGGTCTTCCCATTGTCTTGTTGTTGCTGCACTTGCCTTGGCAAGTGCGCGGGTACGTCGGTTTTCAGGTTAACATGTACCGATTACGGTATCGTTTTCATCCGTATCTGGTTGTTTTATCGGATCTTCCATCCGACTCTTGATCTTAGTGATCAACTCCGGGGTACTTCACAGTGCTCTTGACAAGATTGTCGTAAATTCGGGTGCTTCCCCGATCCTCGTGGTACTCCATGTACCTTACTCCATAGCTCGTTCCCACATTTGGCGGTGGTTACTGAGGTTTATCGGATCCTTAGGAACTACATGGTAGTCCTGTTAGTGTAAGGTTAATGGTTACTCCCATAGTTGTCCGAACTATGTTATTTGGGTATTACCGCCCTTTTGCGTTGTAGGTTTGGACTTTATCCAATCTCGACTAATTCCTTAGTCAGTTTCTGTACCGTTGTTAGTATCATCACGCATTGCAGTCCGCAGACTCCTTTATCTCGAGTTTTGTTACTCTGCTATTTCGCTTCATTGAGTAGTTATGCTTCCCTTCTTGTTGGCTGCGCATGGTTCTTGCGACTACGAAGCATGTCGCCCCATGGTGCCGCAAATTTCATCATCCTATATTTAGGATCTTCAATCTTCTACCGTTAATTACGGTTATTGTTGTTCAAACGGGAACCGTCTTCGGGATTTCCAGTTCTTGGGATCTACCGTATGACAGGTTCTTTCTCTTTACAAAATTTGTCCTACAACTGCCAGATCGGGTTTTCCCGAGTATGAGAGGTCTTTCCATTTCTCTGGCGTTCTTCCCCCAACTTTACAACGGGGGTTATGGAGGGCGGGACTGGTTATGTAGGTATCCAGGTTACACCGAAAGTTCCTATCTAGCGTACCTCATACGCTAACACTCATCCCTTAGCCCTAAGTCTCTAATTCCTAACTCGGTATTTTCCTAAACTCGGTATTCAGACCATCAGAGTGATACTTCGCTCTGGTACCACTTTTTGTAACACCCCTACCGGTAACCACACCATTACTCCTAAACCGTCTCCATTATCAACACATAAGCAGCGGAAATTCTAATACGACCGGGGGTGAAACAATGCCATTAGCCACCCACGTGACTAACAAGGCCAATTCCAAACAAACAATACATCACACTATCAGTCTGATGGGTCTTTACCGAGTACACTAGACAAATGGTACATTCATTCCCTTATCAAATCTCAAACCAAATACAACCTTCAATCTCATGGTAAACAACACAATCCCCATTTAATACTATACTAGTATCTACAATTCCAAAATCATTAATGACCTTTCGGTCTTACATTTCCATAATACAACAATACAAATAATTAACAACTACCCTTGCTTACTCACAACCCCGTCCTACTCTCGAACGGTGACCGGCTACAAGCCCTATACGATTCACTACTATCGATACTTCACTCCTAGCTATCCAAGCTTAGCTGTCGGTCTCTTACCGTGATCATGTCTGCTTCGGGTACCTGCACACTAAAAACGTTGCCCCTAGGGGCTCAGCTTACGCTGAATATGACTTCCGCATACCCCGCGTACTAGCGAGGGTACGCCGACTATTTGGTCGAGAGCATGCGGTTCATTTTAATTCAAACATCATGCAATACAACAATACATCATACATGTACATTCACACAACACTCCACATTCAGTCCAGGAATACAATCCACACAGATATCACGTCCAGCTCGTTAAATTCATTCACCTTATTCTTAAACCTTAAGAGACCATATCTCAAGTGAGTTTCATTCTCGTTATTTACCAACCTCCCGCCCCTACCGGGTAGTTTACTTAACTCCTAGATCATTAGACACCCTCGGTCCCGATCTAGTTTCTTAATTATTCTACTCTTGAATAATTTTAGGTTAAGCCTCAAAGGCCTCCGGGCAGAGACAAATATAGGTCTCAACACGGGCTTTTTATAATCCAGCCGGGATTAGAAACATTCTCTCATGTTCCCTCTTCCTATCCCATAATACCCAGCTTACCTCTTTAGACGGGTAAGCTCTGCCGGTCTTACTCATGTCGGGCACCACTATGTGGCACACGGCCCCGCAGGGCACCACTATGTGGCACACGGCCCGGTAACAAGGGAGTTCAACCACGGATTTGGAAACATATGCTCTGTTGCTTCCTCTTCCTTGCACACGTGACTCACAATCCCCCTAACCCAACTCTCGGGTTAGTAATTAGATACTCATATTGAATTACATATACAGATATTAGTTAGCCGCATCTCTCCCGATGCTATCATACAACTTAGGAGATTTTCCTATTTCGTTGTATCTGCGATTTAAGGGTTGCCCTCATCTTTACTTAGAAACCATGTTCATTTTCTAATTTTGAGTCATATCCTTGCGTAGGAGGTCAGCCATCCATCTTAAGGACGTTCTATAGTCTTGTGTGTCGCTTGTTCTCATTTCGAGTGAGTTCTTAAGTTTGTTTTATCGTTGTCCATTAATCGATGGTTTTCACATCATGACTCTTCCTTCGAGTCTCTAGTCAAACAAGACTCAACTATGAGTCGCACTACAGTACACAATCACATGCAAGTAACTCATTCACCATTCATCCATTACATGAATTATACAAACTTAGTTTAAATTCCATCCAACAAGCAACAATACAATACAAGCACTATTAAGTGCATACAATCCGATTCGTGCATTTATCTTGTTAGGTGATCACACAATCAAACAAGCACACAAATCGAGGTAACCAAGTTAGGATACAGAGCATGAGGAAATCATACCTTTCACCGGGGTTTTACTTTTACCGGGTCACCTCCTGTTCCTCGGATCTCACTTCCGAATCACTAATCATATATCAAGTGATTTCATTATTATTAAGGTAGTACGGTATGTAAAATTAGTACTCCCGTAGTTAACCCCGTTATCCCGTAAATCTTAGGTTTACTTATGTGTGTATAAGTTCACAACTTTCTCATTCACCTCTCACACTTGTTAACACTTCTTAGGACCTTTAAAGGTCACCAAACAACTCCTAAACAACTCCTAAAACCAATACCATTCAATCCCCCATGCTTAGAACCCTTAAAAACACTTTCTGGTGAATTTCTGGGGTGGTCCGGGTTTGTGTCCGGGGTTACAAACCCGGACCAAGCACGGTTTTCACTTTCTGGACAAGTTTTGCTATGGTATGGGTTTGTGTACCGGGATACAAACCCGGACCAACCTATGTTGTAACATTCTGTGATGTTTTTGGGGTGGTCCGGGTTTGTGTACCGGTTTGCAAACTCGGACCAGCCCTGGAACTGTCAAATTTTACAGTTTTCCACCAGTTTTCAACCCCTAATTCACCTCTAATCATTTCCTAATCTTTCCAGCTCTAAACCTCTTCAACTTATTGGTTTAGTCCTTACTCAAATCCTTGCTCAACTTCCACAATTTTTTCTTCCTGTTACAGTTTTTGCACCCTTGTGCATTTTCTAACTTCCCTTAGCACTTTGCACTTTGTTCTAACTCCATTTGACCATACCAATTCATTCCTAGACAAGTGCATTTCCTACACCCAAGTCCAACCTTCATTTCAAAGCTTTTGCACCTTAACTCTTTTCTAGCATTTTAAAGATCCTCACAAGCCCTTTTGCTACAGATTTTTACACTCCTCTCCCTAGTTCTTCAAATGCCATTTCAAGGCTACTAATCCACTCTACTCAACACTACCAACACCTAGGTTCTCCCATTTGCTAAGTCATCTTAAACACTTGTTTTCCTACCAAAATTTTGTCATAACCTCCCCATAAACCTTACATGTCCAAACTCATCTCTTCCACCAATTTTCACCAAAATCAACCCTAAGCTAACCACACCCTTACAAGGGTCCTACCAGCACTCAATATCAATCCAAAATTCACCAAATCACAATATAGCTCCAAAGTCTTAATAAACCACAATATAACAACAACTAAGAATCACTTGGCTTCAAAGCCCTTAGTTCAAACAAAATTTCACAAACTTCCTCCTATCACATTCTAGCACATTTTCCTCACAAATTTGGGTTCATTCATTAAATTACCCTTCCCATATTCTAAAGCAATTAAAATAGGCATTAAGGTAGATTTTTACCTTAATCTTTTCCAAGCCTCTTTTCAATTCTCCTCCTCCTCTTCACCTTCTCCAATTCGGTCAAATGGGCAATGGAGTTTCCAAACTTCATTCCCAACATTCGAGAGGCACAAAATGAATATAATCAAACCTCTAACCCTTAGAAAAATTCTAATTCAAAGAAGGGCTTAAATACCACAAGTTAGGGTTTACCTTGGAGTGTTCAAGAGGGGTTTTCACCCATGAACCAAAAGAGGAAACTCCACCACCTTTGGAGGGTTGAATTGAAGCTCAAATCAAGGAGAAAACAATGTATCAAAAGAGGGTAAAAATCGGTCACCAAGGAGAGAAGAAAAATGAGTTTTTCTTGGAGATTTTTACCTTAGGAGAGATAGAGAACTCCAAGCTCCACAAAAATGCCATGTTCTTCACCAATGGGATATACCCATGGAAATGAACTTCATCATTTTCGAATTTTAAAAATAGGGAATGGTAGATCTTGATTAGATGAGCAAGAATATAATTTGTTTTTGATTTGGAGTTGTAATGTGGCTTGGGCAAGCTTGGAGGTGTGAGCTGCCATGGAAGGTGGAGAAATAGGCTGGAGGAAGAAGAAGAAATCGCCAGAGAGAGAAGGAAGGGAGGAGAGCAGGACGTGAGGGAAAAGAAAGGTGAGAGGAGAGAGAGAAAAGAGTTACTTTATGTAACTTTTCCCTTTTCTCTTCTTTCCTTCTTTTTCTTTCTTTCTTTTCTTTCTAGCTAGTAATAGAGAGGGGCTGCTCTCCTTATTAAAACCGGCCCATATATATTTACAAGCTGGAGCGTTTTTCATCTTTTACAGAAAACGCTCGTTTATTTACCCGGTTTAGCACTATTCACTAACCGGGCCCGTTTTCCGGAATTTTCTCGTTTCTTTAATTTTAATGGTTATTATACTCCCATTAATGTTTATTTATATTTATTTGATGAACTATAATTTTTACAGGTTCGTATGACCCCTTAAAGTCACGTTTTCGGGTTTTCTCGAAAAACGTGCGCTAAAGCTTTATTAGCGTTTTAATATATTATTTGGATCTGTTTTCTTCGGGAATTGTTCCCATATACTATTTAGGAATTATTAAGCCTTTTAAATCAATCCAATACCCTTCTCAAGGTTATATTCCTCCTAGGGTTACTTAACGCTTAATTTAGCGTTTTTCGCTTTTTAAGCGTTTTTCTTAATTCTTTTGGATTTTATTCTTTTTACCAAAATTCATTAGGCACTAATAGGCCCTTAATATCATATTAGAGTAATTTAATTACCCTAATTAATTCCGAGGTATTTCAATATAGCCCCCTTAAAGAATTTTGCCCACAAAGTTGGTGAGCCTAATATCGTTAGTCATTTAGACATATCGTGTGCCAGGGTCATTATCTCTATAACCCTACAGGCTCAAAGTCAGTCCAGCCAGCAGCAGCAGCAGTTTACAACAGAAGGAGAGGTAAGTCGAATTTTAGGGTTTAAATCATGTATTTGTTGTGTTGATTGTTGATATTAAGATTGTAATGTGTATGTGGATGTCTAAATTTGTGGTGTGTATAAGATTTATGTATATATTCTGTTTTAAATAAGTGAAAATACATGTGCGCATAAGATGTTCGATGAAATGTTTGAATGAAAATTTTGATTTTTTTACTCATTTTGTGTGTTTGTTCCTTTGTAGGGAGTAATTACTAAGCTGCTGTTGTAGATTGAACTCGTACGGGCTGCAGTTCACTTGTGAACATGTAATATAGTCAACTTATGTCTTCATTTTTCAGTCCATTATAATTACAATCCTATATTTACGAACAAGGAACATGCACAACTACTGAGTTTCTCCTGTATCTACATGTATTTGTGTCTCTACAGATAAATACTTAAGAAGCTCCTTAGCCATTGCATGGTAGATTGAAAGCGGAGAACAATTCATTTACGAACCGGTAATATAATCTAACTTATCCTTTTTCTCTTTTGTACTTTGTATTTGATTTCCACAAATTATTGGAATTTGGTTTGATGATGGAAATTTGTGTTGTTGAATGATTGGTGAATACTTAATAATAAGCATGGTTGTGTCTTTGTAGAGGGAAATCACTAAATGGGTTCACCAGATTGAAGTCATACGGGGCTGAATACATTTCATTTGTGAACCCGTAATATAGTCAACCTACATCTTCATCTTTTTAGCTCATTATGTATAATTTTGCAATCCTAATTACAAACAATTAACATACGTAAACTAATGAGTTTCTATTCTATCTATAGAGAAGTGGTTAAGAAACTCCTCAGTCATTGCACGGTAGATTGAAAGCGGAGTGGAAGAACCGGTAATATAATCTAACTTATCTTTTTCTCTTTTTTACTTTGTATTTGATTTCCACAAATTATTGAAATTTGGTTTGATGAATAAATTTGGTATTAGTTTGATTTGTGATGGAAATTTCTGTTGATGAATGGTTAGTGAATGCTTAATAATAAGCATGGGATAGGTAAAATTATGCAAAGGTCATGCCGATTTTTTTTAACAAAATCTCTTTGTAATTAATATTGTTTGATGTATGTGTATATGTATAACAATATCTAAATTTTTTCTTTATCAGGTCTCACTACATTTAAGTCCGTGAACCACCTCTCTTATTTTCCACCTTCTTCCATCACCGTTGTAGTTTCCTCTTCTTTGTACAAGTAAGCAACTAAACTTTACTTTTTGTTTGATAATTGCGATTATGTATTCAAATAATATAGGTGCTAGTATATAATTTAGGTTGAAAGCTTAGAGTTAGGCTAGCTAGCTTATTTAATACGCATCCAGTCACGCTTCATTAGAGTATAAATACATAGAAACAAATACAATCCATGGTACAAAAACATTTTCATTTTAAGTATACGGTATTAATCGTACCGTATTTTGTGTTTCAAATATAGTATGGAGCGTGACTGGATGTACGGTGATCGAGGGGATAACTTTGACAAGATGTTGAAAGAGTTTTGCAAAGCGGTAGTGCAGCACAAGGACATGACAAAGGCGGAGAAAATACCTTGTCCTTGTGTTGACTGCGGTGTCGTAAGGAAATTTTCAAACATTAAGGAAATTGAATTCCATCTGAAGACCCGCGGTTTCATGCCACTATATAGGAGATGGACTTTTCATGGAGAAAGTGTTGAACATAATATCGGGTCCTCGTACATTAATGATAGGAAGAGGATGACAACCGACCACACATTTGATTCTGCCGAGTCGGAAGTCCCAAGTGCTTCCGGAGTTAATGACAGTGAGCCGACTTATCATGATGAGCAAATAGACGAGATGCTTGATAACATTGAGGATAATTTTGTCGACCGGTCGGATGAGTATCAAAGGTTGTTGGACGCATCCAAGACGGCGTTGTATCCTACGTGCACTAAGTACACGAAATTGATAACTATATTGAATTTGTTCAACCTGAAGGGAAGATATGGATTGAGTGACAAAGGTTTCACGGCATTCCTCAACCTGATTCATGATATACTACCGGATGAGAACGGTCTCCCTACCACCACCTATGAGGCAAAGAAATGGGTGTGTCCAATGGGAGTAGAGTACAAAAAAATTCACGCGTGTCCAAACAACTGTGTGTTGTACAGGGGTGAATACGAACATCTGGACAATTGCCCGAAATGTTCGTTGTCCCGGTATAAGCATAAAGATGGTGAGTACTCATCCGTTCAGAAAAAAAGCCCTCCAGCTAAACTACTGTGGTATTTGCAGATTATACCCAGATTCAAACGGTTGTTTGCGAATCCAAAAGATGCAAAGAACTTATGATGGCACGCAGAGGGTAGAAAGAGTGATGAGAAATTAAGACATCCAGCAGATGGGCCTCAGTGGAGAAACATCAACAGACGGTACAAAGAACATTTCGGACATGAAGATAGGAATCTGAGGCTTGGGTTATGTACTGATGGAATGAACCCGTACGGCACGTTGAGTAGTCAACACAATACATGGCCTATCTGCTAGTGATATACAATTTGCCCTCATGGTTGTGTATGAAATGAAAGTACATCATGTTATCTCTCCTGATATCTGGTCCCAAGCAGCCAGGTAATAACATTGATGTGTATCTTGCCCCTCTGATAGATGATCTGAAGCTATTGTGGAATGAGGGGACCGTGGTATATGATGCTTATGCAAGAGAGAATTTCACGCTCAAGGCTTTGTTGTTCTGTACCGTCAATGACTTCCCTGCGTATGGGAACTTGTCTGGTTACACAGTTAAAGGAACATTTGCATGTCCCATATGCGAGGAAGACACTTGTTCGGACCGTTTAAAACATTGTGGGAAGAATGTTTATATGTGTCATCGACGTCTTCTCCTTGAAGATCACCCTTATCGAGTAACGAAGAGAAAGTTGTTCAATGGTCAAGCCGAAAATCGTGTGGCCCGTCTACCTTTGAGCTTTGAGGAAGTGTACGAAAAGGTTAAGAACATTGTAAATGTATTTGGAAACACATCAAAACCGGCGAACAACATTTGGAAAAAGTGTTCTATCTTTTGGGATCTACCTTATTGGCGTCATCTTCCCGTGAGACACTGCTTAGACATCATGCACATTGTGAAGAACGTTGGTGAGGTAGTGAGTGGGACTTTGCTCAATATACCCGGCAAAATAAAAGACGGATTGAAAGTCAGAAAAGACATGCAAACCATGGGTATACGAAAGGAGTTACACCCACAAGAGAATGGGAAACGAATATACCTACCTCCTGCATGTTACACGCTCTCAAAGGCTAAAAAGATTAGTTTCTGCAAATGTCTACACTCTGTAAAAGTACCGTCTGGGTACTCTTCAAACTGGAAGAACATTGTATCGATGAAGGATTTGAAACTTTTAGGCATGAAATCTCATGATTATCATGTACTGATGTTACATCTTCTTCTAGTCCCAATCCGAGGGATATTGCCATCTGATGTCAGAAATGCTTTAACTCGGTTATGTTTCTTTTTCAACGCTGTTTGCTCCAAGGCAATTGACGTAACCTCTCTAGATGATCTACAATGTGAAATTGTTGTAACATTATGTCAACTTTAGATGTATTTTCCACCATCTTTCTTTGACATAATGGTGCACCTAATTGTGCACATCGTTCGAGAGATACAATTTTGTGGTCCGGTATACTTACGGTACATATACCCTTTTGAACGGTACAAGGGTATTCTGAAAAGTAGAATGAAGAATAGGTATCGACCAGAGGGGAGCATTATTGAAGTAACAGTGACTGAGGAAGTCACGAAATTTGTGACTGATTATTTGAGTGAGGCAGAGTCAATTGGTATCCCAAAACCACGACACTATGGCAGGTTTAAGGGTAAAGGTGTCATTGGTAGAAAGATCGTGCAAGTTTCGCGTCATCTTATTCATCAAGCACATTTGTTTGTCTTACAACACCTTGAGGTTGTTGAACCTTATTTCGAAACCCATATGGTTGAGTTAAGGCATCAAAATCCTTTGAAAGACCACATTTGGCTAACAAAGGAACAAAACCGAGTTTTTATCCAATGGTTCAAAGATCATCTGTTGACATTAGCATCATCAGATCCAGAAGCTGTAAGTGAAGAGATCAGATTTTTGGCAATCGGACTTGAAACTAATATTACATCATTTGAGGGGTATGATATTAGTGGGTATACATACTACACTGCACGCCAAGATGCCAAATCGATAAACCAGAATAGTGGGGTAAAAATTGAAGCTGCTGCCACTGAGTACCACAGCGGTAACCGATCTCAACCACTTAGTAACTCTAGTTGGTATTATGGTGTCATCGAGGACATCTGGGAACTAGACTACAACATTGATTCCTTTTTGTTGTTCCGATGCAAGTGGGTGGACAACCGACGTGGGTACCAAAATGATGGAGGGCTTACCTTGGTTGATCTTTCACGTGTCGGTTATAAGGATGATCAATTTGTTCAGGGAAAGCATTGCGAACAAGTATGGTATGTTGAGGATCCAAAAGACTGCAGATGGTCTGTTGTTCTCCCAGGAAGAAGGCCTGTTGTAATCGAAAATGAAAATGAGGATAACGATGACAATGAAACGGTAGAGGAAACATCCTTGTTTCCTACTAGATTACCGGATTCGATTGATGTTACCGAAAACGATTTGCTTTACGCACGATCAGACCATGATGAGGGTGTTTGGGTAGAAAATATGAAATGATTTATGTTTTCGTGTCAGGTAATGTCGTTAGTAGAATATAGACTATAATGTCATCTTAACTGGTATTGTTATCTTCATAGTATTTATGTTAATTTATATAATGACTTTATCTGATGAAAATGCTTTATTTTTTTTTTGCAGTGGATGATCACCCTATGGATGACCCCGTTGGACAGTTTCTCTTGAGTCTTGACTAGAGAAGCTGAGCCATAGCAGAAGAGACCAAGTAAGCGGGTCACAAGAGGAGTAAAGAAAAAGAACGACCAGTTAGCTGCACGTGATACTAAGGCTGGCCCTTCACAGCAAATCGAGGAGCCGTCAGTTGTCCCACCAGAGGCCAAGAAGCAAAAGAAGAGAGGTCCCACACGTGGGCTGAAGGCTAACAAGGGCCCTCCTACAAAACTGGTGCAATTAAATGAGTACAACCAACCTCATGCCAATTGGAAGAATGACTTCACGCTTACGGTAGCATTTGGTGAGACATGGTAACATAACCACCAATGGAAGCAGTTCCTCAAGCGGAAGGATACCATGTTTGAGAGTCTTCAGGTAAATCTCTACAGTATTGGTATGATTTGGTAAAATAATAGAATATTTATGTTTACTTTACTAACTGAATGATCATGTATGTAGTCTCGTTTCTCCATGGATCCCGCACTTAAAAAGGATGTGCTATCATCGATGTCCAAACAGTTCCGGAACCACAAGAATAAGTTGGCTGACAAGTACATCTACAAGACGCCTGATCCAGAAGATGCAGATGCTTCATATCATGATCTCGGCGGTGAGAGACCACCATGAGAGGTTTACGAGGGCATCATCGAAGAGCAATGGGTACAATTTGTTGAGTCACGTCACACACCGGAGTTCCAGGTGCACTTTATTGCCATACATACATAAATTACTCTTAATTTCTTATGTCTTTTTATGTTTAATTTCACTAAACATGATCATATTAATTTATACAGGCTCTCCGTGCGCAACAACAAGCAAATGCTAAGAAGAATCTGTACCCTCACCACTTAGGTGGAAAAAGTATTGCTCAAAGGGTACCAAAATGGGAGCAAAAGGGATATCTTTCCACGAATGGCTCATTGGATACCAGTGGCAGAAGAATGGAAGTGTGGGAGTTAAGCCACATTCTGAAGAACTCTACTCCCGAAAATCCTCAATACGACGAAGCCACGAGAGCAGTTGTTGCTCAAATGGTAAGTGATATCATTTCATTTGTATAAGAACTTATGATAAACTAATAATTGTATTTGTGTGTTGTATTAGGGTGAATTAAGCTCTCAGCTCACCCAGGGAACCTGGACCTCACAGAGGAATGATGATCCTCTTACACGCGCTCTTGGTAAGAAGGATCATCCAGGTCATGCCATTGGGTTTGGTGGGCATGTTGGTATCTGCCAGGCATTTGGCGTACCCGAGTCCAGAAGTGCACTGGGAAGGACGATTAGCTACGAGGAGCACCTGAGAGCGATGGCTGAGATGGAGCAGAGGATTAATCAGAGCGTCGACGAGAGGATCGCTCAGGCTATGTCAAGGTTTCAGTCACAGAAGCATAGCAGCCAAGAGGTTTCTCGACCACCAGTTGAGTCACCCATTCAGCAGCAGAGTGCACCGGTAGTGGGAAGTAGTGTCCACTCGGCTGAGCCGTTTCCCCATGCATCTCTAAAGGTTAGACCAACATTTCAATTGAGTGCATGACGATTAAAATTGTTCACTTGATCACTAATATCATCATAGAACAAAGAATTCATAATTTCTATCTAAACAAGTTCCACATAACATTCAGGAACCCACTGAGTGCACGTTGTTTTTACAAATTGAAGAGGAAGAGTTCATGGTGGCATGGGGAAAACTTTTCCCTTCAGTTGCAAGTGATATTATGCACGGTGAACCATTCCAACAGTACCATGCACGAGTGCTTCTGGACAACTTTGTTGCAGAGCATGGTGACGTCCGTTTACCGGTGCCGATCCCATAAAGACCTACCTTGCGTTCCGCACAAACTGCGACAGTGCAGTGGCCAGTACAATTGGTCAAACTCCCTGGGCAGGTATTTACTCTTAACCGTTGCTATAAAACTATTGATGTACCACATTGCATCCATATACTTAATTAGTTAATATCATAGGATATGAGCCGATCAAAGACTGATAAGGGAAAAGGAAAAAGAAGTGCTGCACCTGTTCAATCAAAGGCATCCACAAATTTCGTGCTTAAACCTGATTTGGTAGAGAAAAAAATATTGGCCGGCTTGTCGACTAATATGAAGATTCTGCACTCATCGTTGTTGCTGCTACCACCTCACTGTGATTCCCTCACTGTGGAAGATCACGAGAGGATATTTCACCATCAAGTTCAAGCAGGAGATACACATCAATTTGAGATATATATGTCCGACTTCAAGGAGTTTTTCACAAGGGATTGGTTGAATGTGTCGATTATCAAGTCAGCCGTCATGTGAGTGACTTCTACCTTTTATATTTTGAATGCATTGATTGGTGATGAATTAGATGTTTGAATAAAAAGTTAATAACTAATGATATTGTCTTCATGGTGCAGGCATGTGCATAATAAGGTGATCAATGTCTATGAAGATCATAGATTCGGATTCCTGTGTCCTGCTATATGCTGTGAAGTCCAGATGACAAGTGACATGGAAGGCCTTATGCAATATATGATGAATGCCATCTTTGAATGTGCTGACAAGTCATTTATTATGCTGCCATATCATTCAGGGTACGATATTTGACTATTTCTCTTAGTATTATCTAAATCATATAGTTTGTGTTAGTTGTTTAATGATTTCAACACATTGTGTAATTTGTGAACAGTCGACATTGGTCATTGCTTGTGCTGGTGATGCAGTACCCACGAGTCTTGCAATTTGACTCACTTGGTAGGGGTTTCAAGAGACCGAAGATCGCCAACGCAATACTAAGGTAAGTTTGTTATCTTAAACAACAATTGTTATTACTTAACATTAACTATTTTAAAACTTCATACTGATGCTTAAAACTATATTGCTGATGTGTATAGTTCCATGAGAGCTGCATTCATGACAATGAATAAAACATTTAAGAGTAACATCCCTTGGAACATTGTCAAGGTACTCTTAATTGCTAAATTTGTGTGATAATGTTAAAACTAGTTTATAACTGTCAATATGTGTGTTTATATAGAGTCCGGTGCAGCCTGGGGTTTCAGAATGTGGATACTATGTCATGAGATTTATGAATGACATAGTAGGAGCGTTGAACCTTTTACAAGAACACTCGTTACACAAGGTAACATTCTTTGAAAGTTTCAGTTATGCTCTTTACATGTTGTTAGACTTGTACGTTTTAGATTAATGTTCATTTTTTTCAAGGCTTACGAAGAATTGTTCCAAGGTGGTCAATATGATGATGAAATTGTTGAGATTCTTGAGGAATGGTCGGAGTTCGTCTGCACAAGTTTAATGAATTGTTGATGATCATGAAGATGATTTGCGAACTTTTTCGAGAATGTAATTGTAATTTTGTACACTTGTGGATGGTGTAATGGTAGATTTGAATTGTGAAGTGGTTTTTTCTTTATAATGAAAGTGTGTAATTAAGTGTAATTGCATTGGTTTGTTTACTCTCAAATTGTGGTGTGTCGTTGATATTAATTGGGAGCTTTTAAAACTTTATAAATGTGTGTTGGAGCTCCCTGTGTGGATGAAGCTTTATTACAGGTCTCATTGAATCATTTAGTGTGTTGTGGTGAATATATATGCTGGGATGGAAAAAACAAAAAAAGGGGGGGCTATTTCGGCGGTTCTTAGCATTGAACCGTCGAAATAGATACAAAAATAGGGCCTATCTCGGCGTTGTGGGCTAAGAACCGCCGAGATAGATGCGTCAGCTTTCGGCGGTGCTCATTTTGGCGGCTTACAACCGCCAAAATAGGCCCCTTTGAACCGCCAAAATAGGTCATTTTTCTACTAGTGGTACTCTACACTTTTGCAGAGGATTAATACAGAGATATGTGACAACAGAGGGTGGAGCGGGATCTTTTAACAGAGTTTCTTCTTCCCTTTTATCTAATATGTCATTGTGTTATTCCTTTGTTGTTTTTGTTATTTTTATATTCATGTTAGCGTAGTTAGTTTAGCTCCCTGGATTAGGGTAGCAAACCGGATATTTATATTTATTTTGTATTCTTTTTACTAATTCAATAATGCAATAGTTTAATTCCAGTTCTTAATATGCTTTAATTCTCTGATCAACTATTAAAGTTTTATTTGTAGTTTTCTAATCAACACGCGAGAGCTGAGATAGATAATAAGACATAGGAAGTTAAACCTGATGAACGATTAGAAGTGTGATCCCGCCTATAGGTTAATCGGTCTCCAATAGAAACTGTTCTTTATGCGATTGGTTGTGTCCGGATTAGAGCATTAGTCTGCTGCTAGTTCTAGCAACTGGTTAGAATTCGTTAGACTTAGTCGTTGACGAATTAACTATAGTTTCTGGGTTTATTGCAGAATTAGGAAATAGTTTACTAATAGATTAGAAAGTGAAGGTTAGTAGAACAATTCGGGGTGCTCCCTTATGTTTACAGTTTTAATCTTTATTTATTTACTCCATTTATTTTAATTGTTTTATTATTTTCCAATTGAGTCAGTAATTTAGTTAAATTGAGAAAACCCTAAAAAAGTGACATTTTCCTATTTTCTTAGTTTAGTTTCTCAGTTAGTTAGTAAATTGTCAATTAATTGAACGAGGTCCCTGAGATCGACAACCCCCACTCAATTCACTATTCTGTAAAATGATAGGTACACTGCCTAGGTAGAGATAGTCACATATTTCTGCTACACCAGCCCAGATGTAAAGTAATTACCAGTTAGAAAATACCACGCTTTAAGTAACTTGGCCATAAGGGAATCTGGGTTAGTTACAATGCGCCAACATTGCTTAACCAATAGATCATCATTAAAACTTTCCAATGGGGTATCTTTCATGATATATTACTACTTACTTGACTAACTTATAAATAAGTTTCATCAAGTCCAAAAGCTCTTTTGGAGTGTGGTCGTCCCTCATTTCAGTACACTCTTAGTATCTATTTCTAGCGACTATCACACTCTTAGGTTCTGGTAATTTTTTTGTTGAAGTATTGTGTTGTCAATCTCCTTAACAGACAGTATTGGGATACCCAAAGGAATTTTCTAGGTTCCATGGGTCCCTTTCTCAATCGGCACGATTATTTTTCTTCCCTTCGATAGGTGTTTGTGATATAGCGCCCTAATGGTGGGGTTTATATTATGCAATAGTACGAGGATGAGTTTCTCCTCTGTCATTGGTTCCATTATTGATAATTCTCCCGTAAATACTCGAGAGGGTTTGTGACCACTTGTATCTACAAGTTTATAGTTGGCCTATGGCTTAATAAGGTCGCTTCTTGCAGTTGTTTGCAGTATGCCTTTACATGGTTGTTATGTTTTGGCTCATAGGCTCTTACTGCCTGATTTTTATGAGTGAGGCTTAACGCTATGTTCACAGTCTTATGTTCTTGCACAATTGTAGGTTATTTAGGTTGCTGATGATATGTGTTTCCAGTTCTTCAAACTCCATCCGCTCAATTGGGTTACACCTTTTGGTGTAGTTCTGGACCCCATGATAAAGGTTCCTATTTTCCCCTTTTATGGAAGTCCTCTTTGTAGTCTAATATTAGTCAGCGCTTGCCATTTATCACTTCTGTTGTAGGTACTGGTGCTTTAATGTCATCTATTAGAAAGGTTGTCGGAGGCGTACTTTCGCTCTCATAGACTTGTGTTCTTCTAGTGGTATAACGGATACCTTCTCTTAGGCCTCTGCCTTACGGTGATTAGACGTGGTGTCTACTCTTATAGTATATACTTCCATCACAATACTCTGTTCGATCTTAATTGGCTCTAGCACTCCTTTCTAAAGGTTATATTTGGTGTTAACGAATTACGTAGATAACACCGGTTTGAGTTTATGATTGTAGTCGGTTTAATCAATACCAATTTTGTGGTATAACAATCTCAATCTTCCTTTTTGAGGTTACAGTGTTTCCCGGCCTCTAGGTAATTTATTGTTCAAATTCCTTATCTTTTGCTCTCCTTACTGGAGTTCAGTAGCATCATTGGTCTTTATCTCGATCCCATTGAGGACTAATGTGTCATTCCTTATTCAAGAAATTACAACACCATCGGTGTGCGCTGTTTTGGGCATAGCATCGGCCCTCATTGTTAGGTGATCGTATCTTATCATGTTTCTCTTCAAGGTTTAGGAATGAGTTGTTATATTGAGTACTCGTGTCTGATCCCTTATCCTATTAATTGGTTGTGTTCTAACTTATGTCATAGCTTGTGCATCTTAGTTCCTTGTTCCTCTACAATTGTCAATGACGTGATTTATCCTCGGAGTATTATGAAATTCCTACATATGGTCGTGCTTGTTCTAAGGACTCAACACTTGTCACCAGTAATATTTGGCATTCAATGTTGGTACGGGTTTCTGGTGTTTGGCTTATAAGCCACATCTAGAGATTTATTCACATTTAATCTGGTCCAGTTCTTTATTGGCTAGTGTATTCCTCTTAGTTTACAATGGTCAGACCCATTGGGTCTTTATGAGGTTTTATCCCTCCACTCGTAAGGGTTTTGTGACTCTTCTATGACAAGTTGTACTTCTTATTTCTTTACGTTACAGAATTATACGAAAATTCGGTATTCACTTATAGCCATGGTAATATGCCCTCCGGTCTACTTGGTCTTCCAAAATTAATTCATTGTTGCAACACTTGTTGTAGCAAGTGCGCAATGCAGGCTGAATTATCAGTACGATGATTATCATAGAACTTGATGTGGCAAGTGCACCATGCAGGCTGAGCCACTGATACGGTGTGTGTTAGCTGCGGTACTTCTACCCATCCTTTGCGCTTGCTGGTCTCGTTGACTCTTTTGTTGCCCCTCGGCTTCGGGTCTTTGTAGTTTGATTACTCAGGCCTCTATCTTGTTGCCCTAGGTACGACATTCCCTTATCGGGGTGTTGCCCCTATCGAGGAGGCTCTTATTCTCTTTGATACCATCTCGTTTCCGTACTCGTTTCCACACGTTTTTATTGTGGTAGTAGGGTATTAACTCCCTTTCGAGGTGCTGTGTTGCAGCAACCTTGGCGAGTTCTACTTTATAAGCTCTTGTAGTTGTCGCATCATGCAGGTCAGGTCTTCCAGAACCTATGAAGTTGTATAGGCAGGGAGTATCCCTTAGTCACGCATCAATTAGGGATGAAAAATGTAGGATTGTTTATGTTCGCAATGTTCTACATGAATGTAAACTTTGGAGGGTGGGTGTTACGATATATATATATATATATATACCTCGAGACTCCCCACCGGTCTAAGTTTGACCGTGTCCTATGGTAGGCTTAGTATCTTATGTTTAGGCTAGGTCTATTAACAACCTACTTACACTAAGTCTTTGTATTCAATGGCTTGTATCAAGTGTTGCAGTAATCAATGGAAAGTCTTTCTCCATTCTGTTTCTTGCTTGTCTTCCTCTTCTCTTCTGATTCATTTCTTAACAAAAGTTGGGTTACGTAATCACTAGCCCCTTCATACCACTTGATATCATGGGCGGTCTTATGCTGTTTGGTGTTGAGTAGGAAGCCCATAACTTCTATTTAAAAAAATGCACAAGTAATCTCTAGCCCATCACTATGCCGCTTCCTTAATTGAATCTTGTCATTATCGTTAGTCGTTTATCTTACAACTGGTTCACCTATCTGGTAGGGGGATTTTGGATGATGAGATTAGTGCGATTCTAGATAGTTTTTTGGTTGAATGTTCAGGGTTTGTAATGCATTTTGATTTTGTGCCAAGGTGCGAAAACTTTAGTGTTCATCTAATTAGTTGGAAAGGAGTAGATTTGTATGATAATTGTTTTTGGTCTTCGAACATTCCAATTGATGTACTTGAGCTTTGTTCCCAATTTCTTGGCTATAACCACATGTAGCTGTAGATAGCTACATACATGTACATTCAGTCATTTAAAACTGTACAGTTGATCATTTAAAACTGTACTGGTGTATATGTACATGTATACATAGAATTGTGATATGTTCTGAATTTGTACTAAATGTACATACTAACTTTATAAACTGTACAATAAACTTATAAAACATGTACCTTTACACTATACAAATTGTACCATGAAAAATGTAGCCAAATAGCTACACATGGTTGACTAGTAATTACATGCTTTGCATTTCAAAAAGAATTGGTTCACCGATCTGATTAGTGACGGGCGTGAGTCTCACCCGGCACAACTTAACTTAAACGTTTTGTTTTTGGAAAACAACTTAACGTATTTATTAAATGGCTGATTAACAACCTTAGTTAAACCCATCAACTCGTTATGTTATTGTGCCGTGAATCAACCCATTTACGTTTTTAGTGAGGTAAGGTAAATGAATTATATAGGAAAATATAACAATTTTAAAAATATTTTCTCTCATATTCAAAATATATGTCATTTTAGAGATGAATCTAGACTTAAATCTATCCAGATTCATCTATAAAACGATAGAGATTTTGAATAGGGGAGAGTGTATTTCAATTTTTGTATGTGAGTTGAAGTGTCAACAACTATTTTTGTTGTTCGAATATAAATAGTTCAAACTTATAATGCGGTTTTGAGTTTCCTTATTAATCTGTCGTGTACTTGTTCGTCTCTAGGCTTTCTACTATAGTCGTAGAGTGTATCGATTCAAGAGAAATCAGCTTCGGGAAATGGAACTGCCGATCATGAGATCTTGTTTGAGAGAATAGGGATGATCTCCTTCAGCTCCCGCACTAGGTTTTCTATTGATCTTCCCCAAAAATCTTAGTCGGTAAGTATTATGCTTCAGCTCCTCTTCGCCTATCTTCCTATTGCATGTAATGACGCTAAATCGTTCTTCACTCTTTCACCCTCTTTTATCAATAGATTCTAGTCTAGGCCTTTTGTATGCTTCATATCTACGCTCTGCTTCCTTCTATACCGTTTCCTTCCTATGCTTTTCTACAATTTATACTTCCACACTCTTTTCCCAGGTTTAGCTGGTCAGTGGGTTTTGAAAAAGAGAGGATCCGCTGCGCCCATCTACCATCTTCTACACCCTACATCACTCTCTAAACACCCAACACCAACTCTCTAACTTGTGAAAGGGAGTGTTTATTCAAAATTCAAAATTGAGAAAGGCAGCGGTTATTCAAAATTCAAACCTTTGCGATGGCAAACCCAAAATACATCCCGGGAGCAACAGTGTTCATCGATAACATCAGTCAAGCTTCAAGGGTTGGACCGATCTGGAAAATTTTTGACAAATTTGGTATCATCGTGGGCATCCGATTACCAAAGAACCCGAGAATCCGTACAAAGACTAGGTATGGTTTTGTTGAGTACAAATCAAAAGAAGTAGCAGACCAAGCCATACGGGAGACCAATGGAATGATGGTAGATGGTAATAGCCTCCAAACTCAAACTGCTTTACCCTGGAAGCCCATCTCAAGTCCACCGCCTAATTTTCGATGGCTCCCAAAAGCTCCAAATATCTCAGCAGGAGCAAAGCCAGGATCGACATTATAGAATCCCCTCACCGTCACCGTTTCAGACTCATTCTAATCACTCAGAAGGCCACATAAGTCTAGAGTTTCCAATTCAAATGAAGGAGAAACTAGGTAGGGCCATAGTAATAAATTCCCCCACTCCAATGAACAATAAAGACATCAGACGAATGATCGGGGAATGGATGCAACTCATCGACGACATCATCTGCTTTTCTCAGCTGAGGTTCGTAATCATCTTTAAGTCTCATGAAAAGGCTGAAAATTTCAAAGATTCAAACTTCAGGGTCGAAATGGGATGGAGGAAAAGCTACTGGCATCCCGCAGATCAACTGACAAGGCGCAATACCTCTATAGCTATAAGAGGTATACCGCTTCAGGCATGGTCAGAAGATGCAGTTCGTTCCATCACCCGGCACCTTGGCGATATCATAGATATAAGGACGAACATGAATCGACTGCCAAAATATTTGGAAGCTCATGCTACAATTCTGACAAAAGACATGGCAATCATCAATGAAGAGCAATCAGTGGAGATTGAAGGAGTGATATACAACGTCAGGATTGTCGAGTTCTGGTCAGAAGATCTGTCATCCCATAACCAGGAAAACAACCAGGACTCGCCATCGCATGCGGAGGGGGTTGACAGTTGTGAGCCAGCAGTGGAGGGTGTATTCTCTCATGGTCAAGTGGCGTCCTCGAAGGGTCAACACGACCAAAACGCCGTCGTTTCCACAAAGAGAGGCTATGCCAAAATACCAAGAAAAGACTTTGGTCCAGACCGCTGAGGCAGGAAACGGAAAAGACTCTATAATTTCTTCAAATTTGGTCATTCAAATCGGGAACAATAAAGAAACTTTTATTATTTCCACATTGGCATGGGGGAGTAAAGTACGTTTCCCCGAGAAAATCTCCCTCTTCATATGCCCCTTCCTCTCCAGAGAATTAATTCTGGTGGGCGGTTCGGTTCAGAAGTCCAAATCAGCAGCAATAATTTCTCCCAGTGGTACGAATCCCGTTTCTCCCAGAGGAAAAGAGTTATCTCCCGAAATCACTGTCTCACCAGGTCAAATTAATTTCCCTCAAATCTCGTCCCCACTCGCAAACCCACTCCCCTTTACAAAAAACTTACAAACCCAAAACTGTCATCAGCTTCTGTCCTCGACCCAGCTTGTCAACGAATCAACTCAAATCTCACCCTTGTCTACTCTCTCTCCCAAAATTAATCTTGAAGTCGTTCTCACAGCCACACCAACCAACCCTCTCAATCCCCAATTTTGTCGAATCTGTTTCGAGACAGCCCCACTCAGATAGCTGCTAAAAAATGCCTAGACTTTGGGAGAGCATTGAACTGTCATTATCCTGATCCTGAGAGTTCCCTTCAAAACTTCAAGCAAATCCTGAGAAGAAGTAGGAGAGTAGAAGAAAAGCAAAGTGGTCAGTGATATGGCAAATCTCATATGCTTTCAAAATCTTAGAGGGTATTCAGAAGGGATAAATGGGCCCTATTCAGAAAGGAAGTTCAAGAGTCAGGCTCAAGCATGGTGAGAATTTTGGAGACGCAAAGAGCTCAACCCTTAGATGAGAGACAAGGGCCATGGGGACGTATTTTTTATGGATCTCGAGTGTCATCAATATCTTGAGTTCCCACCATGACAATCATTTGGATAGTAATCGATTTGAAATGGCCTGATAACTGTGGAACATTCTTCTCGATTGGTGGGGAGTGGTTTTTGTTCCCACAATCTGTGGTTGCGCTCTACAAAGCATGGCAAGGCATGGCAAGCTCGAACGGACAACGAATACTGTGGTCATCTTCTTTGCTTCACGTCATTTGGGCTATTTGGAATCAACGCAACAGAACAGTTTTCAATGGTTCAGTTCCTGACTGGGCAGTAGTTGCTGACATTTTTAAGTGGGTCGGTTTAGAGTGGTGCAGACATCACATGACGATGCCTCCGCATGCAGTTCTGTCACCACGAAGTCTCTTGATAACTAAGTTTGCTTCTTGTTTCTTTTCTTTACATTTTGCACTCGGCGGGAAGGGCTTTTAGCCGTAGTACTACCTTTATGTAACTGGTTTTCACCAGCAAATTATCAAAAATAAATAAATTAGTGCCAGTTCTATGACGATTACATTACAACAACTATGGAGTTTTTTTAGGGTTTTCGTTTCTCTAAAGTAGGCCATAATCTCTTTGTGGTTGAATTCGAGAAGAAGATCACCATGCATGCAATACTGGTTCAAGGGCCATGGGTTGATGAGATAAAGCTTTTGAGGCACATGAATTCACATGGGTCCTGTTTTAGGTGCAAACTTATGACATCCCAAGATCTTGTTGTAATAGTGAGTTCACACAAAAAATGGAATGAAGGTTGGCCGTTTCATGGGTGCCACAGAAGATGCTACCTCTTCAGGTTATAGGTATTTGTGAATCGATTTAAGTACATATGTCAGGTTATGAGTGGAACTAAGTACAAATGGTGTTGTACATTGCTTTTGGTTAAATGGTTTTATGTTTCTTGTAGATACGGGTGGAAGGATATTTTCTTTAGGTGGTGAAGGTGTCTCTTGGAAGCATGAGATGCTTCTTTGGCCAAGTTATGCGGATTGGCCCTTCTTCAGATTTCTCATGCAACTTCCCTTGGGCATTTGGTTGCCAATAGCGGTGGGACTTGTTAGTTTTGGTGTGGTAGTTTGGTATGTATGGCAATGGCTTATATTGTCTTTCTTAATGTTTAAGTAAGGTAACGGTTGGTTGGGTTTGAAAAAAAAACTAGTTCAAACATATATATGACATCATTATATTTATTTAGTACACATAAGGATTACAATTAAACATCTATGTTAACTTATTTATTAAAAGTAGACATCAAAGGTTGGATTCATTTGACATGTTGGACTGATTTTGTTAGGTCTACCTCAAGTCTTGATTTAAGAATTTTATAGTTGCAAGAAAAATGACCTATAAATTACTTGAATTTTACTGTTATGATCTGGATAAAATAGTTAATTAAAGAATAAATTTCATGATCACCTGGAATATCACCAGAGAAGTTAAGTTAGAACTGTAATCCTAACTGCGCAGTCTACAATTGATCGTTTGTACGATATACCTCCGCAATCAACCAATATCATTAGTCATTTCCAAGTGGATGAAGTTTTTAACTCGTATTAAAGGATTAGGCCCCATTGTTTTCCACATGTCACAACTACTATGGTTAACTTAATCAGGGTAAGCTTAAGTTTTGTTTTTTTTTTTGGTAAAACACAAGATTAGATTATACTAAGAACACATTACAACCCTAGCAACCGAAGGAGACCCCTAAAAAAAGCAAAACCATGCCCCAAACATGAAGTGGTCGAGCTTGCATCTAAGTTCCCCAAAACATGTGCTAAAACATCTAACACAATCCAACCCCTAAGGGGGAATTCATCAAAGGAAAACCATGCCCTAAGAGGTGGTTTCCTATACAGATGAACATAACAACTTTCATAAGCATGAGATGTTGCCGTGGTTGGCCCAAATCTAGAGCCTAAAACAGAAACACAAGGGAACCCAGTTGCAGATAAGACCACCCTCATAGTCAACTAAAACAACATACTCCAAAACATTCCAAGATTCAGACAAGAGACCAACTTAAAACTAACGTAATTAAGACAATACAACCTAAGCATGTAGAAACTTAACCAAAGGAAACCAAGATAAGAGCAGAAAATGGATAATGATAGTGTCTGGGACCCACAGAGAGAAAGCTAACCGCATGGCCGGAGCCCACGCACATGCAACTAGCTAGGGCTCGATTTATTTCTCTTGGAAACTCCGGTTGTGCCTTGGAGTTGCCTGATCAGTTTGATTTCCCTCAAGGTTGGGCGTTGATGTTGAACCCATGTCCGGAATGGATGATAGCCTTAAATTCGATCCCCGGAGCTTCGTCTTCAGGTCCCTCAACCCTTGGCATTTGTCCTTAACTTCTAAGCCTTTCCCACCCGCATGCTTCTTCTCCTGGTCTCCTGTAGATGGACACACTAGCTCCCCAAAAACATCCTTCATAACCTTATTACCATGGATACATACCGTAGACTTGATGCCAACCTGTCTATGGGCGAGAAAATCATAAGCAATAGCTGGCTTGTCTTGCTTAGTGTTAGGAACTTGTCTAAGCCTGTGAGATCTTGCATTGGCATGGAACTCCTCAGTATTCATCCACGTACCAAACACATCCTGAAAGTCTGGGTCTTGTTCTCTTTGGTATACATTCGGTGAACAAACCACACCTAGAACAGAGCAGAGTCAAACTGTCATAGCTAATGGAGAAGTTGAAGAACCTACCATCAAGCTTAACTAGGATAGAACGAGAAAATGGAGCATTGATGTCGATCAAGACTTTAAAATGAAGAATCCTGCTAGTGTCACACTCCGGGTCATCCATAGCACCAATGAAGCTCTCAATCTTTGATACAAGGATGGTTGCGTGAAGTGAATGTTTTGGTGGAGACGTGGCACATCGTAGACTCTGATCCAAAAGGGAACCCACTGGAACACATGATTGTTGAACGGGAGATGGGACTCCAAAACTTTGAGGGAGAGCAGGTAATTATTGATGCACCATGGCCCCCTGACAATCACCGTATTGAGAACTTTCTATCGAATGAAACTCCACAATAAAAAGATTAGACCCGATCTTTGTGAATCTGAAGGTACCAAAGCTATTCCAATGGTTGCGAAAGTTATAACCAAGGAACTGGGCGTGACATCGATAGGGAAAAAGAAACAAGCTAGAAGGCTTCCATCAGCACTTACAAAAGACCTATTAACCATTCTTAGCGACATTATTCTTGGTGTAAAGATTAGAAAATTATGGGTTTGGAAGAAAGATGTTGTAATGAGTGAGAGTGGTATAGTGCGGCCAATGGTGACTGCATTATATAAGAAACAGATGAGCAAGTAGTGGCGAGGAGATGTAAGGTCCAAAACCAGCGGAAGCCAATTGTGATAGACGCCATGCAAAGGATTGCCCAGGCGACGCAGACAACAACAATGCAAATTATTTCTTGTAGGGGTCATAGAGGGCTGAAGGGGCATGATGAAGAAATGTCGGGTGTTGGTAGCTCATGACACTGTATATGCGTGAGGGTTAATTTGTCAATGAGATTAGCCAAACTCCCAATCTTCTCTAATTGAGAGCACGAGTTCTATTTTCCAAGGTGCACGGGCGAGAGTGGCAACTGTAGAGACGCCAATGACGTCAGGACGGAGAATGAAACCAAGATTTCCTATGATTACCACGGGAGAGGAATCGACAATTACATAAATCATCCAAGGGTCGGAATAGCTAAAAAACTCCCGCCAGGAGGGAGAAAGTCGTGCTTATTAGTACTACTATCCAGGGTAAGCTTAAGTTAAAAGTTACTTATGGTGTGTTTCACACGCAGATATTGAGTGGCATCTAAAACTCTACCTGTATAAGAATTTCATCAATTTTTAGGTAGATTAACCTACTTCAATCTTTCAAATTACTTTACTATCTTGTATTGTTATTACAAGAATAATTAGGTAAGCACATAACTTCTTTGGTATTAATTTTTTATACAGGTTTAGCTATTTATTTTAGCAACTATTATAAGAACACATGTATAAAATCATCTACAACTATATTATCTTCATCTACAAACGTTCAATTGCGGCAAACAAGGGTGGACCCAAAAGGGTCCAAGGTCACCTGATCTGTGATTTTGTGAAAAAATTTAATTATAGTAATTTTTAGTGTAACTTTTTATAAAATGGTAATTATTTTATGTGTCGATGATCCTATGAATTAAAAAAAAATTAATTACAGAAAATTTTATTTGTGAATAACCCCACACTTTTAATCTCAACCCCCGGCGGCAAGAATGGAATTACACTATTTAACAAGTGTTTGATGTTGATAGTAGATCTCGAATGCGTATGAGATGCGCGGCTTATTACAAAGTTTTGATATATAAATTAAATTATATGTGGCACGCACGGTCGATGCTAGAGCAATTAATGCGTAGATCATAAGCTATAAATGATCTTATGTGAGATTCAGAGTGGAGGTGTTTTAATTATCATTCATCAAATTCAACCACAGTCTAGGAAGTGAGAGGGTAGGTTGGTGGTTGTAGGACTGCAGAATATAAGAGGATTGGGGTCGAAGGAAATGCAAAGGAAGAAAGGGAAGAGATCAGACACTCGAAATTATCTATTCTTGGACTTGTTGAGACTCAGCACTGTGGCTCGGCAGCGCTAAAAGTCCCTCGTTTCTGGGGTAAAAAGAAGACAAGTCTAGCTTGGGATGAGGTCCCTAGTCAGGGTAGGTCCGGAGGGATAATAATAATGTGGGATGAGGAAGAAGTAGAGTGTGGAGCATGTCTTGTTTCATTGCACAAGGATACGAAAGACGTGGGAGCTTATTTTGTTGTGGTGGGATGTACCTTTTGTCTTCAGAGAAAGGGTAGGAGATATTTATAGTGATTGGTTTTTGGTTCCCTTGTCAAGGAGAGCGAAGCGAGTATGGAAATCTACTTTTTGCTATGGAGTGTATTATGTCTGGATGCACCGTAATGCTGTGGTCTTTCGAGAAGAGGAATGCAATGTGGATCGTATCGCGCTGCAGGTCAAGCTTGGAGTTTGGCGTTGGTCGAAAACATGGTGGAGAGATTTTCCCTTGACGTGTAGTGCTTTCGTAGGTGTTGTTTCTCTGAAAGAGTATTTGGAATAGGTTGTGGGGCCTCTTCTGGTGTGATTTTGGGTGTGTTGTGAGCATGTGTCTGCTCAAGTTTGTTGCGAACTCGTTGTTGTTTCTCCTTCTTTGCTTAGTTGTACCCTCAGCTGTATTCGGATGTGGTGGGTACTCTTTTTCCCCCTAGTTCTTTTTTCCGGGTTTTTGTCTAGGGGGGTTTTAATGAGGCCCGATAAACCCGTCCGCCTGGTTCTCCAGGTTTTTAATAAATGGAATATCTCTAATTATCAAAAAAAAATTATATATGATTACTAGTTGTTTAAGTTTTAAAATATGGATAAGACGATTTAAACTAAAGTTTGAGTGGGAACCCAATGTTAAGATGTAAGATTAAATGACATTCTCCTCCTATTGCGAAAATGAAATCGATACATACAATATCTGCGCGTATTAGGGTTTTTTAATTGATGGCGATTCGATGCATGTATAGTAATAAAAACACAAAATTTCTCATCAATTAATGCACAAAATAAAACATCATGCATAGTTAACTTGTGGAAGAGAGAAAGCTATGCGTTTGTTAAAGGATAGATTGATGATAAGGCAAATACTGATCTCTTTTTATGTATGTAGTAGGCAGTTGAACAGAAGTAGGTGTAATGTTGTTGGCTTCCATTTTACCACTTCTACTCTATTTTACTTGTAACCCAGAAGCTGCCTAGCACCCTTTGGTCAGTCAATATCTAATCGATTCTTCTATGCACGTGTAAACATACCCATAATTAATAATAAATACCACTTGTTCTTCAGCTTCTGCTCTCCCGATTGATCGAATGTATATATATACGCGCGAACCAGTGACATTCATTCTTTCAATCCCCAGTACTTAACATTTCCTCCTACATTTTATAGCACTTATTCTAGCTGGAGATCAATTACCATAAACAGGCGGTGTATAGTGTACATATAGCTCAAAATATGGAAGGAGAACAAACCCACCAAGAACAACCACCACCAACTGCTTTACCTTCCAACATCACGGATCACCACCAACAACCGGAGTTTTTCATGAATTGCCCTATTAATAACCACCATTATTCTCCTCCGTTGCCATTGCCAACAATACTACCACTTCAAGTTCCTTCCTCCACAGCTCCGTTGATATTTCAAGATCATGTCGACACAGAAGAAAGTACCAGTTTCCCCCTTGATATTGACTGGGTCAGTCTACTCTCTGGCGGCGACACTGCTGACAACATTAATCCAGTACTGGATCCCACAGCAGCAGGGACGGCAACTACGTCATCGGCACCATTGGCTAAGGCTGCCGATGCTGGAGGTCGGAGTAAAGGGGATCAGGAATTACTCGGGGACGTAACCTATGGTGATGCTACATTTAATAGTATTAGAGGAGCTATGGGCAATAATAACAGTACTGGCCGTAGAATGAGCAAGAAATTACCAATTGCGCCGCCCAGGTTTGAATTTCATACGAAGAGCACCGAAGATGTCCTTGATGATGGCTATAAGTGGAGAAAATACGGTCAGAAGGCTGTTAAGAACAGCAAGTATCCTAGGTACGTAATTACTATATAGACATGCATTAGACTTTGGTATAATTACCTGACATCAATTATATATAGTATACTAAAAATTAATATACATGAATTTATGAATAGTGTTCAATTTATTTTAATTCTATATATTCTTGGTACTAATTAAACATAATTTATGATCAGGAGTTACTATAGATGCATGTATCATACATGCAAAGTGAAGAAGCAGATCCAACGACTCTCAAGAGATACGACCATAGTTGTCACAACATATGAAGGTATCCACAACCATCCTTGCGAGAAACTCATGGAAACCTTAACTCCTCTTTTAAGGCAGCTCCAGTTTCTCTCTGGCCAAGTTTTACCTAGCTATATTGCTAGCTAATTAATATATATTTATAGCTTGAGAAATTGAGATATTGAGTACGTAAATAGAAGAATTTAGGATGAGCTATTAATCTAAACTAACTAACTAATCTGCTATAGGCTGCAAACTTCGGACTGGGCTGTTGAGTCACACTGAAAGAAATGGTTGACTTCATACTCCAACAAGTCCGCCCTGTATTTGGGTAGTTCTATATGGTGCGACGAGTATCTTGGTGTGATGCTTACTTAACCTTTGATATGACAATGACTAGATTTCGAAAATGAGGCTACACGCCTTGACATTCTAATGAAATATTAAGATTTCAAGTAGAGTACAGTCCTATATGTAAAACCTTAACTATTGGGCCTTATTTGTTATTTCTTATAACGACAAATTTTGAACTTGTTTTTTTTTTTAATTGGGCTTAAGCCATTTATTGAAATAATCCTGGAGAACCAGGTGGATGGGTTATGTTCGGGTCTCATTAAAACCTCCTTAGAAAAAACCCAATGAGAAAAATTCTAGGGAAGGAAAAGAGTACTCACCACATCCAATTACAAATCTATGATCCAACTAGTTAAAACGAAAAAAAGTAACAACAACTTGTACACTGAAGTCCATGTGTACATTACACAATACTTACGCCTCACCCATAGTCATACTAAACGAAGGCTAAAACAACCTCCTACAAATAATCTCGCAAGGATGTGAATCCTACGTACGAATGCCTACATGACAGAGGGAGGTCCTTCCACCAAGTCTTCGTCCATTGCCATACCCCGAGCTTAATCTGTAATACGGTACGCTCAACATTGCATGATTCTCCATGAAAAATCACATTGTTGCGATGCAACCACATGTAATATACACCATATCAAAATGTAGATTTCCGGATTCACTTTGATTTGCTTGTTAAGGGAACCGAAAACCAGTCATTATATAATATATATATCACTTACCCCTTCTCTGAAGATAATGGTACATCCCACCAATTTAGAATGAGGTCCCATGTTGTTGGAGTAATAAGTCACCCATGGAAATAACCATTAGTCCATTAGTTAATGAAACGATTTGTATTGCCAATTCTGAAATAGGAAGTTTGAATTGGTTTGAATTAGTTTGAATTAGTTTGAATTAGATTAACACAATTTTGGTAGTTTACTTGTATTATATACACTACGTGGGTTAGGCTTCAATACACATCATCTCCTCTTCTAAGCATATCATCTCCTCTGTAATAGAAAAGTTCTAAGCACAATGAAATAAAATCATTTTCTTCCTTCTCGACTTGCTTCCGCTTCAAACCTTTCTCCTCCTCTTCTTTCCGCTTCCGTTTAAATCTATTACATGTCCTTTTTATCTTCATATAGTGAGACAAAACATGTTCCACACTTTCCATAGCTCTCCTAGCTATACCAAGGACACATACTCCCTCCAATTGAGACTACACATTTCTCAAAAAGAATTTCCCTAGTCATCAATCTTCCAAGAGTGTAAACCACAAAGTTATCACAACCCCTAGGTCCACACACAACCTTTCCATATGGCCTTTAAATCGATTTCATCTGGTGCAACAGTAGTTTCTGCATTTGCATTATTTAAGGAGATCGAGATATCTTTGGCAATAGAATGCTTACCTCCATATGCCCATGTACAAATGTCTGACTGACGCGGCGAGCATCATGCGGCGTCCAGCAATTCGAGCATTTCAGCAACATTTTGTTCCTTGTAGGCGAACAAACCACGTCTCCACTGGAGATCCCACCGCCAGCTTCCATTTTCCCAATTCCCCATCTGAGCCTCCGTACATTCCCACTGCAAACTTAGTTGGAAGAGGCACTGAAATTTGCTCCGTAAACATCCTGCATGAGACCAAGTATCATACCAGAATAATATAGATTCACCATTTCTTATTGGTATTTGCACCTTTTCTTCAAGAATACATTCGAGTGTGGCGTTTGCATCCGTGGCTTTGATGATGGATGGCCATATTCCTTTTGCTTTCGATATTCGTTTATCCAGCTCACCCATGTAGAGACCCCTTCTCATGTTGTAGATTGAAGACACTACTCGGCATCCATATGGGGGATTTATTAGGTGACTAATTTCCAAAATAGTCTTTAACAATATAATTATCAAAAATGAAAGCCTCGATTTACTCAGCCTTTTCAAATATAATCAAACTGTCACTGAAGGATTCCATTTATTCCTTCATTAGGCCCATATGCTTCACAAATCGGAAGAGAAAGTTTCTTTCACCACGGATTGAATATGTAGACCAAAATATTGCTAGCTTATTTTAGAGCTCTTAAGAAAAATGAAGGGATTAATGGTTTTGTATGTAAAGTTACTTTAAAAGTATAAATCTATAAAATATATATAGGCGTTCGCGATAGCACAAGTTGTTGCATTTGGTGGTATAAGACCTCATGATCATAGATCTGGGTTTGAATTATGTCACCCCCTTTGGATCTATGTGATGTAAAAACAAAAATTTCAGCATTGGAGCTATACTATTGAAGATGTGTCTTTCCATAACAATAATTTATCAATAAAACCTTGATAGTGTTGTTTTTTGGCAAAGACATCTCTAAGAAAGGACACTTTGAAATACATCATGACGCCACACTAACCTTGACCTTTTGACCCACCACAAAAACTTTACATTTATCCATGGACAAATTATGTTAGCATAGGTGAAATACCCCAAACCTTAATATATTGTTTAAACACTTAAATATGGTGTATTAAGACAAAAAGAGTCTTAGAAACATTAGTAAACAAATTTAAACAAAAGGAAACACAAAATGTGCTTTAAAGTCAATAAGAGCCAAAATGTGCTCTAAGCTTGGGATAAACTGGTTAAGACCTAATGAACTTACCAAGACCTCATTTATACACTAATGAACATATTAAACCAATTACCAAAGAAAAACCAAGCTTGAAAACAAGTTTAAACACAAAATGTGCTTTAAGGAGTCTTAAAGCACATTTTTTGAAAAATTGTCTTGTAAATGAGTTTTGAGTGGCTAGATGTCCATCATTACTCTTAAATATATATGTGTACTATATAATATCACATTTGGGTGTCTATATTAGTGGGAAATCAAAAATTTCACTTCTATGTGCCTTGTTTTGTGAATAGTAACTCTTATAAGCTATTTTGTAACATATGTTTGTATAAGTATTTAAATTGACAAACAAAGACTATATTACCCTCCTACTACTATTTGGGCCACGGGGCCGGTTTTTAAGGTTGGTGACACACCACCTTTGTTAGCTTGTTAACAAAATAAGTAAACTACTTAAGTACCCTTTTACTTTATAAGTATAAATATCTTCATAAAGTAAATTCTATCTCATTCTCTCATTTCCTTCCTTGCTCACACGGTTTCCCACCTCTCTTCTTCCTTTCTTCTTTGTTCTCTCACGATAGAACCACTACCACCATTAAAACACAAGCTTTGATCTCTTGTAAAACCTTGCCCACTTGTCCAAATCAAAAACAAACACCACCAATCTCTTCCTCTCCTCAAGCTCTTCATTTCTATCTTCTCCAAACTTCAAGACAACCATTTCGGTGCCATGGAGTTTCTCCATTGAAGGAGCTTGAGCTTGTTTGACTACATATTATTACTCTCCTTGGATTCTAGGTAAGGAATCTCAAATAAAAACTTCCTTTCCTCCTTGTTTTTGTCATGTCCGAAAATATGTATTGAAGGAGCTTTTTATGTGACTTTGTTCTAGCTTCATTCCAACTCTTCATGGACTAGGTGGAGTCCTCTCTTGCTAGATATTCAAACTCTCTTCAAAGAGCAAGGTAAAACAACTACATTAATGTTTTTGAAACAATGTAAAACTAGGGTTTACAATGAGATGGAGCCTATAGCTTGAATACTCATTTCAATGTTTGTATATTGTTTAGAGCTTGTCAAAGAATCAAGTACTCTATTGGTTTTCTAAAGGAAACAAGAAAGAAGTTATTTTGCAAAAGAGGTAAATCTACTAACCTAATGTTATTTTAATGCCTTAGGAGAAATGAGCTCATAAATGCTTATCAAACTACCTAAAGAGCCAATGGTGAATGACTTAGTAAAGTGTTCCCAAGAGCTTAGTAAAAGGCATATGTGTTGTTGAGTGTATTTGCAGGTTAAAGGCAAATATATTGTGGAAATTCAGTGTTTATGAGTTGTGCATTTTAAGGGCCTAAGAGCCATGTCATTTAAGGGCCTAAGTGCCATGCAATTTAAATTGTGCACTATATTGTGATGTAGTGCTTTGTAAGTGAAGTTTGTGTATAATAAGTACTTGATGAATTTTTAGTGTTCTTGGTTGTTTGTTGGTAAAAACAATGTGTTTTGGGTTAGTAATGTTCTAGGAGAACCTATGGCAAAATTTGGGTAACAAATGTGAAGTTCTAAGTGTTAAAATGAGTTTGATAAGTTAAGGAGTATTTAAAATGGTTAAGTGTTGTTCTTGTGTAAGAAACATGCATTAAGGTGATTTGGGATGTAACAAGGACTTAGGCATGAGCTTGAGATTTTAGTATGTACCAAAGCCATTTTGGACTTAGTAAAGACTTAGGCAAACTTTGGTAAATAAGGAGAAAGTGTGAACTTGGAAAAAGAACTTCAAGAGTGACATAAGGAGTTGGTTGTGAGAAATAATGCTTAAGAGATGGTGTTAAGATAAGGAGAAAGCATTTTGGGATAGTAGCTATAATAGGTGAGAAACACCATTTAGAAACCTAGTGTAAAATGTTGTAAGTGTTAGGGAATTTTTACAAGGAAATAAGTAAAGGCCTAAGGAGTTAGAAAATGAGTTTCATGGATGTTGTATGTGGATGTAAGGTTACCAAATGTTCTTAGGAAGCATTAAGAGGCCTTAGGAGAAGTTTGGTGAAGATTGGCAAAATTTGGATAAGTTTAGAAGGCGACCGACCCAGGGGTCCGACCCAGTTTTGGGTCGGTCGAGCCTCTGTTAGATGTTAGGAAAGTGTTCGGTAATGGTCCGACCCAAAAGGGTGGGTCGGACATGGGTCGGTCGGTCAAATTTCAAAGGAGGGAAATGTTCGCACATGGTCCGACCCAGTCGAGTGAGTCGGACGTGGGTCGGACGGGCATGGTTATGAGGAAGTAAAAGGGTTTCTGTAATGGACCGACCCAGAAGGTTGGGTCGGACATGGGTCGGTCAAGGTAAAGTTTTTCAGACCCGAAAACCACTGGGAGGGTCCGACCCAGTTGTGGGTCGGACGGTGGGTCGGTCGGACCAAAACTTGTAAAAAAAAACAGAAAAGAATGTGACTTATGTAGTTAACCCTAGGGTGTATAATGAAGGTAACCTAGGGTAAGATAGGCATTAAAACATGTCATACAATCATGTTAAATACTTAGTAAGTTTGGAGTTAAATAAATAATTAACCGACATTACTAATGTGTTTAGGATTCTCGCAAGGTGGAAATCAGTCGAGGCAAGGACCAAGGTATGGTTTTCTTGCAGTCTGTTGTCTAGCGGTTTACACCGGTTTGTGTGTTGTATGTTTTTCTGTGTGTTTACAACGTTATAAGATTTAAACATGTAATGAGTTTACAGTTGTTTATACTATTGTTATGTGTTGTTGTGACTCACTTTCCCTTGTGTGTGTCTAACAAGTCTTACCAACTATTGTGTGTTGGTCGTTAAGTTCCACTATGAACTTCTAACAAGTGTTAACTGGGAAGTGAGGAATCCGGTTGTCCGGTCATGCATGTAAGTTAAGAGTAGATATCTGAATCAGATTCGACTCTTATGTTGTTAAGATTGTTCACCTTAATTTGGCGTTCGATCTCCCGCTAGCTTCTTCCAAAGCTTACCTATTCTGACTTATGATCGGTTTAGTGGGAACCTGTGTTGTGTGGTGTGTTCGGGTCACTAAATCCGAACCATCTGTTACTTAAGTTACTCGTTCGTCTAACAGAACGGTAATGAGTGTGTTCAACGAGCTTGACATGAGGGTGAATCACTCTCTAGGCTCTTATGTTATTTGACCCTTGTGGTTTGTTATCGTGGAGTGAAAATCCACTGTGTATGTGTTGTTGAGCTATGCACTACTGATGCCATGCTCCATGTTATGTTATGCTATGTATATAATTGAATGCCATGTTATAATGACAAGTAGCTGCGCGTATCCGGTAGCCGATGGGCTGCGCGTTAGCCATACCAGCCAAGGGTTGCTGACCCCCTCGGGGGATCCATATTTCTTATACTGCAGGATGAGGATCGAAGAAGCGGAGTGGCTCTAGATCCTAGGGTGCAGGTTTATTTTTGTATACTTTTTGGGATGTTGGCCCGGGATGCGCCTGTGCTCCCGTGGCGATGTTGGATTTGGTTGAGACAGTTTACAGTGATGTTTAAAGTGAAGGTTGTATATGTAAACACTCGGTATTGTATATGATGTAATTATGGTTTAGTTTTATTGCTCGGGAGTCTGATCATCAGACCGGTACAAGTGTATTGTTCTGCCTTGTCAACCACGCGGGTGGTTGACGGCGTTGTAGCACCGAAGCGTAGTTACTGTTTAGTTGTTTTATTCCGCTGCGACTTCATTTAGTATCATGTGCGTATTAGGGGTGTTACAATAGGTTAAAAATCTGTTACTATAGATACAAAAGGCTACCCCTACCGACGAAAATCCATTAGCATGGGTACCGTTGGTATTACCCTATACCAATAGGTATATTATTCATCGAGAAGGGTAAAAGATCTATGTCAACTATTTTCTTCGTTGCTAAAGACCATATGAAAACCATTATTATAGTCGAAAATTAAACACACCTATAGTTGCGGTTATATCCATGGGTAAATATTGTACTTATTCTCACAGAATAAACTGTGGGAATAAGTGTGCTTCTGATACGCCTATTCACACAGCTCTTTCTGTGAGTAAAGACTTTTCGAAGTACAAATTTTTTTTGCCTATTCCAACTTTGAAATACCCCAAACCTAAATATGGTAATTAAACATCAATTTATGATTTAATAAGGCTAAAACATGCCTTATAAACATTGGTGGACAATTTAAACCAAAGAAAACACAAGAAGACACCATAAACACAATTTAAGCAAATACTTGCTCTAGACCTTGTATAAGCTTGGTTAGGACCTAAAGGTCATTCATAAACCTTGCTAACATGCCAATTAACATTTTAAACCAATTACCAAAGAAAACCAAGCTCAAAAACAAGTTAAAACATAAATTGTGCTTTAAGACTCCTTAAAGCACATTTTTGAAAAATTGTCTTAGAAATGGGTTTTGAGTGGCTAAATTACCAAGATTATACCTTAATCAACAGGTGTAATATATATCACATTAGGAAGCCTAAATAAATGAGAAACCAAAAAGTTCATAAATTTGTGCACTAATTATGAATAATGACTAAATAGTACCCAATTTAGACTTTAATCTCTTTTGATTAGTCAAATGGTCAAACTAGCCCATAAATATCTAGAGATGGGAGGGGGCCGGTTTTAGAAGAGGTGAGTCATCACCATATGCCAGCACACTTAGAAAAGAAGAGGGAAAGGAAAAGAAAGACTATTTACTTTTTACTAACTAATATCTTCCTTTATTCTCTCTCTCTCCTCTCCTCTCCTCTCATTCCTCCTTCTTCCCAAACGATTTTATTATTCTCTCTGCTCCAAAACCGTAAGAGCTCCAGCCTCCATGGTTCTTGAACTTCTATGGCTTGCCAAATCCAACACAAAGCTCCAAATCCAAAACAAATTGCATATTTGTGCAAGTTGAGTCAAGACCTTCCATCCTCTCTTTTCAAAATCCAAAAATCAGAAGTTCGACTCCATTGAAAGAGCTCCATTTGAAGAGGAAAATCCATATTCAAGATCTAGGTTAAGCTCTATTTGGTTCAAGGTAAGAAAGAGCACCAAAAACTCATCTTTCTTCCATTTTTTGTTCATGGCCGAAAATACCATTTGAAGTGCCTTTCTTTAATCTTTGTAATAGCCTTGATTCAATCTTTAAAATACTAGAGGAGGTCTTGCCTTGATTCCTCATCAAAGTTCATTCCAAACTCTTAAGGTAAACACTCATTTTAATGCATTAAACACTCCTTTGTAACCTAGGAATGATACCATGAGTCTAGTTATATTACTTATGTAATACCCTTGAGGTTACCTCCCACATCGATTGGAGGGGATAACGAACCATTCCTTATATGGGTGGGGATACCTCTCCTTGTTGTGAGGCCTTTTGGGGCTAAGAAACCCCAGGAACAAAACCGTGCGGCCTGCGTGCCAGAGCAGACAATATCACAACAGTGGGATACTGACTGTTACAATTGGTATTAGAGCTAGATCCAGGTCGGTGTGCCAGTGTGGCCCGCAAGGGCACTGGGCTCCTAAGGGGGGTGGAGTGTAATACCCTTGAGGTTTACCTCCCACATCAATTGGAGGGGAGAACGAACCACTCCTTATATGGGTAGGGATTCCTCTCCTTGTTGTGAGGCCTCTAAGGGCTAGGGAACCCCAGGAACAAAACTGTGCGGCCTGCGTGCCAGAGCGGACAATATCACAACAGTGGGATACTGGGTTGTTACAGTTGGTATCAGAGCTAGACCCAGGTCAGTGTGCCGGTGTGGCCCGTGAGGGCGCTGGGCTCCCAAGGGGGGTGGAGTGTAATACTCTTGAGGTTACCTCCCACATCGATTGGAGGGGAGAACGAACCATTCCTTATATGGGTGGGGATACCTCTCCTTGTTGCGAGGCCTTTTGGGGCTAGGAAACCCTAGGAACAAAACCGTGCGACCTGCGTGCCAAAGCGGACAATATCACGACAGTGGGATACTGGGCTGTTACAACTTAGCACTCATTACATCTATTTGAACATTGATTAGAAGATTAGCAAGGGAAAAAACTCCTTGGCCGATTTTCAATCTAGAAAACCAAGAGGAAGAGAATAAGAGAAAGGCTTGAAACCTAAGGTAAATTACTTGCCTTAATGTAGTTTAATACCTTAAGGAGTGGTGGCTATAATTGATACAAAATGTAGCCTAGGGCTTACATTATAAACATGGGTTATATTAACCTAGGAAAGAATATGAACAAGCTTATGAACTTGTGACTAAAGAGCTAATGGTATATGAGTTAAAAAAATGATCATAAGTGAAGTATAAGGGCTTTTATGTATTGCCATGGGAATATTGTTGATTGCGGGAGCTACGAGAAATTCAGTGTTTAATTTATGTCATTTAAGGGCCTAAGAGCCATGTCATTTAAGAGCCTTAGTGCTATGAAATTTAAGATTATTGCACCATTTTGTGTGGATTGTGAATGTTTTGAATTGGGTGAGAACTACCATGAGAAAAGGATATGATTAGTGTTTTGATTGAATGGGAAAACTATGCATTTGGACTTGATAATATAGTAGAGGAGCTATAGTGAAATTTGGGTAGAAACCAAGTATTTCAAGTGTATTTATGAGTTACTATGACCTAGGATTTACTAGGAGTCATTAAAGGAAATTTGAGTGGAAATGAGTTAGCAAAGGGGTTTTTGGGAGTTAGAATGACCTAGTGTTGATTAGGAGGAGTTTGAGGTTGAATGGGTGGATTAAACACACCAAAATTGAGGTATGAGGTATGATGGTATTGTGCAAAAATCCGTAGGAGAATGTTGTAAAATGTCTTGAGGAGGTTTAGGTATGAACTAGTGTGTATAACCTTGATGGTAATGAGAGGACTTGGATGATGAAGATGAAAATGTTTAAGAGGAATTTATAATGGTCAAGATGAAGGAGGAGAAGATGTAAGGTGTTAAGAGAATGATTAGAGATGCATATATATATGTACAGGTTTGGGAATGATGAGTAGAAAATGTAAAGGAGAGGAAATTGTGCTTAGATGAAATATAACCTTTAGAATTTTGTGTAGCTTGGGTAAAGGGGATAAAGATGGCTAATAATGCATTAGGTGTGGACAAACTGGTTGTGAGGAAACAATTAGGTTAGTTAAGATTGTAAGCAAAATTTAGAATTTGAGTAAAATGATTAAGGAATTGAGTGATGAGTTGAGTAATGAATTAGGAGGTTTTTAAAGTGCTAAAATGATGTTAGACCATGTTATTATACATGTGGAAAGCTTAGGAAAAGATTGGGTAAGAATTGGGGTTGGAAAGAGCTTAAAAACTAGCAAATATGACATATTTTGTGTTGGTCCGGGTTTGTAAGTTGGTACACAAACCCGGACCACCCCAAAAGCTAGGCAGAATGCTATATCCGTGGTTTGGTCCGGATTTACATCCCGGTACACAAACCCAGACCAGTGGAAAAACAAGGCAGTGAGTTCACCCGAGAGATGGTCCGGGTTTACAACCTCGGACACAAACCGGACCACCTCAAAATTGCACCTGAATGTTGTTTAATGACATTCTAACATGGGGAATTGTTGGGTATTGATATTATAAGGTTGTTAGGAGTTAATTAATGATATTTAAGGGCCATTAGAGGCATAAACAAGCTTAAGAAATAATGAGAAGTTAATGACTTATGTGATTAAGATTAAACTGCAATGACTTAGTGGTTATTAATCGGGAATCCTTAGTGATTAAATAAGCTAGGCTAATTAAAAGTAATTAACCACCCGATTGGATGAATGTTATAGGATTTGAGTATTTGGACTCCGGAGGAGAATAGGCAACCGAACGACCTACGGTGAACGGTATGGTTTTCTTGTAGCTTGCTTGCTAACGAGGTGTCCCTCAGCTTGTGCGCTAATTGTTTATATGTTCCGACTAAACAAGATAAAGCATGCAACTGGTTTATTGTATTTGTGTGATGTATGAAACTAACACAACTTACCTTTGAGGACTTACTAACTATGTTTCGTAAACAATTGTGAGAGAACTTTGAACACTCCCTAATATAGTTTGTTAATAACCAAAAGAGGTTTAACTGACAAATATTGTCTAGAGACTTCTACTAACTGGAACTTGGGGGTGAGGAATCCGGAATGGTCCGGTCATGCATGTATTAAGGGGAGGTCGGTTACCTTTTATTAGCGCCGACTTCCAAATGGGCTTGTCTTCAGACTTGTAGCCTAGGGTCGACAAACAGACCTGGCCACTTTGAATTACAGTTCAAGGTGGGAGGCCAGATTAAGATGGTGCGGTGGGATCTCCTAAATCCCAAATTTAAGAAATATTGTTTATTTAACTCAATGGAGTTAATAGCTCATTAGATAGGGTTACTTTTGACCCAACAAAAATAAACAATGAATTAAGGAACAACCAAATCTAATTAAAGAACGGTTGATATATTTGAGATAAGGATGAATATGAGAATCAAAGAATTCTCAACTTAATGAGTTAAAAAGATAACTCACTTACTTAAGGAACGCTTATTAAGTCGTTCAATGTGTTTGAGCTGTGATTGTTCACATGATTGCGTTGTGTTTTATTATACTTCTTATTATTGTTGTATAGATAATCAATCGCATGTATACGACAAGATAGTCGTGCGTAGCCCCGTTATCTTGGGGGCTACACGTTAACCATACCAGCAAAGGTGCTGAGCCGCTCGGGGCAGCCATATTAAATTTTGCAGGTAAGAGGCAGAAGACAACCCGACTTGAGAGTAGGAAGCGGTACACGTATTACGGGTTTAAATTTGACCTACGAGTTGTGCATGTACACTCGTATGGTAGTCTATGTTATTTAGTTGTATAGGATGAGAGGTACTTGTATTTGTGTATGTATTTCGGTTAAAGTTTTGTGTATACTAATGTTCGGTATATTCAGGTCCATCAGACCGTAGCTAGATCTTGGAGAATTTAGTGTGCCTATTTAGTCACGTGAGTGACTAACGGCAGTAACACCAACTTTGTACAGAATTTCTGTTGTGTTGTTAATGTAAATAATTGGAGGTTTGTGAGATGATTCCGGTTTTAAGAGTTGGGGTGTTACAAACTTGTTTTTTATAATTATAGAAATGTGTACCTTTATAGAATTGGTTGTACACAACCTTAGAAATTGATGCACCAAGACACTTTAAGCCAACTTTAATCACATCTACTATATGATATATCTTCAAAGAGTTGATACAACGCTTTAAAAGTCACATTATATTGGAAAATCTAGTTGTTTACAGCACATCAACAAGTTGAACACAAGTTTTTTGTTTGAGCCTTCAAACTTCATATTAGTACAAAATATATTGTTTTTATCCAATACATTGACTTCATTTTGAAGCTCTCAATTCATCCAAAAAATCTTTATTCCAACCACTATACTGTGTTCCAAGTTAGTCAATGTTGTGCATTGTTTAGCTTACTTGAAGATAGGGATTATTCAATACCACTAGCACCCGTTGAAACCTGGTAAAAATAAGTAGTTTAAATTTAGACATTCTAACTATTGTATACAACACTAGCGCATGAGTAAACTAAGCAATATAAAGCTGGTTTTCAATCCTGTTGGCGAAAGTCATGGAGCTTCCCAATTTATAAAAACTAACATTACCAGATTTTAAATCTTTCTCTTTAACAAACCTAATTCATTCTTTAATCAGCACTTAACTCTTACTACTATTCCAATATGATAACCAAACAGATAGCTCAGTCATATTTTATATCAATTAACATCACATTATCTTCAAGTGTTTTTTCCAACATAACAACATTGACACAACATGGACATAAATCCTTGACAACATCCGCTAAGCAAAAGATCATCTTGTACAATCCATCTACCTTCTTTTGACATATCTCCTCATTTTTTTATTTTGAAGTATCGACTACCTTGGACAAGATCCCCTTTCTTATGCACCTCACACTACCCTTTTTCTCTGGTCTTTTATGTTTTGAGTAGACAACATCTTTCCAGTTTTACTGTTCTCTTTTGGACTACGTAGAGTCACTAGCTTCAAGGTCAACCTTCATTGCTTCCTATATAAATGCAAAGGTACCAGTTGTAACTTTTATCACACTAGTTATAGTCAAACAACAATATAAAAATTGTCAAAATATAATACCAAAATTGCTGAAATAACATGGTGACTTGGGCAATAGATGATCTTTAGGCAACAACTCTTTTTAAGCTTCAATAACACAGTGAGCGACTTGTTACTCTAACCATTAAGACACTTGAGATGATACAACTAAACCACATATGATAGCTTACTTTGTATTTAACAATTCGGATATAATTCTTGATCTGCATCTTTCACCAACATATCAAATTTGTTATATACATTTGGTGGTGTTGTCGGTGGAAGACTACCATGTGCATCACAATTATGGACATCTTTCGTTTCATTCATATTGTCACTTCTTATCATTAGTTGACCGATGCCATATGAAAGATCCATAATACCATTTCTAGAGATGGTATTTTTCACATGAGAAATGCCAATGGTTGAGACATGCAACATATCTCTGCCACTTAGCGCACCATTGATCAATATTCAGATTTTTCATAATTCTTTCACCAAGAAAATGTTCAAATACTACTATTTTTTTATTGGTGGAATAGAGTAATGCACCTTCGACAAGGACATTTGATCTTAGCATTCTCATGTTTCCCTTCAAATAGATGATCCACCAATACACAAGCACCATTTTGAATTATCTTAATGTTTATGGTTTTAGAATCCAACTTGTATCCATTGATAATTCTTGCTTCCAATAACCTACTTTGTACCATCAACTAACAAGAAATATGTATTAATATTGCATACCTATTGTTTGTTTATTCACATTTAACCATGTGACGCAAGAGCAATAACAACACAAAAACTACACTGTTTTAAGTTTGAATAACCGAAACTTATATTCTTAATCTTTTAACAAAGATAGCTGATGTGTATTTGGAACTAATTAGCAGTTAGTATATGAACAAGAAAATACTAGACTTTGGATCCCCACGTCATACTTGGTATTAATTTAATTTGGTTTTTTGTTAAAGAGGAGTTTAACCGACCTTGGCCACCGTGTGAGAATGAACAGAACACACATCCTCACTCCTAGAAACATACATCAAAGTTTTTTAGAAAACCCACCAGTACTTCATTGATAAGTAAAGAGAAGCATAGATACATTATCATTCGTACTACCAACCCCAGCCGAAGTCAGATAGCATGAAAGGAAGTGGTAAAACTAGCAACTCATACCTGAAGTACATATATATTCGAAGATGCAGTACAGTCTAACTATATAAACCAAGAGCTTCCCAGCATGACCATCCCGGTACAAACCAAGATTATATTAGGAAACAACTGTAGAGATACTATATCATCTACACACTCTCTAGAACTCTCTTTAGTTACGAATAAGTTTTCTGTATTCTTTTCCCTAAGCTTGCAAAACATTGCGTTTTGTTTTTCCTCTTTAGTGGCAGCTATATAAGAGCTGCACTATTTCATTGATGACTAATAGATTATTCTCACTCCAAGAATTCTCTTTCTCACGCACTCCTCTCCTCCATTTCAAAACTTGCTCTCTCTGTTTCTTGCTCGCTACTAGATCTACGATTTAGATCTACACATGGTATTAGAGCAGGGAGATAATCGTCTGCTTTAGTCTCCTTCCACATCTGGTTTACCTCAAATCATGACAGAGACGAGGGCCAACTCGATGGAGCAGTTCCTGGAGACAATCATGAACAGTAGAGCAAAAGAAACTGGTATCAATGTATCCGATCCTCTCTATGTTCACACTTCAGATCATCCAGGTATGATTCTGGCATCCAAATTCAACGGATCTGGTTTTCAAACTTGGAAGAGAACGGTGTTGAATTGATAGCTTTAATGGCTAAAAACAAGATAGGCTTGATAAATGGAGAAATTGTTAGATCTGATAGTGATGAAAAGCTAGCAAGAGCCTGGGATGGGTGTAACAGTTTGGTCATGTTATGGCTGTTAAATGCGTTGGAGAAAGATTTATGCGAAAGTCTTGTATACAGCACGACAGCCAAGCAGATTTGGGATAGCCTTATAGAAAGGTTTGATCAGATTGATGGAACCAGAAGGTTCAATCTAAAAAAGGAGTTGTGTAACTTAAAGCAGGGATCGAACAGTGTTAGTGTCTATTTTACCAAATTTAAAAGAATTTGGGACGAGTTAAGTTCGGTTGTTAATCTTGCAAGCTGTAAGTGTTGCAAGTGTGGTCAGGCTAAAAAAATAAGGAAAACTCTTGAGGAGGACAAGTTATTTGATTTTTTGATGGGATTAGGAGAGACTTATGTTAACATAAGAGGTAACATCCTTATGATGAAGCCAATTCCATCAATGGAGACTGCATATTCCTTAGTTCTCTCGGAAGAAGGCCAAAGAGAGAGTGGCAAGAAGAAGAAGGAAGCAGGAGAAGCAAGCAGTTTTGTTAATTCTGCTAATAGCAGCTTCGGTCCTCAACAAGAATTAAGGAGGCAACAGAAAAAGGGAAAAAATCTAAGGAGAACTGTAGTTTCTGTGGGAAACAAGGACATTCAGTGGATAAGTGCTATGCTAAGCACGGTTATCCCAACGGTTGGAGGTTTGGGAAGAATAGGAAGGTAGCTGGAAATGTCACTGGCAGTGTTAAAACAGAGAAAGAAGTTACAGATGAAGGAGGTTTCAATTTGCCACGTGATCAGATCAGCATGCTGATACGATATCTTTAGAAGATTAATGAAAAACAGGAAGAAACACACGCCTGCAACTTTGCAGGTATTACAGTTTATAATAGAAAAATTCACGAGTCTGAAGTTACCTGTGCTAATGGTGTTCAAGTGCAGGGAGATAGGTGGATTATTGATACTGGGGCTTCAGATCACCTCAGTGGGAATAAGAGTTTGTTTCGTAATGAAACAAATCTTAAGAAGGATAATATCGTGTACATGCCTGATGGGAATACTCAGGTTATCAGTATGAAAGGAGATGCTGTGCTTGGAAAGGAACTTGTATTACAGGATGCACTTTATGTTCCCAGTTTCGAACATAATTTGTTGTCTATTAGCAAGTTTGCTAGGCAGTTTGGATGCAAACTTTTGTTTGATGATGATTGTTGTATTTTGCAGGACCTATCATCGAATACTAAGGTAGAAATAGCACAGCAGGAGAATGGATTATACATTCTGAAGGTCGGAGTTCTGGAGTATTTTCTTCAATAGCAGAAGCAACTGAGATTGAAGAAAGAAATGTGTAGCTTAGTTACTGTCAATAAAAGTCTTTATTGGCATAACAGGTTGGGGCATGTCCCACTTACCAAACTTAGAGAATTGAAATTGATAAAAGGAAGCGATGTTACAGAAATGTTTGTTTGTGATTCTTGTAATAAGGCTAAAGGTCACAGATTGCCTTTTCCTATTTCGCAAACCAGGAGTGTTGAATGTTTTGATCTGATTCACGTAGATGTTTGGGGACCCTGTACAGAAAGAACTCATGATGGATTTGCTTATTTTTTAAGCATTGTTGATGATAAAAGCAGGTGTCTGTGGGTTACATTGATGAAGAACAAATCTGATGCTACAAAACTGATAAGAAATTTCATCATGTTAATCGAAACACAGTATGGGAAAAAGATTAAGGTCATCAGGTCAGACAATGCCTATGAGCTAGGAGCTTCCAAAGACAACATAGAATTTTTTCAAAGTAAGGGGATTTTACATCAACGGTCCTGTCCTCACACGCCACATCAGAATGGTATAGTAGAATGCAAGCATCATCACATACTTGAAACTGCAAGAGCAGTTTATTTTCAGTCTAGTATACCATTGAGTTTTTTGGGGACAGTGTCCTATATGCTGCCTATGTTATCAACAGGATTCCTTCAATAGTTCTTAACGGCAGATCCCCTTACGAAGTTCTACATGGAAGCTCTCCTTCTTATGACATGCTAAGGACATTCGGTTGTTTAGCCTATGCTACTGATGTCCGACCTCATAAGCAGAAATTTGAAGCCCGTGCACACAGATGTATCTATCTGGGTCCTAGTAGCATCAGTAAGGGTCAAACTATGGAGATTGAAGGATGGCAAGGTGATTCATAGTAGAGATGTGGTTTTTTATGAAAGCATTTTTTCCTTTTTCCCAAAAGGATGTTACTGAAAAGGAACAAGGAGAAAGTCTGTTCCCTACGTGCATTATTGATGATGATGATGCTGTTTTTCAATCCAGAACACCTGTTACAATTCAGCCTGCCACTGAGATATCCACACCAGTCTCTCTCACAGAAGGGGATGTTTCTGATGAACATTCTCCTAACACTGGGCATGAAGACATGCAGTTAATAGTCAAGCTACCACCAGTCGACAACAATCCATCTGTTACAGATATAACTCCTGTTCCTGATGCTTCTTTACGAAGATCGACCAGAACACATCGAGCTCCCTCACGTTTTGATGATTACTTTGTTGGCAAAACACAGATTGGTTCAGGAGATGCGGATGTTTTTACTAGCATCATTGCAGACAGGCTGAATCAAGTTTCTACAGACAGACAGAACTCTTTCCTATCAGTCTCCTCATTAACTGATATTACAGGAGTCCGTATGCTGCAAACTTCTTCTCGAGCTTTCAGCTGTGACACTACAGGTGTTCCACAGTTTATACCAGAACCTGCATCTTACAGTGAAGCTAGTAAAAATCCACACTGGATTAAAGCTATGGAACAGGAAATCAGGTTTTAGAAAAGAATGGCACTTGGGAGATAACAGATTTGCCAAAGGGAAAAAAGGAGATAAGCTGTAAATGGGTGTATAAAGCTGAGCTTAAAGTAGATGGAACCTTGGAACGATACAAGGCGAGGCTGGTTGTGAGAGGTTTTACACAGAAGCAAGGGATTGATTATACTGAAATATTTTCGCCAGTTGTCAAGATGACAACAATCAGTGCTCTTCTAGCTGTCGCAGTTAAAAAAGGATGGAACATAAGCCAGTTGGATGTAAACAATGCGTTCCTCCATGGCGATTTACATGAGGAAATTTACATGAAGTTGTCGGAGGGAGTTCATTGTGAAAAGGGAAAAGTTTGTAAGCTCTGTAGATCTCTGTATGGCCTTAAGCAGGCATCCCGTGTCAGTGGTATGCAAAGCTCAATGAATTTCTGAAATTACAAGGATATGTTGGTTCCAGTAATGATACTTCTCTTTTCTCCAAGCAGACAGACACCTCTCAGGTTCACATTGGAGTGTATGTGGATGACTTACTTGTCTGTGGAAATGATACTGCAGAGATTAATAATCTCAAGCGACAGTTAGACAGGCAGTTCAAGATAAAGGATCTCGGGAATATTCATTATTTCCTAGGCATGGAGATACTTCAGGGAACAGAGGGTCTTGTTGTTACACAACAGAAATTTGCTAAAGAACTTCTTGCGGAGTTCGATATTACTTGTAACACCCCAACCGCTAATCCTATGCTTACCGTCCAATCATCCCATAATCCAGAGTTACTCGCAGCGGAAATACTACTTACTACGGGGTGATACAACGCCGCTAACCGCCCATACGGCTAACTAGGCTCATTCTACTTACAGTCATGGTCTGATGAACATAACATACCGAGCTACTATATTACTTACCAAATACAAAAGATAACAATCTTACATTCCTGGATCACCGAGTATTTAAAGTGTATACTTACATCCCTTTCCAATCTTTCCAAAAGAATGAGTACCTACCAACTACTCATCTATACCAATTAAAATCCCTTCACAGTATCCCAAAAAGGTGTACCCCATGGTACACTGGCTAATCAAAACTACAGCCATGTACTACTCAGTACACCAATCATCATTCAATGTTTACAATCCAAAAAAAGAAACCAAAAGACTAGCTACATCTCTTCATGGCCTTCATCCTTCTCTTGTACCTGCATGTAGTAAAAATGGTGCCCCAAGGGGCTCAGCAAACGCTGTGTATAAACTCCGCATATACCGCGTGCTAGCTAGGGCACGCCGACTATTTGACGTCCACTAAACATGCGGTTCATTAATTTCATACATACATGCTTTACATACATCATACAATCATGCTCAATACATTACACATTCCAAGGCAACAATACAATAGCACGCATCTTACTTACCTTCACAAGGTTAGCCAAGTTATGCATCCGGGTTAATCGGAATGCTTTTACTCTTTTACTCATTACTTACTTTCTCTTACTTACACTTACTTGCTTTCAATTACTTTACTACTCATTCTTACTTACTTACTTACTTATACTCGAGTTAAGTCGTCGGGACCTCCGGCCCTGGGGACTACTCCGTCCCACCTCCGGGATTTACTTGACTCACCAATCCGGGATGCTACCCACTTAAGGGATTTGGGCCGCGGACCAGTTTAAGAGTCAGGAATTGGAGCCAACCTCTCGTGACTCCGCATCCTCACGTGGCCGAAACTATATCGGACTTCTACTCATTCCAATTTAATTACCAATTTAAGTTAGAATGGTTAGCTTGTTAGGAATAAGTTAGAAGTCCAAAGTCAACACATTCGGTCACAGTACATTGCAACATTCATACAAGCATTCATATTCATCCATACATTTCATGAATTATACAAACTAAGATTTAAGAAACATATTCACAACATACAACACTACATTTCCACAAGTATGCATAGTAACTCCGATTCGTGCATTTATCTTATTTGGTGATCAATTAGCACACAACACACAAATCAGAGTAACCAAGATAGCATACGGGGCATGAGGAATTCATACCGTTCACCATTGTACGTGTTTCCGAACGTCCTCCGGTGTCACAAATCAAATCCTATGATATACATACAATCGAATGATTAATCTAACTATCGTTAACTTAATTCGATTACTCTTACGTTTCCTAATCCATACTTACTAAGTCTTTGCATTCTTAACACTTATATTTCATTTACTCATTTTTCATTACTTATCCATGGTTTACTTACCTATATATATACATATGTGTAGGAGAGTATACATACATACATATATATATACATACTAGTTATAAGCTTACAGTTTTTTTTGTAAGTATTGGGCCGTCCGACCCACCGTCCGACCCAAGCCCTAGGTCGGATCATTCCAGTAGAGTTCGTCCTCTGAAATTCACCCTGTCCGACCCAGCACTATTCCGTCCGACCCATACCCTCTGGGTTGGACCGTTCCAGAAGGTTTCGGTCTCGTGTCCCTGCTCCGTCCGACCCACTGTCCGACCCAGACTCTGGGTCGGACGAAGTCAGAAACTTCGACCCTTATTTTTTTGCCTGTCCGACCCACGTCCGATCCACGGTCCTGGGTCGGACCATTCCAGAAAGATTGATTACCGATTCTTAAGCCCCGTCCGACCCACCGTCCGATCCAGACTCTGGGTCGGACGGTAGCAGAACCTTGCTACAGCCCTTATTTTCTTTTCCCAATTTCACCCATTGTTTCCCCAATCTTCCTACATACATCCTAACATGTTTTAGTACAATTTAACCACTCTAAATCATGCTAGTTCATTTCCTAATTCATTACATAATTCTATACTAACTTATACACACAATTCTCTAAGTTTTTATTCAACACTCCCCTTGTTTCCTCCCTTAATGCATTTTGCTACAGATTTTGATACTAACACTCCCCTTCTACAACTCCCTCTTCTAATGTCATTTCTAACACCTCTAATACATTATAACTACATTAACTATCTCTCCTAATATACCCTCTATCTTTCTCTAACAAAATCTGTTACAAACCACCTTATTCACCTAGTTTCTCATTCACTAAGTGTTCTATTCCTATGTAAATTTCGCCATAGTCTCCCCTATAATTTTATACTCTCACCACATTGTTTGCACTCACATTATGATCTATACCACCTGTTTTATACACCATATCAATATACAAACTCTCATACACAATTACCACTCTAAACAACATTAAATTCCTGCACTCAAACATCCCAATCCCAATCTGTTTTGTAACAGTCTTTAAAATGTCTTTTAAGGGTTTAAAATATTTGTATCCTCTTATACACTACTCTACTACACAATACCATTTTCATCACTAAATCCAAACCTCTAAAATCTGTTACACATACATATACAAGACTACACAAAGGTGAGCATCCTTACCTTGTTTTTCTTCTAGATTTTCTTTGTTCTTCTTGCTTCTTCCTCCTTCATTCTCTCTACCGGTTTTAGTCTCTCAACCAATCTAACATCACAACCCATTCTTAAATACACCATTCAATACTAAAAATTAACCCTAACATTATTTAAGCTTTTAATGTGGGTTTTAGGGTTTAGAAAATTCCTTACCTTGCAAGGGTGTAAATGAAGCTTGGAGTGGCTCAAGAACAAAATTCCAACTCCACCAACAAGGCCAAAATCGGCTAGCATAAAGAAGCAAGCAAGGGTTTTAGTTTACATTTTCGTTATGCCCTTGAGGCTAGAAAAAGATGGAGTTTTTAAGAATATTTTTACCTCAATAGAACAAGGAGAAGGAGGGCCTTCTAATGGTGGTCTTGAGGCTCCAAATGGGGCATACCCATAAAAACGAAAATGCTCTTTTCCAAATTTTGAAAAGAGGGAAATGTTGCTCTTGAGGAGAGGAAGACAATGGTGTAGTTTTTATAATTTTTTTGGAAGAGGTTTGAGGGAGTTTCAAGAGGAGAGAAGGTGGTATTTTGTGATGTTCTTCAATTCTCCATGGTTGCCATCGGTTTGGAGAAGAAGAAGGAAATGAGAGAGTGAGGAAGAGGGGATTCACGTGAGAGAGGAGGGAATAGGGATAGGAGAGAGAGAATGTGAGAGTGGGGTAAGTAATGGAGTGTTACTTTTTGCTTTTTATTATTTTTCTTTTGTGAGTAAAAAGAGAGTAGGGTGTGTGTGTGTGGGACAAAATCGGACAGCACACAGAACCCATGAGGGTTTTAAAATTTCATTTACAATATTGGACACATAAGTTTGTGTTATTTATGTTTCTACCCCACAACTTCCGTTTTTGACAGTTTTTACTAATTTCTCGTTTTATTGATTTTATTGGTTCTAAAGCTTCACTAATATTTATTAATGATTATTTAGTTGACCAAAACTGTTACGAGTCTATTTGACCCGCTTAAAGACACGTTTTCCCGGTTACCTCGAAAAACGTGCTTTAAGGTTCGTTAGTGATTTTAATCCACTTTAAGGGTCCGTTTTCTTCGGGATTTGTTCCCTTATTATTTATACTTAATTAAGCTTCTAAATTACTTATTAGCCTAATTAATCACCATTTTTAATTACGGGGTATTTCATTACTGAATCTTGAGCAAGTCCTCTTGATCTGAACAACAATTGTAGTGCAAGATGGTGCTCGCTTAACAGATCCTGATAGATATCGCCGACTTGTTGGTAAGCTTAATTATCTTACCAACACCAGACCGGATTTGAGCTTCACCGTTCAGCATCTTTCTCAGTTCTTGAAAGAGCCTTGCGAAGCTCATTTTACTGCTCTTCATGCTCTCAAATATGTCAGAGGAACTCTCAATCACGGACTGTTATTCAATCGTAGCAGTGATTTCAGTCTCACCGCTTACTGTGACTCCGATTGGGCTTCTTGCTCAATCACCCGACGTTCTGTAAGCGGTTATTACATTTTGCTAGGTGGTTCTCCTCTTTCCTGGAAAGCTAAGAAAGGCATGTGTTTCTCTGTCTTCGGCGGAGGCAGAATATCGTGTTATGCGTAAGGTGACTTCAGAATTGGCTTGGCTAAGTCGATTATTATCTGAATTGGGAGTTACTTCGATCTCCCCAGTTCCTTTGTGCTGTGATAATCAGTCTGCCATCTTCATTGCCACCAATCCTGTAGCACATGAACGCACAAAGCATGTGGAGATAGACTGCCACTACGTTCGGAACAGATACAGCGTGGACTGATTGCTATTACTCATATTCCCAGCTCTTCCAAGCTAGCTGACATGTTGACTAAGGGCTTGAATGGACGTCAGTATCTTTACCAACTACCCAAGATGGGCATTCGAGATGTTAGCTGATCTAGCATAGTTAAGTCATTCACCCCCAAAAGAAAAACCCCTAAAACTAAAATCAGCAAGACTCCTGAACTTATTGCCCAAGCAAATTGATACGCATAACTTCCATACAAGAGTACATTACCTACCAAGACTACATATATAGATCCAACCAACAAATACTAAATGAAGAAACTGGTTGCGTAGGATCTTTGACTCTCCCAGCAACCAGTAAAGATTATGATCATTTTTCCTGGTAATCCCCAGTCGTTCTAGGGGCTTCCACCTTCGTATCCGATCCACCCGCAGCTTGAGATGCTTCCATCATATGAACTAAGTTGACCACCAAGCACGGTTTTTTGTTCAACGGCTTTGTTTTTCCTCTTTTCATGTTCGGACCTGATTTGTAGATGGTCCAACTTTCTCCAGATTAACCTATTATGCACTGGATAATACTAGTTTCAGATGGACTATCTCCAAAACGGTCTTAAAATCTGAGCAACCAAGCAGTAGTAGTCGTTCCTAACAACCATTGAGCATCTCATTTGTACGCCCTGCCATCCCTTCCTGCTCGACCACTACGCAGAGAACATCCACCGTTCCCTATTTTTACAACCAAAATATCTTTCTTCATCACAACTGGGACACCACCTATGACTTGCGTAGCATACATGTTATCACTTTCCTTTTCATGGGATTGAACATGCAGTACTTGTAGCCGCTAAAATAATTGGTCACCCTGCAATTTCCAGAACATACATCAAAGTTTTTTTTTTGAAATGATGATAATATATATAAATTGAACGATTTACAGATGAGTTAGATACATAGAAGCTATATGTATCTGATAACAAAACAGGGGGCATCACATCATGGAATGATGGATATACAAAAGTTTCCCAACGATGAACAAATAGCGTAATGCTGGCAAAAAACCCCAATCACATGTCCAAAAAGATAAGGCCCTAGGATGAACAAAAATGGACAACAATAATTAGAACTTTTAAGAGTAGAGGACCCTATCAAGCCAATCAGAATCTTTGTTGGAATTCCCCATCTTCGTCCAGATGACGGCTTTGATGGCCGCTTTGATGTCGGAGATAATGAGAGAGGGGTCTCTAGCTTGGCTTGCCATGGCGCGCTTGCATCTTTCGATCCAAATATGGTAGACAACGTTAGCAACCGTCGCTTTTTTCACTAGGTCAATGGGTCGATGTCTCTTACAGTAGCGGTGATCCAAGACGAGCAGCTGCGGAGGCCTTTGCGGTTTGTGGGGAGCCCCAACCAGTCGCAGATGGTCCACCATATCCTGTTAGAGAACCTGCAATGAAAAAAAGGTGGTTGCTTGTCTCTTGAGCACGCTCACAGAGCCAGCATCTGTTAGCAAGGCATATGCCCCAAGATTGGAGCTTGTCACAAGTTTTTAGCCTATTTTTAAGAGTAATCCACAAAATGAATTTGGCTTTGGGGATGGACCAAGAATTCTAACAAATATTATACCAGGAAAAGGGCCGGGAGGGGATAACGTCATTATAGAACGAGCTGACTCTAGGGCAAGCGGGGTAGGAATTGAAAAGAGAATATGCATCATTAGGAGATCCACATTGCTCCATCCACCAGTCCCTAGCATGAAGAATAGCTTTCCAAGTCAAGGGTCGTTAGCTTTGGTAGAGACCGACCATAAATTAAGATTAGTCAGGAAATTCTTATGGATCCATTGAATCCACAGGCGCTCCGGGTCATGGGTTATGGCGGAGATAGTCTTTAGCATGAAGCACATATTCCATTTGTGGATGTCCTTAAAACCAAGACCGTCATTTTTCTTAGTGTTCATGACTGTGCTCCAAGCCACAAGAGGGGTGGAGTTTTTGTCGGCCTCTCCAGACCAAAGGTATGAGCGGAAGCAATTCGTGATTCTTTTGATAACGTTCTTGGGAATAGAGATGCAGGAGGCCCAAAAACCCACAATACCAAAGAGGGTACTTTGGATGAGAGAGAGGCGGCCTGCAAAGGAGAGGGATTTACTCCCCCACGAAGAGATTGTTTTATGGATACTGTCCAAGAGGGGGTTGAAGTCCATAGCTTTAGGTTTCCTAGCAGAGATAGGAATGCCTAGGTAGCGGAAGGGGAAGGTCCCCTGGTTAAACCCCGTAAGATGGCAGATAGAGTCAGCTAATGCCGGGCTAACCCCCCCAAAGAATAAGTCAGATTTAGCAGGGTTGAGCATTAGGCCAGATGCATTAGAGAATAGGTTGACTTGGTTGAGCAAGTGGGAGATGGAGCTGTGGTCACCCCTACAAAACAGGAGAGCATCATCTGCAAAAAAGAGGTGGGTGATCTGGAGGGATTTGCATGAGGGATGGTGATGAAAGCCTGGAGTATCGTGGAGCCTCGAGAGGATATCCATAACAAGCGCGAAGAGGTAAGGAGAGAGGGGGTCTCCTTGGCGCAGCCCTCGCTCCCCTTTGAAAGAAGCGGAAGGGGAGCCATTGATGTTGATTGCAAAAGAGGCGGTAGTGACACATTGCATAATCCAGTTACTAAACTTCGGGGGAAAGTTTAGATAGGAAAGGGTATCTTGGAGAAAATTCCAGTCGACGGTGTCGAAGGCTTTTCTAATATCCATCTTCATCGTGCAACGAGGGGAGATATTAGCTCTTTGATAGTTCTTCATAAGGCAAGAGCAGAGCTGGATGTTATCCGAGATAAGACGGCCTGAGATAAAGGCCCCTTGACTGGGATTCACAATAGAGGGGAGGACACTCTTGAGCCTTCCTGCAAGAATTTTGCTGATGATTTTGTAAAGTGTATTGCAGCATGAGATGGGCCTGTAGTCCCCCAGAGACGAGGCATTATCTGTTTTGGGGATGAGGGTGATGAGAGTGGAATTGATCTCTTTTAGAAGTACCGCTGTGGAAGAAGCTTTTGATAGCATCACATATGTCTGCACCTATAAGGCCCCAGGCTGCTTTGAAAAATTTGGCAGTGTAACCATTCGGGCCTGGAGCTTTATCATCACCGATGGAAAAAAAGGGCAGATTTAACCTCATCGTCCAGGACGGCCTGCTTAAGAGGGGCCAGGAAGTATTATCGAGTATTCTATCATTATTTAGGTTGAGATTGGCTAAGGAGTGGAGTGTGGGAGCTCTAGAGCCAAGGGACTGATGAAAATGGGCAACTAGGCAGTTTTCAATATCAGCTGGATTATGGAGAACTTCGCCAAGGTCATTAGAAATCGACGCAGTGGAGTTTTTATTCCTTCTAGCTTTAATGGCTCTATGGAAAAAGGAAGTATTGGAGTCCGCCAGCTTAAGCCAGCGGGATTTCGAGAGCTGGCGGAGGAACAAAAGCTCATGGGAATCCCTAACCAGGAGGTTGTACCTCAGGGATTTTTCATGGGAGATAAGGGTCATGTTCCAGGGGTCATGATCCAGCCTATTTTGAATATCACTGAGCTCCTCTCTAATCTTCTGGCCCATGTCCCCTAGGGTCCCAAATTCTGATTTGTGGAGAGAAATGAGCCCAGATCTGAGATGACGCAGCCTTTGAACGATCACGTAGAGATGACTGCCCTGAATGGGTCTATTCCACGCCTCCTGCACGAGGGGGAGAAAAGAGGGGTCTTTTGTCCAAAAGTTGAGGTATTTAAAGGTCCTTCTACGGGGAGCGGGGGCGGGAAGGGAAATGATCATAGGGCTGTGATCCGAGACTAGAGGGGGAAGAAAGGAAGCATAGCTGGTCGGATAGGCCAAGATCTAGGCCCCGTTAACCAAGACCCGGTCAATTTTCCCTAGGATCCGATTGTGATCAAATTGGTTGTTCCACCAAGTAAAGAACCTCCCATAGAATCAAAGATCTTGTAACTCCGCCCTGGAAACACAGTCGGCAAAGTCACGGTAGTCTCTCAGATGAGGGTTGCGGCTGCTCAACCTATCCTGAGCATAAAGGATATTATTGAAGTCCCCAGCTACCACCCAAGGGCCTAAATTCTCCTGACTAAGGTGGATGATGTCCTCCCAAAGCTGAGTCCTTAGGGAAGGGCTATTCCTTCCATAGACAAACGAGATGGTAAAATCAATGGAGCCAGGGATAGAGGCCTTACAAGAAAGGATTTGGTCAAGCAATGGATAGGGGTGATGGAGATAAGAGAGGGGTTAAAGAGAACCCAGATGTGCCCGCTGTGGTGTGTCCCGTAGTTGTGGACAAAGCTCCAAGCGGGGAAAAAACGAGTAATAATAGCTCGGTGATTATCAAACGAGACGTGAGTTTTGAGAAGGCCAAACGCACACAGACTATTGTTAGCCACAAATTTTTGGATTTCAAGGAGCTTGGGGCGGTCATTGCAGCCCCTAACATTCCAAATTGTGATATTAATAAAGGAGGGGTGTGGGAAGGGGGGAGGGGGCGGGGGAAGAGTTGCCCTCATCAAAAACAGCAAAAGAGTTAGTAAGCTGGAGTGAAAGATCCTCAGGGATTGGCTTGAGAACCTTAGAATTAAGACTCTTTCCGTTAGGTGGGACCACCTGCGAGGGGTCAGCGGAGTTGGAAGCGAGCAAGAGTTGGAGTGAAGGAGACATCAGCGCGTCTGAGGCAGAAGAGGGACTGGCAGTACCCGAACCATCAGGGGCAAGGGAGGCTAGGGGGAGCCAGGAGGGTGGCCAGCCAGCCTTGGGGGAGACTGTCTCGGGGGGTGACCGCCAGCGACGACTGAACGAGGGATGATCGGCGGCTGAGCTAAGATAGGCTGGGAGGAGGGGCCCACCGACTGAGACTTAGATCTTCTAGCAGAGCCCGACGGGGGAGGAGAAGGGGAGGCCGTCTTAGCATTAAGAGCGCGCCCAGATCGTGTGGATCCAGGTCTGGAGGTACTCGGACAACGCGTTGAGGAGTGCCCAAGAAGGTGGCATGAGGAGCAAGAAACGGGCTCCCATTCATAGACCACATGCTGAGTCAAGGAGCCACTCGGGGCACGAATCTCAATTTCCCTGACTAGATCAAGATTAAAGTCCACTTCGACAAGAACTCTAGCAAAGGAAATTCTAGATTTGAAGGTTGTGGACTGGTCAGTATGGAGAGGAGAGCCTACTTTGGAACAGATCTTCCTAAGGCTGGACTGCGACCAAAGGCTAGTGTGGAGACCTGGGAGCTGGATCCAAACGGGGATTCAATTTAGGTCTTTTGGATTGAAGGAAAAATCCGGGGACCACTTTTTGAGAACCAGAGGGGAAGAATACAGAAGCCAGGGGCCCTTGTCAAGGACTTGCTGGAGATCCTCCTCTTTGTCAAATCTGAATATGAACCATCCCTCATCATGAAGGAGAACCTGAGGGGTAGCTACAAAGCTCCATGCTCTTTTTACAAACTCTTTGACAATGTGAAAGCTAAATTTTTTCCCCCATATATGACCAACTAACGCATTTTTCCAATAATCAATTTCCGGTAGAAGGTCATCCTCCTCTATGGAGACATAGGGGCTATCAGATTCTATGATATCATTATTGTATAAATGCAAAGACATTCCAAAATTTGATTTTTGTTTGGCAACAAGCATATCAAGAAAGGAAGGGTGAGGATTGGTACCTGTCGAGCTAGAGCGTATTGCCTTACTTGAGACGTTTGGTCGGGAAGATCTTTTTGCCATCGCTATCCGGCTACCAGCAGCACCAGGGGGCTTGGATAGAGGCGGGAATTCCTCTTGCTCAACCGGTTCGGAGGAAGGGTCTGGCTGGTTGAGGTATGCCTGAAGGGCTAAATCAGTTGGAGGACCCGAGAGGTCAACGAACAAGTCTAGGGCAGGGGCCGAAGAGGGCTGCCCATCAGGGACAATCTGGACATTCCTGTTTTTATGAAAGACAACCTGAGTATCGCTTCTAGGATGAATCGACACAATGCCAGATCGGTCCTCTGCAGGGTCCTCAATTATGGCACTACCAGAGATACCACCCTCTGAGGCACCAATCGGGGGGACCAATACCTTCTCAGACCGTCCCACAGTTGGGTCCCCAAACGAAGAGGCTAACTGGGCAGTTGGGACTTCAACAGATATCACCGCCTGAGAGGCAATATGAGAGATAACATTATTTGGTTCGGTAGACTCAACATCAACCAGCCTTTGTTTGCCAATCGAGTCAACAGATGCCACAGGGATAACATTATTTGGCTCGTCCTCCTTGCGCACAGCAGAGGCCGCAGGGCGGGAGTCTTCAGCAGCAAATGACTCGCTCTCCATGCGAGTTACCATAACCGATGCCACGGGGCGGGAGTCTTCAGCAGCAACAGGAGACAGAGCACCATCGGTCAAGACGCCATCCACAAACGCACCAGAGACCGGGGCTTTCTCACCAGAGGGGGAGACTATCGAGGTTCCAGGCACCAGAGGCGCGGGCAACGCCGGTGGAGCCTCAGCCACCAGAGTCGCAGGCGAGGACGACGGAATCTCAGGGCCAGGGGAGGGAGAGGCAGCACCGTCGCCAGATGGGAACGGAGTGGCTCGAGTGCTAGGTCGCTTGCGGCCCATTGGAACGGTGAAACAGAGAGAAGGGTGGAGGAGGAAGCACCTACCGGCGGGGCCTAGCCACCAGGCGGGGGCCTGGTGGCACGGCGGAACCTGCTACGGCGGCTCAGAGGGAGGGCGGCGGAGAGCCACCGGCGACCTGCAAAGCGAAGACAGCGGAGAAGCAGCTCGGGGAAGAGGAAGGGGGAGGGGAAAAGCGTCGCGCGTGAGGCGCGTTGTTTCTAACGGGCTTTTTTTAACCAAGTTATTAGAACTAACGGTTACAGTTTTTTTAACACATACATCAAAGTTTGTTATATGGTTTAAGTTTATATGAAAAGACAGGATGAAATACTTATAATCAAAAGCTGCTATTTTGACAGACTTTTGTGAAGAGCGCATGTGTGTGTTTTCTCCTCTTACTCTTAATTCTTCAAATTCTTCTTCCAGTTGCTATTATAATAATTAATTTGATAGTTATAATTTAAATTTAATTAAGAATAAATTACTCTAAGCCCCCGAGGTGTGGCAATATTACAAGTTAGTATCTCCAGGTTATCAATATATCTTTCAACCCCTCAGGTATAAGAGTTCCTTACAGTAGGTTCCCAAAACCATAAATATTTTGCTTAGACACTAATTCTCTCCAACTTGATAACTTATCCCATAACATGTTAGATTTTACTTATTATGTCATATTGACACTAGGCAATACTTAAAGCATAACCTCACCCACAATCTCTCTCTCCCTTAAAGTCAACTATTTGACAAAAACTATGAGGGTGTGACTCCTATGAACATTTTGCTGCTCAACTGGAGTTACGGTTCTTTGTTTGGTGATCGAAAGGAGAAAAAGTGATTTACAAATAGTGACATATGAGAAGAAAGAGATTGTAGGTGTTGTTGTGTGTTAAGTATTGTTCGTTATAACAATGTGACATAAAGAGACTATTGGGTCGAAAGGAACTAATACATAAACAAACTTATTTACAGTTTAGGGGACTTATTGTCATAAACTGTATACCTCAAGGGGGTTTAAAGATATATGGATAACCTGAAGATGTTAAATTGAAATATTCTACATCTTAGGATATTTTGGAGTAATTTTGTTACGCCCCAGATTTTTTTTATTTAATTTCATTCTACTCTTATTTCGTTTCGGTTCCGTAAAGGGAGAATAATAATATTCTTCTTTTCGTTCTAGCGGGATTATGTCATTTATGGCTGATTGTCTTAAGTTAGAGGGAAGGTCCTTTTTATTTTGCTACTCATTAAATAAGTAGGAATTAAACTTCCTTTTTAATATATCTCATTCTTATTTTCCTTCCCTCTTCATTTAATTTCACGATCTTTCCCTCACGTCAGTTTCTAACATTCCTCTCAACTCAACTCCCGCTCTGCGTGCACATCCCTTCTCCTTCCCTTTGCTCTCTTCTCCTCAAATCTTCTCCTCTCTGTAAATCGAATAATCTATGGTTCTAGTTCCTGCGTTGGTGGTTCGGGTCTGACAATTCCGAGTTTGGGGATATCGTTTTTCACTCAAGATTCTGGCTCCTCCTATCGGTGTGGTTCCTCTTTGATTTGTGCAAGCGTTTGTGATTGTTGTCAGGTCCGCAGAGATGGCTTTGCGTCGGATGTGAGGTAGGTGGTAGATGGATTCAGTTGTGTGTGTTCACCCACGGGGGTTTCGAGCAATGTTTTCGTATATGTTTATTTGACTCTCTGATTTGTGGTGATTTGGGTGATTTCTGATTTACGTTTTTAATGTGTTAAAACCCGTGGGTAGTATTTTGATTCGTATATTTTGGTTATGTAAGTATTGCTTTGACAATGGTGAATTTACATCTGTAAATCTCCTTCTGTTTTGTGAATTCTGAGTGCCGCTGATTTGGGATTTATAAGGATTGTTCAGGGATTTGTGTGTGAGATTTAATGCGTTGTGTTTGCGTTTTGGATGGCAAAAACCCCTTGGTTCCTCTGTATTTATGTCTGATTTGGTGTGGGTAATACTTTGGTATAGATTGGTGAAGTTTTGGTAATGTCTCTGTTCTGTTCGAGGCTTCTGTTCTGCTGTTTTCGTGCTGTCCGAACTTCTGTCCTAACTTCGAAGTTCGGACAGCATGTTTTGAACTTCTAGATTATCGAGTTTTGGGCGTGTCCGAACTTCAGTCCAAACTTTGAAGTTCGGACACCCCGTTTTTCTGAAATCACCGAGCTTCGAAGCTCGGACTTCACCGCGTAACGTTTCCAAAAAACCGTCCGAACATCAGTCCGAACTTCGATGTTCGGACACTGTGTTTCCCTTCTGTTTTCAAATCGACTTGTGTCCTAACTTCGAAGTTAGGACACAAGTTCGGACGTCTCACTGTTTTGACCATATCTCCTTTGTTTGAGCTCCGTTTTGAGTGCCGTTTACGGCGTTGGATTTATTTTCTCGAGTACTATCTGTTCTGATATGTTTTGGCACATGTATATGTGTACTTTAATTTGAAATCCTTAGATAAGCCTTTGAACTCTGATTTGCTCAGAAAGAGTGTTTGAGCTTCTACGCTTCTGTTTGCTACTCGTGTTTGATAGTCAGTATATGACTTTGTTTTGATAAAGGTTTATGATCCGTTTGATGTGCTTTGGCCCTCTGTTTTGTTCTGTTCTGTTCTGTTAAAGGCTTCTGCTTCGTTTTGTAAAGCTTCTGTTTTGGGACCTAGATGTTTAGCTTCTGAGCCTTGGATAGTCGGGTCTGGCTGTCCCGTAGCATGCTGCGCAGGAATTCCTTCTGTTTTCCCTTGGGTTCCCTTCTGTTATCTCTCTCAGGGTCCCTTGGATGTTTAGTGACCGACGGGTCCATAGCTGTCTCTACGGCTTCTGTTGTGGGATCTTCGGATCCATAGGACGTTATATGAGTCCTTCTGATGTGTCAGCTGGTGTCTAGTGTCCCACCTCTGTTTTGATTGAGCTTCTGTTATGAACTTCTGAGTTTGTGGTTTGCCTTGTTCTGATTTGAGACTTCTGTTCAGTTTGCTCAGTTCCTGCTTCTTTGCTCTGATTTGACAAACTTCTATTTCGGTTCTGGCTTGTCACTCCTCTGATTTGAGAAAGCTTCATTCTCTATCTGATTTATGTTACAACTTCCAGTCTGATTTGCTAAGCTTATGTATTAGTATATGATTATGTTCAGTATGTTTTGAGCATGCTCAGCTGATGAAGTTTATCACCTGCTGAGCTATAGTTTGGCTCACCCCTATTTCCGTCTGATTTGCAGGTTTAAGTTTCCTTTAAAGACTCCGCTCTGCTTTCTGATTCGTCATTCACTTTGTAATTGTAGTTGTGGCTTAAGGCCCTTTGTAATTTGATTCTGTTATGTAATGAAGTTGGGCTTTCGCATGTAATGTCAGATAGACCTTGTAATCTGTTTCTAGTTAATAAAAGTGAACTTTGTTTCAGTTTTGGGTTTCGTTTGTTAGAGCCTTGCGTTATTAGGTAATAGATACGCGGCGTGTAACGTCCCTAACTCCTAGGGTGGTTTTGGGGTCGTTACAAATTTACTCTTAAAAAATTAAAAAAGATGGTCATGATCACAAAACAACCTTATTATTGTTTTTCTTATTATTATTTTTCTCCTCCTTGCTGTGGCCTGTATAACTAAAAGAAATAAAATATCAGGTTCATTCATCATGACTCCGTTCCACCTTATGGCCGAAACATCAAATAATTGGGGGTTATCTCCCTTCATCGGTGGTCTTGTCGTGCTCTTTTTCCTTTTGCCCTTGCCTTTTAGTATTCCGGTTTTTTGCTTCAATCTCCCATATGTTTTCTCTTCCACCGTTTCTCAATATTCATTACCTTCCTTGTTTATCTCTCTTTTGAAGATTTTCTTTTCAGATTTAAAGGGCTCTTATGTGGTGGCTTATTTTATCTTGTGGTGCGGGTTAATTGGTGTCGGTTCTTCCTACTTTCTTCTTTTTTTTCTTTCATCTTACTTTTAATTCAATTTCTTTCCCCTCCTTCTCACTGATAATTCGTTTATCATCAGAAATCGGCTTTGCATGTGGCATTTTTCTAAATAATTTTAACCTTGCGGTTCTACTTTTGATTTTGTATATGTATAATATTATGTTAGGGTGCATGTCCATTTTGTATGTAGTATGTTTGCGGAGTATGGCACCAATGGGTAGAGATGCCAATTTCGACAATCATGCTTGAAGAAATATTAAGAAGATGTTGATTTTTTTTTTGAGTAAACACTTGTAACTTCATTCATTAGCAAAATAGGAAAGGTTTAGAGATTACAGACATATAAGCAAAACCTATGAAGGAGGTTTGAATAGAAGGGAAGCATCCTTCCATTTCCAACTTGAAAGAGATCCAAAATATGTAGCTCAAAAGATTCACCAACACTAAGTAAACATGAAACTAGCTTAATTCCACAAAAGTAATAAACATAGCTCCTTCTACTGATAAATATTCCAAGTGAAGAGATATCCGCCGCGCTAAGTCTTCCTTTGCACACCCAATCATCTGAGAGAATCTTGCTGAAAGACTCGAGAGCTAGATCATACCACATGCTATGGCTACCCATCAAAAAGACAAGCTCCACAACATTTTGACGAGTTATGATAATAGCTAAAAGCACTTTAACCGTGCTGGTATAGAGACTGTAGTAAACCAACCAAAGATCTTCATGCGCAAAGGAGGAGCCATTATTGACGTAGCAGTCTCCCCAAACGGCCTGGACCATGAGATAGTCAAGCTTCAAGAATCTTGAAGGAACCACGACAACATCTAACACACTGTCTCACTATCATACCCAGTAGTAATGTCTAAACTCTTTCTAAGAAGAACCCGATCAGTATCAAAACAAATGCAATGGCTACCCACCACAACGACAAGCTCCATCACAATTTGAAATGAATTGATACTAAACAACTTCACCATATAGGTGTTAGAGCTTCTCCAATTGGAATTTAGATCACAACCACCACAAGCCAACCAAACTGTCACCAACCATCTCCAGACAGCCCACCTAACATACTTTGTGACCTCAAACTTACCGCAAAACAGTGGGGTAACTTGAACAGTCGAGGAAACAACCTTAGAGCAAGCCTGGACCAATCCAGAGCTAAATGTTGTATAGCCTGAAGGGTCGAGAACAACTAACCAACGGGGATGCAGTTGTAAACCAAAAACCCAACAAAAGTAGATCCTCCATAAAAGAACTAAGACAACACTAGTGAACCTTCACCACTCAACATTCAGATCTTGATGCTTAGGAAGCATAGTAAAACCCATAGCCATGATATCCAAGAAACGAGAATTTCAATAGCGGAGACACCTTCAGGACTGCACAAGCACCGCACCCAAGCCGTCAAACAATCTTGAGAGACAACCAGCGGAAAGGGGTCAAGGAAACCCTAACCTAGAAAAAACTTCACAATAACTAGACTGATTCCAACCCAATCCAAATTCCATTCAGAAAACTTTACAATCACCCGAAAAAATTCCAACTGCAGCTTCAGTAAAGATTAAAAAGGAACCCTGAGATATTGATTGTGAACGACTCAAAATCGAGAAACAATACCACTCGCAGGACCAACAATAGCCAGAGCTAACAACACCAGATACACCACAGACGAACAAATTGGCGAAATCACCAAAATCCAGACAAAATCCCAAAAACCACCTAAACAGGGCTAGCAAAAACTAAGCCAGGATCGAATCACACTACTCGACCATAGAGAGCTACAGATTGGGAAGAGAATACCTATGACAATACCAGATCGACTGCACTCAAACAATATTCCAACTTCCCCTAATCCAAGTCGAAGAGGACTCAGCCGAAGAAGACTCCAGGTGGGCTGGGGAATATCGACACCAGCAACTAGAAAGGAGGAATACGGAACACCTCTTAGAATGACCCCGCACTGAGCAGTTGGGGAGGAAAAAACCAGCGGTTGGAGAAGGAACTTCCACCGACTGAAGAAAATAGGGACCGAGACCCCAATCTCTTTGTAGATACAAAAGAGAAAAGAGGATGAAAATCCCTCTGAAATCGCCTCTTGGGGGGAGGACGATACGTACGGACGCGTTCACTTGTTCGACCGTATGGAGAATTAATTGATTGATTGGCGCGGAAGATGCTGATATGGGTGGTGGTAAATGATTGGAAAATTGGTGTGATGATGGTGGGATCTAATGGAGTGTATAATGGATCAGGGATCCGTGAATTTTGTGACGGAACCCTTTTTTCCGTCCCAGACGGATTGCATCTCAGCCCTTCTTTGATTTTAGCAACTTTTAATCTCAGCCGTTTATCTCTTCCACGTTTTTTCACCATCTTCCTTCTGCGTTACTATGGCACTTTCCCCTTTCTACTCTTCTTTTCTCGTGCCCCGTAACTTCTTCTCGATCAATCCACCATGACCCCCGCCATGTCTCTTCACCATTATTCTTCCACGTTCTGCTTAGTCCATTTTCTTTCTTCTGCTGAATCCAGTCTTCTTTCTCACATAAGTTCTGCTCAATCCACCATGAAAGGAATGATGGTTGTTCTCCCTCAATCTGATTGCATTTGAATGGTAATGCGCCCTCTAAACACTTTGATTGTTGTTTAGTTATTTTCTTCTAATCTTAGATTCGTTTTGTTGATGTTTTATCTTACCACTTTTAATTTAGGGTTTCAACATTAAATCTGAATTTTACCACAGTTTTTCATATCGTTTCACTTTTCTAATTAGTTTTGTATAATTTAGGGATTTAGCTATGTTGATTGAAGATCATACTTAAAGTTTGTTGAATGTTTTGAAGAACTTGAATTATCAGAAAACTATTCAGCAGCTGAAGTTGATCTTAATAAGGCCATATCCACTTCCGAAGTTGATTTACATTATGAGAAAGATGTTACTGAGGGGGAACTGGCTGAGAATGAAGATCAACTATCTCTCCCTGATCAAGCTGCTTCAGATAATTCTGCTTCTAATCCCATTGTTGAAGTTCATGATGGTAAGTTTTTCTGTTTTATTGCTTATTCTGTTGTGCTACATCTGTACTCGATTTTAAATGGCTGTGGATAATATTTTTGTGTATGATGGACTCGTTTTTTAGTTGCTTAGGATACATTTTTTTAGTTTATTTTAGTTTTATTCATTGATTGCCTTCTTATTATCACTGTTGTAGGCTCCTTATATGATCCTAAAAATAGAAGTTCATGGGAAAAGTTGGAGTTCAATTCTGTTGAGGAGTGTAGATCATTTTACGATAAGTATGCTTGCAAGGTTGGTTTTGATACTAGAGTTCGTTTCTCAAATAAGTGCAAGAAAACTGGGATTTTGAAGTATTTGCATTCTGTTGTGTTGAATATGGATTCAAAACGACAAGTTCTTCCAATCCAAAACATCAGGAGGTGTTACCTGATGATGTTTTGCCTAATCAGTCCATAAATCCAAGGCCAGACACTAGAGTTAATTGTCAAGCTCATATATATCTTAGGTTGAATACTCACAAATATGTGTACTATATTGAGCGTTGGACTGATGAACATTCTCACTCGCTGCAACCTCAATGTCATTCTCATTGTTGAAGATGAATAGGCGTATCACTAAATCTCAGAGTTCTTTTGCATTATGTCTTGAGAACGCTGGAATTTCTCTCCGTTCATCTCATGATATAATGGGTTTGTGTGCCGGAGGAAAAGATGCTCTTGGATTTGAGAAGTTGGACTTGAAAAATCATTTAAGTAGGCTGAGAAAGAAGACAATAGAGCATGGTGAGGGAACATTTCTAAAGGAGTATTTTAGAAGTCAAAAATTTCGCTCTCCCATGTTCTACTATAATGTTAGTGTGGATACCAAAGAGCAGATTGCTAATGTTTTCTGGTTGGATGATAGAATGCGTATGGATTATTATCATTTTGGGGATATGGTATCCTTTGATACCACCTTCAACACCAACAAAGCTTCCCGACCTCTAGGTATGTGTTCCTTCAGTCATTTGTACATTTTTGTGTTACCTTTTATTTTATTTTTTGCTTTTATAAATCTGTTCTTATTATTTACATTGTTAAAATATGTATAATGTTTACAAAGACATTATAGACTCATTTTTCAGTGTATGGCAAACAGATTGTATATTTCCTATGAAGTTGTATTTGAACAGATTGTATATTGAACATATTGTATATTTCCTATGCAGCTGTAATTGTTGGTCTGAATCATCACCGGAAGTCATGCATATTCGGTGCTGCTTTGTTATACGATGAGACAATGGAGTCATTTGTTTGGCTATTCAAAACTTTTTTGACATGCATGATTGATAAGAGTCCGTTGACAATATTGACTGATCAGGATGATGCTATGGCTGGTGCAATAAAGCTTGTATTCCCTTCTAGCTTTCATGGGTTATGCACTTGGCATTTGATACAGAATGGAATGAAGAATCTTGGTCCTATTGTCTATAAAGGATTGAAGGATGATATTAAAAAGTTAATGTATCATGTTTCTTCAGAAGATGAATTTGAACAAGTATGGATTTCAATGATTAAATCTCATTTTCCAAGCAAAGAGCCTTACGGCCATAGTTGGCTTCAGAGAATATATGACAAGAGACATCAATGGTCAAGTGCTTGGACAAGGTTGCACTTTAGTGGTGGTATGAGATCTACTCAACTTTCTGAATCATTCAACTCATATTTAAAGGCATATTTGAAGCGAGGATACAAGCTTGATAAATTTTTTGCTCAATTTAATGAGCTAGTGAATACCAAGAGGCGTGATGAACTGAAGTGTCAGTTTGATAATCTTCAATATGCTCCTTTGAATGAATTCTCATACAGCCCACTTGTTTGCCAAGCTGCTGAAATATTCCAAACAACAATTTTTGAAGAGTTTTTCTTATGTCTTGCAACCTTTGGAAGGGGCTTCCACTTCATCTCAGAGGCGATTCCAAGTTCAACATGATCTTAATGATGTGAAGTTGGATAAGCGAGAGGTGTTTGTTGATATTGACAAGACTATCCTTGAATGTTCTTGTCATCTATTTGATTCTCTTGGAGTTTTATGTTGTCATCTATTGTGTGTCATGCACTTTCTTGGTGTCTCTGGTTTTCCAATTCTGAGGCGCATTCTAGAGCAGTATATATTGTCACGTTGGACTAAGAAGGCAAAGGCTATTGATGATTACTTATTGCCACGTACATCCATTGATGTTCATATTCCATTGGAGGATCGTGTCTCATTCAGTTGTATGGAATTGTATAAAATTGCACGCTCAGTTTGTGATTATGATGACACTTTCAAGATTCTACAGGAAGATCTCAAGAACATGTCATCAAAGTATCATAATCTTTTAATGAAGAGAAGTGTAATTGAAGCAACCTCTTCATCTGCTTCTGTTAATGGTAAAGTTATATTTGTTTGTTGTTAGTGTTTTTATACTTTATTTCACTTCTTTAATCTGATTGTTTTTTACTTTTATGTTGTTTTCAGCCGCATCTAGCAACTATGTTGTAGTAACTCACACTCTGAAGGTGAAGGAATATCCTGTTAGGTCGAGGTCAAGATTGAAAAGCAGTCTGGAGCTGAATTTGAGCAAACCAAGCAAGAAAAGGAAAACGAAAGAGAAAGATTCAACTCAACATGGAAAGGACTTCATTGAATTCTTATAGTTTTATATTTTCTCTTTGTAAAACAATGGAATGATACTCAAATGTTTGAAATGGTCTTTAAAGATTATCACTAAACCATCCATGCTAAACATCACTTTCCTTGTGTTTAACGTATCCATGACAACTTATTAACCTTTCCACCTGATTCTATAAAACGTTTCCATGATTTCAGAAAAACTGTGTCCGCCTAATACTATAAAACGTTTCCACATTGTTTTATATACGTTTCCACAATTACATATAAACGTCTCCAGGTCATAAAAACATTTCCACAATTACATATAAACGTCTCCAGGCCATAAAAACGTTTCCACAATTATATATAAACGTTAAGACAATTTTATATTAACGTTTCCATAATTATATATAAATGTTTCGAATTTTATATTAACGTTTCCATATAAACATTTTCACGACATGATTACATATAAACATGTTTCATAATAATATATGAATGTTTCCACGCCACAATTATATAATGTTTCCGTGATGGTATAAAGGTTTCCACGATTTCAGACAAACGAGTCCACCTAATACTATAAAACGCTTCCACTATGTTTTATATACGTTTCCACAATTACATATAAACGTCTCCAGGTCATAAAAACGTTTCCACAATTCTATATAAACGTTTCGACGATTTTATATTAACGTTTCCTCAATTTTATATAAACATTTCGACAATTTTATTTTAACGTTTCCACCTGATACTATAAAATGTTTCCATGATTTCAGAAAAACATGTCCACTTGATACTATAAAACGTTTCCACATCATTTTATATACGTTTCCACAATTACATATAAACGATTTGACTATTGGATATTAATGTTTGTATATAAACATTTCCACGACATGATTATATATAAACATTTTTCATAATTATATATGAATGTTTCCACGCCATAATTATATAATGTTTCCACGATGGTATAAAGGTTTCCACAATTTCAAACAAACGTGTCCACCTGATACTATAAAACGTTTCCACTTTGTTTTATATACGTTTCCACGTTTTTATATAACATTTCCACATTTTTATATAACGTTTCCATTATTATATATTGAGGAACATTATGCATAAATGAGCTTATACAGCTAATAGGTAATAAAGCTTGAGTGACAAACCCTTGGAAACAATAAACTGAGTGTCTGGAGTCAACTATCAGTGGAGATGGAAACGATCTGTAAAAGTAATGGACTACATCAATACGAAAACTGAACAAATGCTGCTACTTCTTGCTGAAATCAGACAGAAGTGTATAATGGGATTCTATTCAATATATCATATTATGAGTTCCTGTATATTGTATTTTTACTCCAAAAAAATACAAGCACCACTAATATTCAAGATGGTTCTACTTTCATTTTCTTTTCCTATTTGCAAAAACTCAACTAGGCTCAATTCTGCCACACCATAATAGGATCAAATTACAAAATATAAACAAACTAAATGCTATCAAAAGTGTCAAATCTCAATCTCCTTAGCAGCCTTCATTTTCTTTCTTCTCTTTGAAATCTTTTGACTTTTTTTTATACTGATCTGCAGCTTTCTTAATTTCTCCAGCAAGGATATTGTTTTCTTGTTCAAGAAGCTGGCCACATATTTGTAGTCTGAAAAGTTCAATGCCTTCTGGTTGGGGCCAACTAGATAGCCATCTCTTGTTTGTTTGCCCCTCCCAAAACTCCATCAGCTTGCACATTAGAATACCACAACTAGTAGTATCATTTTGCCTTGGTGCTTCCTCTGTTGTCCATTTTTTATCTCTAATATCAACTTTTGTGAAAGTACTGATGAACTCTTGCATAATTTCAACCTAAATAAAGCAACACAAAACCATTTTCAACAATCTGCCTAAAACATAACACAAACATATTCAATGAACCTGTATAAAATAGAAAGGAAACATTGACCAAATTCAACACTAAAACAACAGAACCACATTCAATTAGTCCGCCTAAAATATAACACAGACATATTCAGCGAACTAGCATAAAACAAAACAATCATGGACTAAATTCAAGCCAAATACAAACAGAAAACTGATCACACTAATTGACCTACAGTGGCCCCCTTCACTTGGGTGCCCACAACGAACCAACGTTATAAAATTAAACAAACAAAAAACTATTGTACAAATCTGGTGTATCTTACCACAATTTTTTGTACTGAATCAACTTCGTGCATATGTGATTTTCCTGTGGTGTCAAGATAGTGCAGAGTACAATTGTTTATGTCTACTACGAAGCATGTCCAGTGTCTGCTCTTGATGCACGGGAAGAAAAACTGTATTGAAATTCAGTAAAAAACTCTTAATTAACTACAATTATATAATTTGCAAATTATATTTGAATTTTAATGTTTGGAACTAAATATACCATGCTGCAGGATTTTATTTCTTCAATCCTATTTCCCCAGAGTGGATGTCTTTCAATAAATCTGAGCAATGTTTTCTTTCCTTTGAACACTTTCATTTGACAAGCTCTCTACAAATAGTCATGCATATGGAAATTGGTTATCTTTTAGAAAACAAAAAGTTTACAATGACAATAAAAGTTAAGGAATTTAATCTTACAATGATGGTGCTAGGAAACCAAAATCTCTTGCATTCATCGAGGTGAGTATGGTTTAAGTAGTTGATGAATGCATCAACTACAAGGTCAGATACCTCATTTTCCCCTTCAAGGCTCATCAACTCTTCTTTTCGAAGTCTTATTTCACCATCATCAACCATCACCCAATCCCTTTCAACAAACATTCGTGTAAAACAATAGAACATACAAAACAGATTGGAAAGCTTAAAAATTAAAAAAAATATAGATGCAAATTACAAAATAAGAAGATAACTGAATAATTTGATTTCACAAAGTTTTAAAATACTTACAAGTTCTCCTCCCCATAGAATGCATAATGCCCTAAATCGAGCTCCTCTTCTCGTGCATGCGGGGATATCTCTCCAGTGCAGTAATGAAATTTCACTTTTTCGGTTGCTTTCCATTTTCTGTTGGACTTATCTATTACGCCTCTAATTGGATATGCAACCACAACATCTTCATCCACCCTCTTTTTCTTCTTTCTTTTATCTTGTTCATAATCTTCAGTTTTTGAAGGAGTAAACCTTTGAACAGGAAATTTATTTCTTGTTGATTTTCTCTTTTGTTGTCCTTCTGCAACAACTATTTCTGCACATTTCTCCACCTTAACATCCTCACTTCCTCTCTGCTGCTCTGATTCATCTATAACCCCCTTTTCAGCAACATTTTCAACCCCTTCATCCTCATCCATCGCTTCACCCCCAACCCTTTGCCATTTTTCCTCTTCCCCTGCTTCAGCCCCAACCCACTGCCCTTCTTCCTCTTCAACCCCAGCCCTCACCCCATATTCCTTATCCCCCTCTTCAGCCCTAACCCTCACCCCTTCATGCACATTCTGTTTCAGCTCCAGCCTTCACCTATATTCCTCATCCCCCTCTTCAGCCCCAACATTCACCCCTTCAACCACATCTTCCTCTCCAACCCCAGCCCTCACCCCATCTTCCTTATCCTCCTCTTCAGCCCCAACCCTCACCCCTTCATCCACACCTTCTGTTTCAGCTCCAGCCCTCACCCCATCTTCCTCATCCTCCTCTTCTCCTTCCTTTTCTTTCATATCCTTAAAATACTTCACTATCTTGTCTTTGACTTCATCAAATTTCCTAACATTTTCTTTAATAGATTCTACAATATCATGACTTTCCTTCAACAACTACAATCAAACAAATGATTTTTATGTGTCAAATTGAATCATAGAGATGGTTAAAATCAATTAAATTAATAGAAACAATAATGCAAACTTTAAAATTACCTGATCAAGAAATTCAACTCCAGCTTGATATGTGGAATCCACTTGCACATCAACCAGCTAAGCATTCTCAATTCCACCATTTTCTGTTAGCCATCTTATTTTCCTAAGACATCTTATCTTTGCCCACCATGTAATAGTTGGTGGTGTCAAATCACAAGTGTCATTTGGACCACCAACTAAACTGTCCAACAAGTGTGTCTAGAAATAATAATAACATAATATATAGTACGTCTAACTAATAAATGTCGAATGTATTTTTCTATTTTGAAAGAAAATTACCTGCAAAAAATGGAAATCTCCATCAAACGACCCATTAGTTTTCTCAAATGCACTGAAGATCTTTTCAGCAACAAATTCACACCAATCATATTGCTTGATGATGTTCAAATTTCTGAAAGCATTACATAACTGTTTCACAATAACTCTATTGCTTGAAGAAGGATGTAGCAAACTACCAACAACAAGAAGCGCAAAAATCTTCACATATGGAACAACCTTCTTAGTAGTCAATATTCTACTAGAAAGATCAGATAATGTCACTCCACCTTTAGCACCTATTGCTATTCGCATCTCCTCTTCAAGAGCACTTATTTGCTCATTTGAGACACCGCTGCCATCAATCTTCCTACCACCAATGGGCAATTCATAGACTCGATTCACATCTTCCTTGGTGATGTGCAATCGTCTATCACCCGACAACATGAAACATTTTCTTTGATGGTCATAGTTCTCATACATCCAATTCTTAGTCAATGGATTCAAAACCAGCTGATCAACATGTAAGAATGCACCAAATCCTACATCTACAATTGCTTTCCTTTTACACCCCCGTAACTTGTCAGTTTTAAGAGCTTCAATAATCGGCATAATTCTAGAAGTTGTCCCTCTAAAGCGTGATAGTTGTTGTTCATTCATCATGAACTGTATTCAAATATGCATACAACTTTCATGTATTAATGAATCAATTTTGGAAGAATATGGACACATATAAGCAACAATATTGTAAATGAAATTATGAAGACAGAAAAAAACAAGCAAGTCGTCATCTGATTATAAGAGTCGGCTGATTTTCATGATAAACTACAACTTTTTCAGAAGCTCTAGTTTTTCATTTATTAAAGCCCAAACACATAAATTGAACCTGCAATAATCAACCATTGGGAGCTTGATCGACAATACATATGTTCGGCAAACCACAAATTAATATCCAAACTTATTATCAATGAACCAACCAATCCAGCAAGCAAACAAGTAATTAGGAGTCTAGGAAGAAGGCTCACTAATGCAGTGTCAAGCATGTTTCAGGAACAATCACTTTACCTAGAAATACTAACTAGGCTGGTAACCTTTTTTTTAGATACTTGTTCACGATATCTTCAAACCAAAAGAGAAATCCAGAATCCACCGTCGTTAATGTCGTCAAGAACATGACCAAAATCTATGCAATAGAGAACAAAATTCAAAGGATTTCAGAAATTAGGGTTGTACCTGACTCGTGGCTTATGCAGGTCGTGATTTGTGGTTGACTAATTCAGTTGATAGAAGGTGAAGAGATAGAGAAGGAAGACCTAAAGGAAGAAGAAGAAGAAGTACGGCTCATTACCTATCTCACGCCGGTGCGGTGGTAGTTTCTCCACCTCTCTGTTTCTTCACGTCTATGTTCAGGAGGAGAATGAGAGAAGAGGGATGAAAACAAGGGGGGACAAGCCAGGAAGTGCGGTTGTTGGTGGTGGGTGATTAGGGCTTCGGCTTGGAGAACGGGAGAATAGGGGAACGGGAGAAGCCAGGAGAATGCGACAGGGAAAGTGAAGACGAGAAAGAGAAAGAGATTGACTCCGTCAATCTAATAATCTAATCTTTACCGTTCATTGTTATCAACGGTGGAGATTGACTCCGTCAATCTCACGGAAATAAAGCTTCCGTCCCAGGATCCGCGCCCGGATCAAGGACTGTTGGAGTTTGTGGTGATTGGAATATTGACGGCGAGTGCAAGTTGAAAAGGAAATAGCAGTAAAACAAAGAAGAAGACTACATGTGTTTTTACTCAACTCTCTATCTTTTGGAGAAAACTTACATAAACCAGCCGCAGCTGATTGCAAAATATATATATATATATTCTTATTTATCTTCTTCTAATAAGATAAATAAGAATCTTACCTAATCTATAAAATGTATGTAAATTGCAACACTAATCTAATGTATAATATAACATATTGGGTCAAATGTCTGGTCCTAGATCTGGGCCGAGTAGTTTATTAGCCCAATACCCCTCAAGCCGTGAGTAAGCAAGGTTGTCTAGGCTTGACTTGTCATTGTTGCTCATACCCATGTGTGGCATTTGTTCTTTATACTTGCTTCCTGGTAAGACTTTCGTCATCATGTCCGCAAGCTGCTTTGAAGTGTGAGTATAAAGAATGTCTACAAGCCCTTGTTGAATCTTCTCACGCACAAGGTGGCAATCAATCTTGATGTGTTTGGTCCGCTCATGGAAAACTGGATTGTGAGCTATATAGATAGCAGATTGGTTGTCACATTTGACTGGTATGGGAGTTATATGTGTCACATCAAGCTCGAGTAGAAGATGAGTAAGCCATGTTAATTCTGATGTAACACGTCTTAAGGAGCGATACTCAGCTTCGACACTAAAGAGTGAGATAAATCCTTGTTTCTTCGTTTTCCAAGAAATAGGACTATCTCCTAAGAAGATGTAATAGTCCGATACTGATTTTCTCGTGTTAGGACAAGCAGCCCAATGGGAGTCACAATAGGGTAGAACTTCGAGCTTAGAATTTTGGCCTTTGGTAAAAACAATTCCATAGTTCATTGTTCCCTTAATGTAACATAATGCATGCATCACGACCTCCATGTGTATGTCAATAGGATTTTGCGTGAACTGACTAAGAACTTGTACTGTGAAGCTAATATATGGCCTTGTGTTTGATAGATAATTCAGCTTTCCCTTCAACCTTCTATAAGGCGTAAGATCATCACACTACTAGAAAAAATGGATTTACCTATGGACATTTCCGTGGGTAAGTCGTAGGTAATCGTTTATACCCACGCAATACCTACAGAAATTTTCCATGGGTAAATGCCTCGTCGGTACGCTATTTACCCACCAAAAAAGAATCCCGTCGCTAATTACCGACAAAATACCTACGGCTCCTGTCGTTGCTAAATGCCTACATAAAAATCCGTGGGTAAATACCCACGGAATACTAACGATTATAATGTTAGTTTGCCATGTGGATACCTACGGAATACCTACGGAAAAATACCCACGGAACATTCCGTAGGTATTACCCACGGATTACCCACGGACAGCGCTTTGCTTTCTTGTATAGTTTACCCACAGTATACCAACGGAATCATTTACCTACGGAACTTTCCCATAGGCATTACCCACAGACATTTTTCTGCTTTTCTGTGTTATTTAACCACGGAATACCTACGGGAAAAATACCCATGGAACTTCCGGGTAGGTATTACTTATGAATTATGTAACGGCCCTAACTTTTAGCCACCACGTGCTATACTACCTAAGGCACGCAAGGCTCTAAACCGAACGTGCATCATAGCCAACAGAAAACGCTTGCATAAATACCCAATGTAACACCCCGGATTTTCTAACCTTTTATTTGGTCAATTTTTTTTACAATTCAAGTTTAATATTAATAAGCAGCGGAAACAAATCCTAATCCGGGACATTACTGCCACACTCGCAAATAAACGAGTGCTATGGCCTAAATATTTAACTAAATAACCAACTCATTATTTTTAATAAGAAAATCCAATGTCCATAATAACAATTCTATAAAATTATTGAAGTCTCAAAGCCTAAGATAAAATTAAATTTTAAATAACCAGTCTATGTTGAGTCATCTTCCCAAACCCCGAGCACATCAACACCTGTGGCAGAAATCCAAACAAACATAGAAAGAGCCACCATAAAGTCAGAGAAACTGAGTAAGTTACCACTTCACTCTATAAAAACATTTTCTCTTTAGAAATCATTTTTTACAATATATTCACACAACAACATACAAATCATTTCACAATATTATCACACAACAGTAAAACAATAACTGCATAATACTTCATGTTTGGTTCTTAATCACCCAAGAATATATTAGTCATATTATTTTAATTATCTTCCTTGTCCCAACACTCAGCCAGGACAAAACAACCTTTCTCAACTTTTGGGTACAACACGTAGCTATAACCCGGACCCAACACGCAGTCGGGAATCCAAATTTTCTCACTTTTGGGTACAACACGCAGCTGTAACCCGGACCCCAACATGTAGCCAGGAATCCAACTCGCCACTAAATCCTTAAGTGTGCACACCCCCCAATAGTACAAAAGACTAAGGAGTATAAATAGGGCTAACTGTGTCCTGATGCGGCCCATAGTATCTCAAACTTATGCGTCCTAATGTGACCCGCATTTATCATCTCATTCATGTGTCCTAATGCGGCCCACATGCACCATGGTTTTCTCCTCTTAAAACTCTTTTATTCTTCATTATTATTTACCCTATAATCCCATCGAAGTCCTCATATTTCACCATAAATAATTTATGACATCAACAATTTCAATTGATCTCAATTTCCATCGGAAAAATAAATAAATAAATAAATCGCATACTTAAATTCAATAATTGTTATCATCAACAATTCAATCCAAAACAATAGTAACACACAAATAAAATACACATCAAGACAAAAATTTATTTTACAGACTTAATAAAACGGTGAACGCAGTAACTTACTTGATATTTAGTAACGATTCACAACAACCAAAGCACTCAATCAACTTTAATACTCCCCGTTCACAAATTCAGAGCCTATATTTTCCATTTTCCGGTCCGATTGAAGAGAGGAAGACAACATAAATGATTATGGAGTTTTCTTTCTATACTTTGTGTGTGTGAGAAGAGAGATTGTTTTTTTTTCTTTTTGAATCTATGATACAGAGAAAGGAGGCACGCCATAGAAGGAATTTTTTTTTCAGTCTAGATGAAGAAGAAAGGTATTTGAACATAGAGGATGGGCAGATAAAATGGAACATCAAATGAGCGTATATAAAGGAGGCCGAAGGGTAACCAAAGAGTGAGGAATATAAACTGGTTAATTAATACAAAAAGTAATTATTCAATCAATAAAGAATATTAAACTGTTTAATGAATTGAAGAATTGGAGGAGAGGAAATGTGGAAAGGTAAAGATGATTTAATAAATGGAGTTGAAAATATGGAAAGTTTAAATTGATTAACTAAATAAAATCAAAAAATTCCAAAAGGTGTAACCGATATATACTAAAACTAACTTATTTAGTACGCGTAATAAAACCAATAGAAGTATTTAAAACGTATGAGTATTGCTTATAACTCCAATATAAACAAATAAATATAAGGAATACACAAGGATAATTATTATGACATTAAAATTTACAACCTTTTTCCTTCTAAAACGGGTTATTTTATTAAATGAATTTTCTTTATTAAATACTATATAATATGCTCGTAAATTATAGTATAGTCCTCATAAAATATCAACATTATTATTTGAATCATATCATTATTATTATAGATCCATTTTAAATAAATAAATATACCAAGTTAGCTAGAGAAATACAAGGATCATTAATATGAAAATAAAAATCACAACTACCATTGTTTTGAAGTAGATTATTTTATTAAACGTATTATCTTTATTAAATACTGTATAATATGATCGCAAACTATATAACATACTTGTAAACTAGAAAATAAATGTATTTTAAAATTAAGGGGCATTTCACCCAAGGTTTACAAAACGTACTCAGAGTGTAATCATAAAGTATAAAGCCCAAAAGCTACATTTGCTAAGGTCTAAGTCAACTACATTGCTAAACAACAAAGCCAAAGGTTTCATGCTCCAAACATAAACAGAAAGTAGCTTATAAGCACTCCAAAGCTCATAATCTCCAGCTACGATCAATCTGCAAATATTGTTATGTTTTGGAAAGAGGTGAGCAACCACATCTTAGTAAGCAACAACCGTCATCAATGAAATCGCTTAAAACAGTTGAAATCAGAAGTGGAGACAGAAGTGATTAACGTAATAGCAAGTCTCAAATCAGACACAAGAGAGAGTAGTTTCGATATTAAAATGGAACACATGGATTCCCAGTTCATAACACTCAGAGTTACAAATAGAAGAGGGGCACTAGCACAATGCATACACTTAGAAAGGGTCAAAGACCCATAGATCAAACAGATCTCTCGGCAACGCAGAAATGACCCAAGGAGGGCCAAAGGGTTCGTCAACCCCACAGAACAGAAAGGGAATGACCAAACACTTAGAAGTCGTCTACATGATATACCACGAAATATCTCGACCCAGCCATTCACGGCCCAAAAGCAATGACTAGGTCTTAAAACAGAACGTTTGCAAAACAGAAGCAAACTTGCATTTAACATGCTCTAAAACACTAATAGATCAGTAGTACAGACTTAAAGGAGTCCAACGCCGCAAACGGCACCCAAAACGGTGTGGCTTCTCTAATATATTATACTTTTTATAATTTTTTAGACATTCTTTTGTTATATATATGGTATTTATATTTTTTCAATTTCAACCCATATATAAGAAAAAGTTAATTTTGCTACTTACTTTTTAAAAATATGTTTAATAATTTTTATTTTGAATTAAAATATATAAAATGATATTATACCAAATGTTAGACTATTATACTCATAACTATTGTTGTATTTTTTTGTCAAATTATTTAGCTTGTATATAGTATATAATATTTTTTATAATATCACTTTATATATCTATTTAATTCAAAAATACCAAAAAATATTGTAATATCGCTTTATACATATGTTTAACCCATATATAAAAAAAGTTACTTTTGCTACTTACTTTTTAAAAATATATATAATAATTTTTTGTTGTATTTTTGAATTAAACATATATATCAAGTGATATTATAAAAAAATATTATATACTATATACAAGCTAAATAATTTGACAAAAAATTAAACAATAGTTATGAGTATAATAGTCTAACATTTTTTATAATATCATTTTATATATTTTAATTCAAAACAAAAATTATTAAACATATCTTTAAAACGTAAGTAGCAAAATTAAGTTCTTTTTATATATGCGTTGAAATTGAAAAAATATAAATACCATATATATAACAAAGAATCTCTAAAGAATTATAAAAAGTATAATATATTAGAGAAGCCACAAACTTGATTTAAAATAAACAAAAGCAGTAGTATAAGGGTTGTTTAGTATTTCGTAATTTACTATATATATATATATATATATATATATAATATTATATAATACAATTTTACATTACTAAAAATACTTTGAGTAAAAGTACTATAAAAATTTGAGTTATCATTCCCTTAATTTGTTTTTATTTTTAATTTAGTCTTTTAGCTTTTAAATGATATATACATATTATTTTTTATATTTTTCTAAAAATTTAATTAATTATGTGGTTTTTTTATTTATAAAATTTTATCAAATAAAATGATAAACTTAAATTTTTATTATTTTTTACTATTCTTAATACACTTTTTATTAACTTTTGTGGTATTTTGTGAATTAATAATATTTGTGTGATATATTGTGAACTATATTTATAAATAAGTAGGGATAGTTTTGTCTTAAAATATTTTGGTTCATAATTTATGATATCTAGTGAATTAAATTTATTTTTGGGAAAATTACATATCCCACCCATGACGTTTGACGAAATTTCACAATCCACCCACGTGGTTTTTAAAATTACTTTCCCCACCCATGTGGTTTCCCCTGTTTTACATCCAACAACTTTTCTAATTTTTGTTCAATTCAAAAGATGCTTAAACGTTGTCCGAAGTTGATGAAATTTTACATAGACGATGCTAAAGTGTTATATTTTGATTTAGTGAGAAATCTAAAGTTTTTTAAACTTAAATGTGGCATGTGGGACCCAATGAAACATGTGACATGTTTCATTGGGTCCCACAGGACACATTTAAGCTTAAAAAACTTCAAATTTGGCATAAGATCAAAGTATATCACTTTAGCATCATCCATGTAAAGTTTCATCAATTTTGGACAACGTTTAAGCATCTTTTGAATTGAACCAAAATTAAAAAATTGCTGGAAGTAAAACGAGGGAAACCACATAAATGGGGAAAGTAATTTTTAAAACCACGTGGGTGAAATGTGAAGACATAATTTTACCTGGAAAACCTTTTTAAAAACGATAGTCTTCTCTGAATTAACAACTTTTGATTGGTATGTTGTAAATTATCCGGCCTATCTTCGCAAGTTTCCCTCCCTCGTCTCCGCCCGAGCACTCCACTCCCACCCTTGTTTCCTCGGGTAAACTTCAATTTTCCCTTCTCGAACCTTCCGTGATCCATATATGTCCGCTTAGCCTGCCAGGAGTCAGAGTTTCCTGTCCACTATCTTTCTCTCTCTACCCTCCCTCTCTCGGTCTCTGACAATGGCAGCGGAGTTAGCATTGAAGGCAAAAGAAGCTTTTGTGGACGACGACTTCAACGGAGCCGTCGATCTTCTGTCGCAGGCACTGGAGATCGACCCCACCGACGCGGAGCTTCTTTCCGATCGAGCGCAAGCCTACATCAAACTCCAAAACTTTACTGGTTCGTTCCGCTCTCCGTCTCTCTTAATCACATTGAAGGATGTAGCTTTTTTATTTGGTTGCATTTTTTTCTTATAGTATCTGTTCTGCGGTCTATTATACTGTTGCTTTGAGATATGCTTGCATTGCCGCGTAAGTCTGACTTGCGATTACTTCCAATTTTGACTATCTATGACTTCAACGAGCAGAATATAAAGTTTGTGGACTGATTGGTTTTGTTGTGGCTACTATTACTATGATACTGCGCATCGTCGATGAACGAAACAGAGATCTGTCATCAATGATCAGAAGATTGCTCTGGATGGTGATTCGATTGTACTGATAACAAAAATTAAGTGTGTAGACTGCTTGGTGTGGCGTCTTTTAATGTTACGACACGACATTTGCTGTATGTTCTTGAAGTCGTAGAATTGTTCTATTTGCAAACGGAATTTATCTTGTTTTATTATGGACTCCGACGCACTGTATTCCGCACCTAAGTTCTTACTGTATTTTGTGCGGTATGAACAGAGGCAGTTGCCGATGCAAGCAAAGCGATTCAGGTGGATCCGAAGCTAGCCAAGGCATATCTGCGTAAAGGGTAAGTGAAAAGTCTGAAAGGCAAACCTGAACTGACGCGATTAATAATTCAACTTTAGGCTTTAGACAGAGGTTCTTTCCTCTCTCCCGACGTATTCTTACGGTATGGCACGTTTCTTGGGGTTTTCAATTCGTGTTTGCTTTTTTTTTTTCGTATCGTCTTTAAGGATCGCTTGTATGGAACTCGAAGAATATCAAACCGCAAAGGCTGCATTTGAAATGGGTGCTTCAATTGCTCAAAGTGATACCAGATTTGCCAAGTTCATCAAAGAATGCCAGCTGAAGTGCGCAGGTGAGCTTGTCCAATTGAATTGCATATAATAGATATGGAAAAGTTATTCTATGTATTGTGGGATAAAATTGTTTCTCTTGTTCATGTTGTTCTTAGTTGGGACAATGTGTTAATTATATCCCTCAAAAGTAATTATTTACTTGACTTTATAGTTATCTTAAGCGTACCTTCTATATCTGATTCCATACGGTTTTTGGCATAATAGTTTAAGAAAGGGTAATTCATTCGTTTGGTGAATTTGATTGATTGAATAAGTATTTAACTATGTATATTTGGTTTACTTGGAAAACATGTAATAAGTACAACCATTATTTTATTTATGATAAATACACTTCATAAACTAAACACTTTGCACCTTTCAGAGGAATCGCATAATGCTCCAAAAATCAATGGTTCAAATGTGCCTCATACCAACGGATCTGTTGCTGTCGAGAACAATGAAGATGCCATGCCGACAGAAAATTTATCAGCTTCTGTGGAATCAATTATACCTAAGGAACTCAAATACAAGTAATGCATCTCTCTTTATCACTTTGGTTTAAACTTCATGTGGTTTTATCTGTATGGTATGATCAGCTCAGATCCTGTTCAATAATGACACAGCAGTTCCTGTTAGATGTTTGCATAATGCTTCTGTAACATTGTGTGTGTTGAGATCATTTGGTTTCCTAGTGTGTCTTCATAGGTTTCTGAAATTCTGTATCTCTACAGGCATAAGTACTATCAGACTGCAAGAGAAGTGGTAGTGACAATATATGCTAAGAGTGTGCCAGAGCAATGTGTGGCTGTCGATTTTGGCGAGCAAATTGTTAGTGTTAATACTCTGTATCACCACATTCTTTGATATACCAAGTCTAGGTAGATAGATTTGCTAAAAATTTAATACTATAACTCTTAATTTCCAGCTAAGTGTAAGTGTAAATGTGCCTGGTGAAGAGGTGTATCATCTTCAGTGTCGGCTTTTTGGGAAGGTAATAGTTGGTTGTGAGTTTCCTACTCGTTTTCTGCTTAAAAATATCAGAGTTGAATACATAAAGGTGCTGTTATGATAAAAGCAATTAGTTTCTGTTTCATTTTATTTGGATGTTTGTCGTATTGGCGTTGCAGATACTGCCTGCCAATTGCAAATACTCGGTACGTCCGACCACTATTGAAATTCGACTTGCCAAAACAGAAGAAATTCAGTGGGCCTCTCTCGAGTACTCTAACAAGATTATTGTTCCTCAAAAAGTAAATGGGTCGGCAGGTAGACAATCTCACATAGATACTGCTTTTGTTGAATAATAATTTGTTTGCTCCATTACGAATGTTCCTTTGCTTCAACATGATTACCTAACTTAAATGCTGAGTCGTTCATGAAATCTACCTATCTCGCTGATGTTCATTTATTTTATTGAATGCTAAATGTTTGAATGAAGCTGTCGGTGGAAGTCTCCAGAAGCCGACTTACCCATCCTCGAAACCAAAAAAGATTGACTGGGACAAGTTGGAAGCAGAAGTAAAAAGGGAGGTTTGTACTGTGATATGATACTTTTGTGCAACTTAGAGTCGTAAATATCTATGAGCAAATTGTTTTTTCTCGAGGTTTGCTGGATCTTTTATACACACAAAGAACCTTCTTTTCTTTATATGAATTTGACTCTGTTAATTCCTCTTTAAAATCTCAGGAAAAGGACGAGCAGCTTGATGGCGATGCAGGATTGCAAAAGTTTTTCCGTGAGATATACCAAGGCGCGGATGAAGATGCGAGGAGAGCTATGAACAAATCATTTGTAAGTTGATCGCTGTAGATCTATGTTTATCCACGTTAGTGAAATATGGCCGATGGGCTCTAATTTATCAAAAAAAAAAAATTGTATTCCGAACATGTAGCTTTCTACAATATTCATTGTTGTCAACTGTAACTCAAGATGCTGCATAGGTGTCTTCAGAGCACTCATGAGCTTTTTTTTTTTTTTTTTTAATTTCAATTTACCTGGAACAGTCTGAATCAAGTGGGACAGTGCTATCAACAAATTGGAAGGATGTAGCGAAGAAGAAAGTAGAAGTTAGCGCTCCTGATGGTATGGAAGCCAAGAAGTGGGAATCTTGAGCTAGTATATGGCACTCGCCTGCCACGAAGAAGCGAAAGCAGTTGGAAGGACCCATTTTGATTTCTTTTCACATACCTTGTAGTCAGTGGAAGCGAACTCAGCTTCATGCCGTATATCTATTTTTATAGAACAATACCCAAGTTTACTGGGTGTTGGCCCGTTGGGTACCTTCATAGTTTTTGTTACCTAGCTTTAGTCGTCTTAATATTTTCCTAAAATATCGTTTTAAGATGACATCGTTGTGCAGATTTAATTAGCAAGTTCTTTCCACTTCATTACTATTTTTATTGCACAGTTGTTGCCATTCAAGCGTGTTACGATGCTCTCATTTGAAGACATACCTTCATGTACTTTACACCATCTATGAGTACAGAGTACCCATATGCGGTATATCAAATACAAAAGTACTCTTCGTGTGGAAGTCTGAAAATGTTTTTTGTCTTTTGATCTGTAAAGTACTGACGTAAGTAGTCTCTGCGTGGGGTTTTGAGACTCCGATGCTAGCGAAAACCACGGATGATGCTTTTTTTTTTTATTTAACAGACTTAACGTTTGTACATTGGAAAAATAGGTATCAATCCCATGATATATCTAAAAGAGAGCTAACAAGATTCAAACTAATATTACAACCATCACATTTAAGGTTATATAGAAAGGTGGAAGAACCAATGAGCTTGATAGTATCCGTTATATTCTTCCTTAACGAACTCACTGTTAGATCACCACAAGTGCTAAGGCTACCCACTCAAAGGACAAGCTCCAGAACATTTTGATTTGCTATGAAACCAACTGCACAATATTAGTGCTAAGCACGTGAGAAACTTCATCCTTAATTGCATTCTTGTTCCACCAACCATCATCCTCTTAATGCTTAGGAGACCCGTATCCAGTATACAGTCTACCCATATACACCAATAGAAGAATCTCCAGACCAAAAAACCAGCTGAACACTTTCTTTCTCAAACTGGCAAAAGCAGCAGTAGAATTCATGCTACCCCTCTTACTAATACGGAACACAACAGGTTTACCATGACACATGAACTTGCAACAAGCCTCCACCAGCACCGGACGATCAAACATAACATCAGCATCCAGATTGAACCGAAACATCTAGTTCAAATCTAGTAGCACTGCTAGGAGAAGACCCACTCCCCAGCAGTAATACCTTTGGGCTATAGTCATCGGAAGCTTCAGATTTACGGCCCTCATTTTCTCCTGACCATCATTCTTGTTACACTTGGTTTCTCTACTGAAATTTTGCTTACCTCCTCTCTGATTAAAGCGCTAAGCTATCTTAGCACTGTCATTTTTCATACCGAAATCTCCTAACACCAAATCGCAAAGCACTCAACCAACAAATCCAACTGATTGATACTAGCTAAATGAAACTTGCACTCCTATCTTCTTCACCAAGTAAAGAAGTTGCAACCTCTGACCTGATTTCCCAGTACTGAAAACAAATCCACACTACAAGAACCTAAGCGTACCTACCAAATCCCAACCATCTTCTTCAACAAGCACGCGTTTGCCGCACGGATGATGCTTGTATGCTTTTGTCTAATTGTTATTTATATATTTTGATTTAACAAGGGGAATAATAAGCCTAGTAACCAAAGAGGGGATTAGTAATTTTTTTATAATAGTGTAACTAAAGAGAGATCGACAACACTAAAAATAAGGAACCAAACATGAACATGTAATCAACCCTATTCATCACTGAAGATTCCAGAAGAAACCTAAGAGGACATTTAAACCCTGTCTTGAAGGATGGTTGCCTATCTAGATGACAGTTGAAGCATCCATTTGTGTGTAGTGCAAAGAGAGGCCCACCTAGCCAACAAGTATGCAACATAATATGATATGTTAGGACTTTATCCCTTGTTTCTTTACTGTCTTTGACTTATTTTCTGTAACGAGTTTTTGGTTAAAGTGAGGTTTATATTTAAGGTGTTTTAGTTTTTCCTTAGAGTGTATAGTAAACATCAGATTATTTCATTATTCAGAGAAATAAGTTGTCGGTTCATCTCACCTTTGTTTTCTCTCTACGTTGACTGGCGAAGACCTGAATATTCAGGCTTCAATTTGGCTTTCTTCTTCCTCAAGATCTTGTGAGATCCGAACATGGTATCAGAGCAAACAATCTGTGTAGTTTAATTTCAGTTTTTCTAGCCTGATTTCTCCAGTCATCTTCATCACCATAAACCTTATAGGGTCTACGTCTTGCGATTGTCGCCGATTCATCCCCACCTTCCTCGACGCTGCACCTCAGGCCTTGTCATCGGTAATTCCCCATTTCCTTTCCATTTCTGCTCTCGTCATCTCTTGGACCTCGGTTTCTTCTGTTCTAGATGTCTCTCTCGACGTTGCACCTCTGACCTAATCGCCAATAATCCCCCCACTTTCTTTCTCTTCTGATCTTGTCAATCTCTCTGATCTTAGTTTTTTCTCTCCTTGCAACTATGGCGAACGAGAAAACCCTGGCAAACTGGAAAGAAATAAGTTGAGACCCCTGGCGGCTCTAGCACCTCTAACGAAACCATCAAGTTGGGTCATCCACTCTATTTAGGAAGTTCTGAGCTACCTGGGCTCACTCTACCTAAAAAATTTGCTGATCAAGGTTTCGCTTGCTGGAAGATGCAAGTCACAATCACGTTAGGCGCCAAGAATAAATTAGGTTTTGTGACGGTTCGCTTTAAAAACCTACTGGTTCCTCTCAAAGAATTGAAGCATGGATGCACTGTGACTCGATGGTCAGATCCTAGCTTTTACGTAGCTTGGAGAAGAACATTGCCCACAATGTCTTGTTTGCCCCTTCTGCGGCACAATTCTGGAGAGAACTCTGTAGCCACTTCGAACAAGCTGATGCGACCAGAATATACCATCTGGAACGAAGATTGGCCCTCATAAGCCAGAGACGATTTAATATTTTTACTATTTTACAACGGTAAAACTTTAATGGGATGAGAATTGATGCTAGCAAGGTTGTCCCGGTAGTGATAAGCGAAATATTTTATGTTTTTCTAAGATTTATGTTTAGACGAGAACTTATGGACTTACTACTCCTGGTTATACGCGGCCTTGCAGTCAGATTGGAAAGGATATGGGTTGTTTTCCCATTTGTTTTGGGTACGACATAGGGGTGGCAATTCGGGTTAATGGGTCGGGTTTGAAGCTCACCCATACCCGACCCAATTAAAATTGTATGACCCATACCCGACCCAATAGTATTCGGGTTACAAATTATCAACCCATACCCAACCCATGTAAAATGATTAAACCCATACCCGACCCGTTTGACCCAACATAATTCGGCTATGCAAAATTTAAAGACCTGGAATTAAATTTTTTTTTGATTGCTCAAACGGAGTTACAAATGAATGAAATCAACATTCAATATGGTAGATATTCCAAGTTTTCATTATCCTCTATCTTTTGTCTTTTTTCACATACATGTCGTGCTCAATGTCAACTAACCAGAGAGGTTATGTGTACGCGCTTGGGCCAAATATACTGTATTTTCTCCTTTAGAATATAGAATCAAAACATAGACAAAAATCTTCAGAGTAAAGAAGAGATAGGACCACAGTGGGAGCTTGGAGGAGAGAGTAGCACCACTGTCTTTTGACAATCCATATAACGATACTCTTTTTTTGCTTTATAAAGAAATACACAAAGTAGTATTATCAAATAAACAACCTCTCATCAAAAAGATACTACATAATCTATATTATACTAGTAGTAGGTTAGCACTTACTTAGTAATAATTTATATTTTCATATAATTATTTATTTATTATTATTTTTAATAAATAAGATAAACGGGTCGGGTGACTACGGGTTAGGACTTTAAACCCATACCCAACCCATAAATTAATAGGTAACCATACCCGACCCAATAGTAAATGGGTCAATAATCGTGACCCAAACCCTATTTTCGGGTTGGGTATGGGTCGGGTTATCGGTTTGGGTAAATTTGCCACCCCTATACGACATATGGGCTGAATTGAAAAAGAAAAAAAGATAGAAAACAAGAAGAGTGAGACAGGAGATGGGGTCGAAAGAATGACAAGGACGAGGCATTGAGGGGCGCATAGGGAAGAGAAAAAAAGAAGCAGGTCACTATTCCCTTGAAGAAAACAACCAGCACTGCAATTGTTTGATTCTCTTCTGATCATCATCGTACACACCCGCCTCCACCCGTACAAACAAATCAACACCACCGCCTTTACCACATCATGCCCCTATGTTACGGATGTAGTCGACAGTTCCCAGCACAACCGCCCATCAGAACAAAAAACCTCCAGCATATTTAATTATTATGATAATTAGCATGTACTGATAGTGGTCGGTTACCATTATGGGTAGTTTCATAGTTTAAGCATATATTTCTGAATTCCTCACCCTATTCATAGGCTAACTCGTATCTGTAATCGACAAGCAAATTCAATATTACTCAGTTCTACTTTCCCTTCTATCTAACTACTGCTCACGTAGCTTACACTGGTGCTTTTATGAGAGTACCAACGCTCACCGGAAGGGGCGACCTGGAAGGACGACCTGGGAAAGGGCTACCTAAGAAAGGGCTACCTGAGAGGCAGAGTGAAACCCGCCTAGAGTGAAAGCCGCTCAGAGTGGGCAGCCAGAGTGGGCCAACGAGGGCGTTGGGATCAAAAGGGGAAGGCAATTAAACACTCCCACATTGGGATTGGGTGGGGCTTGGTAGTGGTTTTAAGCGCTAGTGGCTCTCCTTCCTATTGGACCGGTCTCACTATGGATTTCATCACCGCCTTCCTTTATCCATGGAAAAACCATATCCTTGTCGTCGTCGATCGCCTTTCCAAAGCCGCCCTTCACGCTCTTGGACCCCAGTATACCGCCGCTACACCGTCGCCGATGCCTTTGCCACAGACATTTCTGCCTTCACGGGATTCCCGCCTCCATTGTCTCTGACCGCGACTCGGTCTTCCTTAAGATCCTTTTGGGCAAGAATTATTCCGCCTCCAGGTACACACTCTCCATTTCAGTGCCTACCACCCTCATCCGACGGTCCAACGGAACGTCTCAATCGCTTGCTTGAAGATTATCTTCGCTGTTTTGTGTCTGACACACCGTCTCGTTGGGTCACTTACCCTCATTGGGCAGAATGTCCTACACACAACCTTCACAGTTCATTGGTATGACCCCCTTCGAAGCCAGGTACGTCGTCCTCCACCTAACCTTCTCGATTATCTTCCCCATTCCACTTCGGTTTTGCAGCAGTTTGACGATGCCTTACGGATCGCAGCACTATCCTTCTTCAGCTCAAAGACAATCTACACCGTTGCCCAAACCGCATGAAACAACAGGCGGACAAACATGCAGGGACGTCGACCTCGCCGTCGATGACTTGGTCTAGGTCAACTCCAGCCCTACCGCCAGAGCAGCGTCGCAACCGCACTCCTACAAACTCGCAAACGTTCTACGGCCCTTTCCTATCCTCTCCCGCTTTGGTCCCGTTGGGCTTACAACTCTACCTTCCCCATCAGCAAAAATCATAACGTTTTTCATTGTGTCACTCTTGACAACTGGCACGCGGATCACCGCCTGCCACATTGCCACGCTACACCAGAATTCTCCGACGGTAACCCCTTATCCACCTCGTGCTGGCCCTCGCCTACCGCGACCAGCTGCTGCATGGTTACCTTTGTACCCCAGGATGGAGAAATATGTGACTACTTCTACCACATAGGCAGTGTACCTATCGTTTTGCGGGTATAGTGATTAAATGGGGTTGTCGATCTCAGGGACCTCGTATAATTAATTGACAAATATTTGATTAACTGGGAATTAAGTTAAACTAAAGAAAACAGGAAATATCACTTTTTCGGTTTTGATTAATTAATTAAAAAGAAACTAAACTACAAGGACAATTAAGACAACTTAAATAAACACAGAGGGATTTAAAGAGTGGTGAATGTGATAAATAGAAAAGCGCACCCCGGGTTGTTTGCTTACCTATTCCTTTTATATCTGTTAGTAAATTCTTCCTTTAATTTTACTGCAATAACTCAGAAACTTTAATTAATTCATTACGACTAAGTATAATGAATCCTAACCAATTGTTAGACCTAGCAGCAGGCTAATGCTCTAGACCGGACACAATTAATCGCATAAAGAGCAGTTTCTATTGGAGTCTAATTAACAACCTATAGCCGGATCAGGCTTCTAGCTGTTAATTAGGTTCAACTTCCTTCGTCTAGTTATTTATCTCAGCTCTCGCATTTTAATAAAATAACTACAAGGGTGTTTAAACTACCGGCCAAATAATTAAAACACTTGAAGGACAGGAATTGAACTGTTTGCAGTTAACTAATTATTTAAAGAAATACATAACAGAATTAGGAAATAGGTTCGCTTCCCAACCCGGGAAGCTAAATACTTACTCGCTCATCGTTACAGAACAACGATAACAGAAAAGGAATGCATTAAATAAATTAAAGTAAGGGTAAGAGATAACTCCAGTTTAGAAGTTCACTCCGGTTCCTCGCTTCAACTTCGTCTTGCGCTGCCCCTGACTGCTAATTTATTTCTGTAGAGCTGGTGCGTATAGTGGAAAAAAATGAGTGTGTGTGTGTGTATTACGTGGGAATAATGTGAGGGATGGTGATGGGAATTTTGATGTGAGAAATGAGTTTCGTGTGTGGATGGGTGATTATTTTTGATGAAGTGAATGGAGTGCGCGGATGACTGGATGGATGGATTGTGTGATGGATTCTGTATTTTAGCTTCCAGTAGTGTGGGTTTTATATAGGCGGAGGACATGGGAAACAGACAAAGGAGAAGTGACAGGGTGAATCAAGATAGTCGGAGGAGAGTTGGTGCAGATCCGTGAAGATTGAGATTTCATCGGGCAGTGCAATTGATTTCAGACAGATTTAATTGATGATCTGCAGCAGCCATTGATTGAAGAGCCGGCGTCACGCTCGCGCAAATTAAGGTGGGCGATCGCAATTAATGAAGTAGTTCGACTGCGGCGCCTGAGAAGGAAGAAGAAGAAAACTCTGTTCGGAATTCTGTTCCGTGCGCTGAAATGCTCTGTCCGCCTCGCGCCTAGCTCAGTCCGCCTCGGGTCGTCTCTACTTGTCCGCGCGTTGGTCCCGTCCGCCTCGCGGTCGTCTGTGTGCTGTCCGCTGATAAGAGGCGGTAGTCTCTGTTCTGTCCGCCAGGGGACGTCGTTCCTTGTCCGCGCCAAACCAGGCGGACTGCCTCTCCCTTGACCGCGAGATAAGAGGCGGACGCCTCTGTTGTGTCTGCGCCTCTCCTGTCCGCCAGTTATGCTATATATATATATGTATATATATACCGATTGTAGTCCAATCTTGAATGGGCTCCAGATTATTCGTTATAAGTCCGTTTGACTCGCCGTTTGTTGCGTTGGAAAGCTTGTGAAGTAAACTATGATTCCAACACTTTTTCCTACATTTAACACATAAAATATATCAATTCATATCAAAACATAAACCTAGGAAAATCGTCAGATAAGTGAGAAATATTACTTAAAATACTGCAAATTATAAGGTAATTAAACCCTTAAAAGTCTATATATTTCGCACTTATCAAACTTCCTCACACTTATCTTTTGCTTGTCCTCAAGCAAAAAAAGAACAAACTTTCTCTAAGGTTACAGTATCAAACTCCGGGATTCAACAATCGTGGAAGGAAATCAAGCTAAATGGCAATCAAAAGAATAATCCTGCTCTTAGATGTAGGTTTTTGTAAACAGTGAAACAGAAAATTTTTAATAAGAGCATGGATAAGTCAGATTGTAAAAATTGAACATAGATTAGCTTGGAACCTTCCACCAATTTTTTCTCTAACCTTTGGATGACAAGGGGTGTGAAGTAACACCTTATTCCGTGATACCTTTCAACACCACATACTCATGATCAAAATATGAAAAATTGTGACAATCATTCAGAGTTTTGCATGTTTATTTTTCTTTTTCTCTTCTCTTTTGTTTTTTTTTTTTCATTGTTTGCACATTGTTTTCATCCCCCAGACTTTTCTCTTCACCCATGTAGCGGTTTTGGGCCTTCTATCCCAGATCACAAGACCTTAGGTAGATGGGTGATAAGGCACCCCAAGGACTTAATAACCGAATGAACGAGGCCTGTTTTGGTTCAGAAAACTTCATTATATGATCAGAGGAGTACCTTGCCTTATCCTTTCCATACCAAACTTTCACTTAGTCCCATGATTGCCAAGCTAAGGTAACTCAATTTCCACAATCAGCTTATCCACCAGATTTTAGTGAAAATAGATTTAATTTGAAGAAAGAAATTGATACATACAAACAACGTCAAGCAGAACGATTCTTGAGGTTGTCATCAGGCTCGATTTCAAAAACTTCCACAAAAAATTTTAGCCCGAAAATTCAACATGTATTGGCCTTTAGAGAAGCTTACTATCATAATTAGAGAACAATAAAAATCAAGTGTGGCATTAGGTACTACTGGCATATTTTCAGGGAAAGGTCTAAACTTCCTCACACTTAAGAGGAGCAATGTCCTCATTGTTCATAAAATAATCAAGAAAGACCTTTCAAAATATGCCAGACTCATGAATCAACAGTTAAAGCTCGAGTGGCTGAACATAAATATTAAAAATAAAGGAACTGAGACTCCCCTGATATCGTGAGATTGAGGAAGGTGCCCTTCCTCACACTTAAAGCATTGGCGGTGGTCGGTGGGGTCGATGTTCCTCACACTTGAGTCTAAGCAAGGGTTCAGCTTGGAGTGATTGCAACAAACGGTTTACCTACACACACTGTCAAATACCAAAATAACGCTAGGAAGCGTTGCGTTAATAGCACAGGTCTAATTATCTCCTTCCTCTTCTTTCTTCCTCGCCTTTTTTTTTTTTTTTTTATATATATATATATCACAAAATATTAGAGAGAAATAGATGCGTAGCTTATAAAACATGAATTTGAAAATTACCCCTGGGTTGCCTCCCAGTCAGCTGCCCTCTTTATAGTCATTGGCTGGACTTTGTGAAGTAGCTAACCTGCAGTTGGATCTTTAAGAGATATTTCATATGTAGCAGCTTGATCCAGTGTAGTACCCAGAAATTTCTTGACTCTTGACCCATTGACTTTAAATGTTTCCCCCTTTGCATTGGCGAGTTCAATCGCACCGAATGGGGAAATGCTAATAATAGGGTAAGGTCCTGACCAGTATGATTTCAGCTTACCTGGGAAGAATCTGAGCCTGGAGTTGAAAAGTAAACTTGGTCCCCCACCTTGAGTTCCCGATTGGCAATCATCTTGTCATGCCAGCGCTTGGTACGTTCCTTATATATTACAGCATTCTCATAAGATTCGTTCCTGAGTTCCTCCAACTCTGTCAGCTGGAACTTACGTTTATCACCGGCTTGCTGTAGGTCAAAATTAAGAGCTTTTGGGCCCAATATGACTTGTATTCTAATTCCACAGGCAAGTGGCATGCCTTCCCAAAACCAACTTGTAGGGAGACATGCCAATTGGTGTCTTGAAAGCAGTGCGGTAGGCCCAGAGCGCTTCATCTAATCGAAGTGACCAATCCTTTCGAGAAGAGTTCACCGTCTTTTGCAAGATCCACTTGAGCTCTCGGTTCGTCACTTCGGCCTGCCCATTTGTTTGAGGATGGTAGGGTAAGGAAACCTTATGTCGAACCCCATATTTCTTTAATAGTGCTTCAAACTGGCGGTTACAGAAATGGGAGCCACCGTCACTGATTATGGCTCGAGGAACGCCGAATCGAGTGAAAATATTTTTCTTCAGGAACTTCACAACAATTTTAGCATCATTAGTAGAACAGGCAAGGGCTTCCGCCCATTTTGAAACATAATCAACAGCTACTAAGATGTAAAGATTACCGAAAAGAGTTTGGGAAGGGACCCATAAAATCAATACCCCAGACGTCAAATAGCTCAACTTCTAACATGTTATTCAGTGGTAGCTCATTTCGACGAGATAGATTACCTTGCCTTTGACACCGATCACATGTCGAAACAAACGCATGACAATCCTTGTGAAGGGTGTTCCAGAAAAAACCTGATTCTAGTATTTTTGCAGCGGTTCGAGTGGCGCCATGATGTCCACCGGCTTCTCTGGAATGGCAATGGAGGAGAATGTTTCTGACCTCTGACTTCTGGACACATCTCCTAATGATACCATCTGCACAGACTTTAAACAGATAAGGGTCATCCCAAAAATAATGTTTGCACAATGGAAAAGAACCTCTTTCTCTGCTGATAAGTCATATCAGCTGGAACAATCTTCCTAACAAGGTAGTTAGCGATATCAGCAAACCATGGATCCTCAACATCTTCAGCTGCAAATGCTCTGACTCATCGGGGAAGGACTCGTTGATGGGAGTCCCATCATCAGATGCCTCCATTCTGGACAGATGATCAGCTACCACATTTTGTGTCCCCTTTTGTCCTGATCTCAATATCAAATTCTTGCAATAGGAGAATCCACCTAATCAACCTGGGTTTTGACTCTGCCTTAGCGAAACAAATATTTAAGAGCAGAGTGGTCAGTATGCACAATAATTTTTACCACCCAGTAAATAAGATCGAAACTTATCTAGAGCAAAAAACTACAGCTAGTAATTCTTTTTCTGTGGTCGCATAAATTTTCTGGGCATCATTTAAAGTTCGACTTGCTAATATACTACCCGAAGAATTTTATCAACCTTCTGACATAACACGGCTCCCACAGCGTAATCACTAGCGTCACACATTATCTCAAAGGGAGTGACAATCAGGAGACACAACGACAGGTGCAGAAATTAGCTTTCTTTTAATAAATTAAAAAGCTTTCAGACATTCTTCAGAAAAATGGAACTTAACATCCTTCGCCAATAGATCACACAGAGGTTTAGAGATTTTGGAAAAATCTTTGTGAGAATCTTCTATAAAAACTGCGTGTCCAAGAAAACTACGAATATCTCTAACAGAAGATGGTGGTGGGAGCTTTTCAATTACCTCGACTTTAGCCCGATCTACCTCAATACCTTTTGAAGAAATTTTGTGGCCCAGGACGATTCCTTCTCGAACCATGAAGTGGCATTTTTCCCAATTTAACACCAGATTGTTTCTTCACACCTGGACAACACAAGATCAAGGTTTTCTAGACAGGATTCAAATGTTAGACCATAAACAGAAAAATCGTCCATAAAAACCTCAATGCATTTCTCAATATATTCAGCAAAGATGGCATCATACAACGTTGAAACGTGGCAGGAGCATTACATAATCCAAATGGCATTCTTTTATAACTATAGGTTCCATACGGACAGGTAAAAGTTGTCTATCCTGATCCTCAGGAGCTATAGGGATCTGAAAATAACCTGAAAAGCCATCCAGAAAGCAGTAGTAGTCATGTCCAGCTAGTCTTTCCAACATTTGATCAATGAAAGGTAATGGAAAATGGTCCTTACGAGTGGCGTCATTTAATTTTCTATAATCAATACAAACCGCCATCCTGTAGTGGGACGCTGGGTAATCAGCTCACCCTTTTCATTAGGAACCACAGTGATTCCTCCTTTCTTTGGTACTACCTGAACTGGACTGACCCATTTACTGTCTGAAATAGGATAAATAATGCCTGCATCGAGTAGTTTGATTACCTCTTTCTTAACTACCTCTTTAGGACTGGGTTAAGACGTCGCTGAGGCTGAGCCAATGGTGGTAGTTATCTTCCATATAGATTCGGTGGTGAGAACACAACTGAGGGCTGATCCTTTAATATCTGCTATCGACCAACCAATAGCTGATGTATGATTGCGCAATACCTCCAGTAGTTGCTTCTCTTGAGTTCCTGTCAAGTCAGAAGAGATTATAACAGGTATTCCGATGGTTCATTAAGAAAAGAATATTTCAAATGAGAGGGAAGAGGTTTCATCTCCACTGTAGGAGGTTTTTTCAATAGATGGTCTTGGCCGGTCAGCACTTCGCTCAACTTTCTCAAATGTGCTGGTACTTGTGGAAGTGTGGCCGCCTTTTGTTTAACTCCTCAGCCATGAGGGCCATATCTGGATCCTCATCATTAGCTTCACAAGATGCCATAAGACATCTTTCCAGGATTTCCTCTTCTTCTGTGCTTGAAATAGTTCCTGCACTAAAGAGTCAATAATATCTATAGCAAAGCAGGATTGAACAGTGGCAGGACGCTTCATGTTGCGTGTCATGTCGAAAACAACCTGCTCATCATGAAACCTTAGAATAATTTCCTCCTTCCACATCAATGAGAGTGCGGGAAGTTCTCATGAACGGTCTGCCCAAAATTAGCGGTACATCTGTATCTTCCTCCATATCATTGATGATAAAATCAGCAGGGAAAATAAATTTATCAATAGAAACTACCAGGTCCTCAACTTTTCCTTTAGGATAAATTATGGAACGGTCTGCTAGTTGTAACTGAACAGAAGTGGGAGCACATTGACCTACACCTAATTCTTGAAAATAGATAAAGGCATCAAATTAATACTTGCTCCTAAATCACATAAACCGTTACCGCAATCAACCTTCTCGATAGCGCATGGAATGATGGGAAGGCCCGGATCTCCTAACTTGGGTGGCAGCTTCTTTAGGAGAACTGCAGATACTCTTTCTGTCAACTTGACTGTGTCAGACTCTAGCAAAGAACGCATGTTAGACAAAATATCCTCATAAATTAGCATACATAGGCATTTGAGACAAAGCATCAGAAAAAGGGATATTAATAGTTAATTTCTTAAAGATATTAAGAAATTTCCATATTGCTCGTCCATGTTCTTTTTCTTTAGTCGTTAGGGAATGGAATAGGAGGATTATAAGAGAGTTGAGAAGGTTTAATAGTGAGAGATTCAGGAGACTCCTTCTCCTGGGATTTGTTGTTTCCTCCACTTTAGGTTGAGATTCAGCTGGCTTATTAAAATCTTCTTCAACTTTTGGAACATCAGAAACTAGTTCCTTGCCGCTTCTCAGAGTTACTGCTTTTGCATGCTCCCTTGGGTTAGGGTCAGGCTGACTGGGAAGTGACCCCGTCGGTCGCTGTGCCAGCTGTTGTGAAATTTGACTCATTTGCCTCTCTAGGCTCAGGTTGATAGAAGCTTGATCAGCGTTTTTAGCGGCTTGTTCAGAAAGTTTAGCTTCTATTTCGCAATCCTGGAGTTTGTAGTTTGGCCTTGTTTGAGGATTCTGCCAGCATATTCTCAATTTTACCACTGCCTCCTTGAGAATTTTGGGATTGCTCCTGCTGTCTAAAGTAAGGTGGTCTATTTTGATTGAACCCAAAATTACCTATAGACTGATCATTACCCCTCCATGGAGGTTGTTGATTGTTCCTCCAATTTTGATTGAAATTGTTAGGATATGGGTTACCTGGTCTGTTGTTGATCGATTTTAGCTCTTCGGGTTACCTGCAAAGCTAGGACCTTCACAGTTGAACGTTTCGTGGGCTCCTCCACAATTCTCACAGCAAGGATTCAGGAAAGGCGAAGAAGTAGCTGCCTTCGCGGTTTGCTGTTGCGTCTGGTTTACAGCTAACTTTTCCACAACTTTAGTAAGAGCTGTTAGTTGAGCGGATAAATGATCCTGTGGGGGAATATTATACATACCTGCTTTTGGCTCACCTCTCCCTTGTTCTTGCACCACTGTCTGGTACTAGCGGTCATGGTGTCCAAAAGCTCCATCGCTTCATCCCCAGTTCTTGCCATAAAGTTTCCTCCAGATGAGGAACTTAGTACCATTTTGTTTGAATCATTTAATCCCTTAAAGAATGACAGTACTAGTTCTTCGCTACTCATACCATGGTGTGGGCATTGAATCTGCAGCTCCTTGAATCTATCCCAAGAATCATACAGGGACTCACCTGGTTCTTGACAAAAGTTTGTGATTTCAGCGATCTTTTCCCTTGTCTTTGACGGTGGATAGTACTTCGCCAGGAACTTGTTTGCCAAGTCAGCCCAAGTGTGGATGCTACCCGGTTGCAGACTCCTTAGCCACCTGGACGCTCCGTCTTTCAGAGAATAGGGGAACAGCTGTAGACGAATGCGCTCGTTCAGGTTCCCCGTCTTGTTGAATGTATTGCAGAAGTCCAGGAATGCAGAGATGTGGTGTGGGGCATCATCTGAGTCAAGTCCGCTGAATTGTCCCTGGTGGTACAACGTGGGTGATGAAGCTCGTCTTGAATTGCCAGGCGTCGAGCTCAGTTTGCGTCACTTGAGGGAGGACGATAGCAGAAGATCGTCCTTCTACTGATGGTTGCTGGTACTCCCCCAGAGTTGTCTGGTCGTCATGGCAAACTGTAGTTGTCGCCTGCTGTGGAGAACTCTTTCGATCTCTGGCTGAAATTCAGCTATAGGTTCTCCTGCAGATCGGGTCCGACGCATAAGAGACGAGTTGGTATGAATATGGAAAAACTAGATTAACTATATCGTGGCAAAAATAAAGAGAAAATATTAAACAGAAAATAAAAATAAAAGAATAAAAAATTTAACTTATCCCAATAATAATTGTCAATTAACCGTGCCGGAGGTCCCCGGCAACGGCGCCAAAAACTTGATGTAGAAATATGTGACTACTTCTACCACATAGGCAGTGTACCTATCGTTTTGCGGGTATAGTGATTAAATGGGGTTGTCGATCTCAGGGACCTCGTATAATTAATTGACAAATATTTGATTAACTGGGCAATTAAGTTAAACTAAAGAAGAAAACAGGAAATATCACTTTTTCGGTTGATTAATTAATTAAAAGAAACTAAACTACAAGGACAATTAAGACAACTTAAATAAACACAGAGGATTTAAAGAGTGGTGAATGTGATAAATAGAAAAGCGCACCCCGGGTTGTTTGCTTACCTATCCTTTATATCTGTTAGTAAATTCTTCCTTTAATTTTACTGCAATAACTCAGAAACTTTAATTAATTCATTAACGACTAAGTATAATGAATCCTAACCAATTGTTAGACCTCAGCAGCAGCAGGCTAATGCTCTAGACCGGACACAATTAATCGCATAAAGAGCAGTTTCTATTGGAGTCTAATTAACCTATAGGCGGATCAGGCTTCTAGCTGTTAATTAGGTTCAACTCCTTCGTCTAGTTATTTATCTCAGCTCTCGCATTTTAATAAAATAACTACAAGGGTTGTTTTAACTATCGGCCAAATAATTAAAACACTTGAAGGACAGGAATTGAACTGTTGCAGTTAACAGAATTTATTTAAAGAAATACATAACAGAATTTAGGAAATAGGTTCGCTTCCCAACCCGGGAAGCTAAAAAATACTTACTCGCTCATCGTTACAGAATCAACAATAACAGAAAGGGAATGCATAAATAAATAAAGAAGGGTAAGAGATAACTCCAGTTTAGAAGAGGTAGCTCGCTACTTCGTTCTTGCGTCTGAAAACATTAGTTAAGATAGGTTACGTGGATCTGCTTACTTATTTGTACTAGACTGCTGATGCTTATTTCTGTAGAGCTGGTGCGAATAGTGGAAATAAATGGAAAGTGGGGTGTACGTATTACGTGGGAATTTAATGGAGTGGATGGGTGATTATTTGATGAAGTGAATGGAGTGCGCGGATGACTGGATGGATGGATTGTGTGATGGATTCTGTATTTTAGCTTCAGTAGTGTGGGTTTATATAGGCGGAGGACATGGGAAACAGACAAAGGAGAAGTGACAGGGTGAATCAAGATAGTCGGAGGAGTTGGTGCAGATCTGTGAAGATTGAGATTTCATCGGGCAGTGCAATGATTTCAGACAGATTTAATTGATGATCTGCAGCAGCCATTGATTGAAGAGCCGGCGTCACGCTCGCGCAAATTAAGGTGGGCGATCGCAATTAATGAAGTAGTTCGACTGCGCGCCTGAAGAAGGAAGAAGAAAACTCTGTTCGGAATTCTGTTCCGTGCGCTGAAATGCTCTTGTCCGCCTCGCGCCTAGCTCAGTCCGCCTCGCGGTCGTCTCTACCTTGTCCGCGTGTTGGTCCCGTCCGCCTCGCGGTCGTCTGTGTGCTGTCCGCCTGATAAGAGGCGGTAGTCTCTGTTCTGTCCGCCAGGCGGACGTCTGTTCCTTGTCCGCGACCAAACCAGGCGGACTCTCTCCCTTGACCGCGAGATAAGAGGCGGACGCCTCTGTTGTGTCTGCGCCTCTCCTGTCCGCCAGTTATGCTATATATATATATGTGATATATACCCGATTGTAGTCCAATCTTGAATGGGCTCCAGATTATTCGTTATAAGTCCGTTTGACTCGCCGTTTGTTGCGTTGGAAAGCTTGTGAAGTAAACTACTTGATTCCAACACTTTTTCCTACATTAACACATAAAATATATCAATTCATATCAAAACATAAACCTAGGAAAATCGTCAGATAAGTGAGAAATATTACTTAAAATACTACAAATTATAAGGTAATTAAATCCTTAAAAGTCTATATATTTCGCACTTATCACCCCACGTCCTCATTGAATGGTCTGGCCTGGCCCCGTCCGATGCTTCTTGGAACCAGTAGCCGTCATACGCTCCAAATTTCCCCATTTCCGACTTGAGGACAAGTCCAGTTTCGAAGACCGGGGCAATGTTACGGATGTAGTCGACAGTTCCCAGCACAACCGCCCATCACGAACAAGAAAACCTCCAGCATATTTAATTAATTATGATAATTAGCTTGTACTGATAGTGGTCGGTACCATTAGTGGGTAGTTTTCATAGTTTAAGCATAGTATTTCTGAATTCCTCACCCTATTTATAGGCTAACTCGTATCTGTAATCGACAAGCAAATTCAATATTACTCAGTTCTACTTTCCCTTCTATCTACTACTGCTCACGTAGCTTACACCCTACCATCACCTCTGCACATCATCGTACACATTCGCCATACTACACTCCATCCTTTTCATCCATAATTATTAGCGAACCAACATCACAAAGGAGGCAAGGAGAGCAGCAGTTTCGGCACCAAGCAAGGACAGAAACGGGACCAGTATAGAGATAAGACTAAGGCAATCAGAGAAACCGGAGTGAAATTCTTAAACTGAAATTCTCGTTCTTTTGTTACATGTCTTTTAATGTTTGTTTTTGTTTCTAGAATCATGAGCGAGTAGTTAACTTTAGCTTCCCGAGTTGGGAAGCGAGCTTGTTTCATGATGATTTTTGTTATATGAATTTCCGGTTAACTTTATTAATGCAATTAAGTACATGGCCTTAAGCATAACATAAAACTAATTTTAAAATTACATTAAAATGTTCTTAAAATTACTCTATGGTCTCAGTTTTATATATTTCCACTTAGTTTTCTTAAATCATTTCTCTCCCATTTCCACACATAGTTCACCATCCTAACTCTATGCCTAAGTTATTACACATTACCAACCTCAAATAACACATATATACACTTAATATTTTCAGCCCCATCCAATACTTAAGCTAGTAATTAAAGGTATTAAAATGTGCATTAAACACCCTTACCTTAGCTTAAGTCACCAATGAGATTTTTCACCAGCCTCTTACACACTCTCTCGGCCTAGTATATACATGACATAGGTTAGTTTCTTTTGTACATAAAATTCATCTTAAACCATGATATAACCCTTAAGGTTTTAAGGGTATAATTACCTCTTTAAACTTGGTTTCTCCTCTGTAACTCCTCCCACAGCTCACGGCTTCCTTGGGGTGTGCAACCCATTCGGTTGACATTTTTGGCAAAGGAAAAGTTGGATTAATCACTCTATCAAGTAGCTAGTTTAAGGAGGTGTTAAGCATTGTTTTTAACCATTAAAAGTAGTGGTATTTACCTTGGTTTTGAGGAGTTTCTACTGTAGTTTTTGGACTCCTACAGTAGGGGGGGTTTCAGTTTTTGTGGAGAAAATAAGGGAAGAAAAGAAGGCTTAAGCAGCCATGGATACTCTTGGCTTGTACCTTGCATCATAGCCCTTCTATGGTGGAGTCTTGTGGTGATTTTTGCTCAAGGAAATGGCTGAGAGAAGCCACCATAAGTGAGCATAAGGAGGTAGAAAAGGGATGTCAAAAGCCAGCATTTTCGGACATACATATATGGAAGGTGAAGATGGTGTTTCCTTACCTTGGAGATCAATGAGTTCTCCTACTGCTTGTACACCTTCATCCGATTTAGGAGTCTTCAAGGTAGGGTTTAATGCCTTAGAAAATGAATGAAACTTCAGGCAGGAAGGTGGTGTTGGTACGTAGGAAAAGAAGAGGAAGAAGGGGAATGAGTGTACCTTATTTCCTACAACAAAGCTGGTGGAGTTGGGATTGGGAATACCACCGTAAGGAAAAGGGAAGTGTGCTTAGTTCTTTCCTTGCTAGTGCCTAGAGATGAGGAGAATGGAGGGTTGCTTTTCCCTGCCTTGATCTTGCTGTAACCGGTAATGGAGAAAGAGAGGGGTGAGGTGTAGAGATGCTGGAATCCGAGAGAAGGAAGAAGAAAAAGGAAGGTTGTCTTCCTTTTGCTGTTTCAGCCGAGAGAGAGAGAAAAAAAAAGATGGTTGTTGTCTACTGTCGGAAGGGAAGGAGATGGTTTCTATAATGTGTAATAGGAAGAGAAGTTTGCTGTTGTAGGTAGCATGGGGAAAGATGAGGAAAAAAAGGAGAAATGAGTATTAGAATGTACTTGTGTACTTATATGTTAGTTTATGTTTCTAAACTTTTGTCTTCCTCACTCACAGCATGCAACCGGCGGCAAGAAGAAATAAGAGGGAAATTGAATTTTTTTTCTCATCTCTTAACATTGTAATATAAATTGTACATATGTAACTATGATTATGTGTTAATTAGTTACTTATAGTATTTTTGGTTTTAAATGCATATACATGAGTATATATTGTATCTATAATTTGTTTAGAGTATATAAAATATTTATATAATTTATTGAGTGATATTAGTGGTGTTTTGTACATGTACTAATGTGTTACATGTGATATTAAATTTAGGAGTTGATTTCTCCTTAATGACATTCTCTCTTTGGTTAAAGATTTAGTGTATAATTTAATGTACATTTTGGACTATATATTTATACAATCATATTTATAGCAATTATTGCTCATGATTTAATTTAATCCTTATTAGTTAATGTAATAAATTTTTGGGGTATTTCATTATATCATCAACATATACTTGCACAATTAAGAAGTCCTTTTTGTTGTTGTAGACAAACAAGGTTTTATCTACTTTACCTCTCTTGAATTGGTTTTCTAAAAGATAGGAAGACAGACGATCATACCATGATCTTGGAGCTTGTTTAAGCCCATAAAGAGCTTTGTCAAGCTTGAGTACCATGTTTTTCCTTCTTGTGTCTCAAAACCTGGAGTTGTTCAACATACACTTCCTCTTTGATGTACCCATTGAGAAAGACACATTTGATGTCAAGTTGGAGGAGTTTGATCCCTTTGTGTGCAGAAAATGCAATTAATAATCTGATGGACTTCATCCTTGCTACTGGAGCAAAGGTTTCTTGGAAGTATATCCCTTCTTGTTGACGACATCCTTGAGCTACCAGACGAGCTTTGTTCCTAACGACGTCTCCCATTTCATTTAGCTTGTTTTTGAAAACCCATTTTGTACCAAGTACTCCTTGATGTGAAGGACGAGGCACAAGATGCTAGACTTTACATCTTTCAAACTGATTCAATTCTTCTTGCATTGTTTTAATCCAGTCTGAGTCTTGAAGAGCTTATTTGATGTTTTTAGGTTCGATGGGTGAAAACTGTCATTTAGAAGGCTAGAAGATCTCGAGTTTGTGCTCTAGTATGAATTCCCTTGGAGATATTTGATATGATGTTCTCCAATGGATGATCTTTGTATAGAGTACAAGATTGATGAATGGTTGATAGTGATAGAGGATCTTTGACATCACTGTTTTCTTTATTGACCTGTTGTTGACCTGTCAGGTAAGTTTTCCTTGGTCGGTGATTTATCTTTGAATTTATCTGTGTGATTTTGATAGGTTAGATCAAATCCAAGTTCTTCATCTCCTTCAGGTTCTTTGTCCTTATGAACTTCAGCCTCATCAAAGACCACATGTACACTTTCCTCACCTTCAATGCCCTTTTGTTGTAGACTTTGTATGCCCGGCTCCTTTCAGAGTACCCAGGGAAGATGGCCACATCGCTTCTGGCATCAAATTTTCCTAGGGGATTCTATTCATTGTTTTGGACATAACATTTACAACCAAAGATCCTAAAGTGACTTATGTTTTTGTTTACTTTCCTTGATTAGCTCATAGGGAGTTTTATTGAGCATAAGTCGTATGAGCGTTCTATTTGTGATGTAGCATGCAGTCGCCCCTACTTCTGCCCACAAGACCTGAGGAAGACTGCCCCAATAGCATGGCCCTGGCAACCTCATGTAATGTTCTGTTATTATGCTCAACTACTCCCTTTTGTTGGGGTGTCCTTGGTGCTGAATATGTGTGATTGATTCCATGTTGTTTACATATATCCATGAATTGTTGATTCTCAAACTCTGACCCATGATCAGACCTAAGCGCCTTGATCTTATGGTTGAGTTGTACTTGGACTTTTCCTGCAAAGACTAGAAATTTCTCAAAGACTCATCTTTGGAAGCAATGAAGAGTGTCCAAACAAATCGTGAGTAGTCATCAACAATTACAAGCACATACCAATTTCCTCCAAAACTTTTGATTTCATTGGCCCACATAAGTCCATGTGAAGTAATTCAAGTGGCTTGGATGTACTTACTAAGTACTTTGATTTGAAAGAAATCTTAGTTTGTTTGCTTGTAACACAAGCATCATAAAGATTGGTCTCAGATTCTTTAATCTCAGGGAGACCTCTTACCAACCATTTCTTGACAAGCTTTCTTAACAAGGAAATGCTAACACGCCATAGTCTTTTGTGTCATAGTGTGGAGTCATCTATTGAAGCAGTCAAGCATGGAAGGTTTGGACTGTCAATATCCTCCAAACTAGTTACATAGACATTTTCCACCTTTTTCCCTTTAACAACTCTTTGTCATTTTCTGACTTACTATGCTACAATGTGTAGAATAGAAGTGAACTGAATTGTCTTTATCACATATTTGAGATACATTGAGCAAATTGAATTTTAAACCATTAACTAAATTGACATTATCAATGACATAATTTGAGGTAAAACCAACCTTACCTACACCGACAATTTTTCCTTTCTTGTTATCACCAAAGGAAACGGTTCCTTGGCTTCTTGGTTCGAGTGAGAAGAACTTCAATTTGTCTTCTGTCATGTGTTTAGAGCACATACTTTCGATGTACCAATAGGGGTCCATTCTCTCTTGATTCTACACTTAACAAGTTAGCGGTGTGGGGTTAGGGTCCACAGAAAGGTTGGACCCATTTCCACCATCAATCATTGTTCTAGGATCATTTTTTACTACCCATTTTAGTTCTATCTTCTTGAGTTTCCAATGCCTTATGAATCGTCTTTCTATAACATTTTGCTTCATAGATGACCAGGTTGTCTACATAGATGGAAGACACCTCTACGACTGGTCCCTAACTGATAGCCCTATCTGTCGTTTGTTTCTCCACATGGGGGTCCTAGAATATTTTGGGTTTTTAGCTTTGCATGTTTTTCTTTGATTAATGCTAGTTCCTTTTCTTTTGCGTTAAAGGCAATAATCAACTCATCTATTTGAAGTTGTTTTCCTAGTTTCATCTTTTCATGAACGGAAAGAATTTCACTATAGTCGATTTACATTTTCATGAGTGCTTTCATAGGTTAACTACCTTATCCTTATCCAAGTTTTTCTTCAATTTCTCATTTTCTTCTAAGAGTCTTCCTTGTTTTCATTTTCCTAAGCCTCTAGTTGATCAACTAGTATAAGAGAAAACTTTCTAAGTCCTGGAAGTTCAGCCCTTAGAATTTTCTTTCTAAGTTTAGAGTAGTTTACCTTGTTTTGATCTTCTTCTTTTGATTCTGATGTGTCCTTGTCTTACGCCATCAAGCAAACTTCCCCAAGGCATAGGTGAGCCTTCTCATCCTCCGAGAGATCACTATTGAGGTTTGATTGTTGTCGCTTAGCTCTGAGTCTCCCCATGCAGCAATAAACGCTTTTTCCGTGGCCCTTTATTGAACGATCTTTGGACAGGTTTCCTAACGTTGTCATTGTCTTCTTAGGCTTGTTGAGGACAATTTTTGATGTGATGCCCACGTTTTGAGCACCCGAAACACTTGTCATTGTTCTTTTTGCGATGATTGTCAATCTCCTTGGGCTCTCTTCCTTACCTCATGTTATTTCTTATGAACTTCCAAAAGTACCTCTTAGCATAGAGGACCATCTCATCATTGTCTTCTTCTATCTCGGAGTTTTTAGCTACCTGAAGGGCTATACCTTTTCCCTTTTCTTTTGTTAAACTTTTTGAGTTTCATTGTTGTAGTTTTAACTCAAACGCCATTAGGGAACCTAACATGTCTGCCAAGACATCTTAGATAGATCATAGACTTCTTGTATGGCATTGAACTTGCTGTCGAAGGAGGCAGGAAGAGATATGAGGAACTTCCGAATTTGATCCTCGTTTGAAATAGTTATTCCAAGCACCAACATTTTATTGATCATCTTGTTGAACCTTGTATGCATTTCAGAAATGCTCTCCTTTTCTTTCTTTTTGAATAACTCCCAATGAGTGAGCAGCAACTCAATGCGAGTCTTCTTGATAACATAATTCCCTTCATATGTGACTTCAAGAGTTTTCCAAATCTCTTGAGCTGTTTTAGCTGAGGCTATTTCGGAATATTGCTCAGGTAGTAGTGCACAGTGTAGAATCCTAGATTGATCTTGGATGTATCATTGACTCAAATAAACTTTGATAGTTAAGGAAAGACATAAGATAAACTTAATATGGAAACTCCATTTCGATTGAGAATTTACACATAAAAATTCGCTCAATCTCTCTCGCCCCACACACGGACTCCGGGATATTTAGAACTTTATCATAAAGTCCTCTACCTTCTCCTAACAGCTGGCCAACGGTTCCCCAACCACTCCCCGACTGATCAGTCTACCAAATACAAAGTGTTGTCACACAACTCCTATCTAACCAGCTCACCTACTCTCTAGCTCTTACACACACTTAAGTCTGATTCACACTTACTCAGATAATCTCTATCTTTTTCTCTCTCGTACAGACTTGCTTACATATTACATAAATGCAAGTATATATACGGTTAGTTAAGATATAAGTATCGTCCTATAAGCTCCTACGACTTTACGAGTCAAATACAGCTTCGACCTTTCACATAACAGCCACACTAGATTTGTAGAGAGGCTTCAACTTGATCTGGAGTTGTCAGAACACCGTGTCGCCTTATGATTGAACACTTCGGCGACAGCTCTCTCAATTAGTTGAGCACAACTTGTGTGTACTCAACTTGTCTGATCTTGTCTGGCTCATTAATGCTCATAAATGCTCCTTTAGACTTCATTATGGCTATATAATCGTTCTTTTCAATATCCCTTTACTTCTTATTCGTTTGCACATTAATTAGTTATATTCTTGTTGTGTGCTAGTTGAATATGAGGATTGTGAGTCTGATGGATATTTCGATCTTCTTGTAGTGTTTTGTCTTTACAATACTTCTGAAGCATCCAGATCACTTGTCGATGTGATGCCTGACTTCTTGTATGTGCTAGAAGTTCTATCATGAGCTCTCTTGGACAGGTGCGCCGACTTATTTGGGCACATGTCATAATTGAGTGTGCTTGCAGCCTTGCGTGCGAAGCCACTCCTTTGCATGGTCTCTGAATTTCAAAGCTTAACAACCATGTTAAATATACAATACAAGGTTTGCTATCATCAAAACTAAAGGATCTTGACTTAACAAATCTAAATTGACAAACAACACAACAAACAATAGTTTTATACCGTGGCCATAGTTGAGTGTTTTTCACTAAGATAATTACATAATACAAGAAGATAGTCATAGTTTCACAAGTACATATCTTTCCTTACCCCTTTGCCATACATCAAAAATAGGGAGCAACTACAGGACTTAAGTGATTGAAACGGCCATGACATTCCATGCATTACTGTAACACCCCTACCGTTAATACCGTCGTTATCGTCCAATCACAACGTACATACATACCTTCGTAGCGGATACTTACATACACAACCGTGGGTGATACAATGCCGTTAGCTACCCACGTGACTAACAAGGTCTACTACTACATACAGTATCGGTCTGATGGACTGGAATATCCGAGTGCTACACAAATACAATCCTTACTACAATTACAACCAAGTACTACCACTTCCCATTCAATACAATACTCCATAAGTTCAATACATATATTACACACGATTTACTAAGATCCTTATACAATACAATACCTCTTTCAATTTCACACATACTCATTAAGAGTCTACACTACCCATTCCTCACAAGCTACTTACTTTCTAAGTACTAGGTATAACCCCTTGGTACACTACTACACAGGCTACAAGCCTTTTTCAATTCACTACTATCTACATTACACTCCTAGCTATCTAAACTTAGATGTCGGTCTCTTACTTTGATCATGTCCCGCTTCGGGTACCTGCACACTAAAAACGTTGCCCCTAGGGGCTCAGCTTTCGCTGCATATGACTTCCGCATACCCCGCGTACTAGCAAGGGTACGCCGACCACTTGGTCGAATACATCATTCATTTACAAATACATACATACATACATGCTTTCATTCATACTAATACAATACTTCACAAGGAATGTATACATACATTTCAATACATACAGGAAGACAATACAAGTCAACCGATACATACTTACCTCTACCGAATCACGAATACACAATACTTACGCAATACACACACACAATAATATACAATACATACACAATACTCAGTACTTGTTAGCTCCATTTGTCCACCCGGGTTAATCGGTGGAGATTACTCTTTTACTCAGGGTCAATGACTTACACCAGCCAAGACCATTACTCATAGAATACTTTACTTTACTTACTACTTACTCAAGTCAAGTCGTCAGGACCTCCGCCGGGGACTACTCTGTCCCACCACCGGGATTTTACTTGGTTCACTAATCCAGGATGCTACCCATTAAGGGGTTTGGGCCGTGGACAAGTTTAAGAACCAGGAATCGGATCCAACCACTCTCTTGTGTCTCCTCATCCTCACGCGTGGTCGAAACTATATCGGACTTCTACTCATTCCAATTTACAATACTCACGTTAGAGTTAGGTAGTTAGGATTAGTAGTAAGTCATTCACATCCAAGCCACACACAAATACATTGCTCATATACACATCCATACAAGATACAATAAAATACACAAGTACACTACAAGGTACAAGTACACTTCCTCTTCATCCATATATTTCATGAATTATACAAACTAGTGTTGAAGCCTTATATATCAAGAATAACATAAAGCAAGCACAAGTAAGTGCAATATAGTCCGATTCATGCATTTATCTTATTTAGGTGATAAAATAAGCACACAAATTGGGGTAACCAGGTTAGGATACAGAGCATGAAGAAATCAATACCTTTTTACCGGAATTTACTTTACCGGGTGTTCCCTTGTTCCTTGGTCCACTCTTGTTCCTCGATTCTTATTCTCGAACCAATGACTACATGTCAAATGCTGGTTCAATTCAATACCAAGAATTACAATACATACATAATTATTACTCTCGTACTTACCACGTTCGTTATCCGTTGTTTCGGTTTAACTTAATGTTCTTAAACTTACCAACTTTCTTAATTACTTCTCATACTTGTTTAACCTCTTAGGGCCTTTAAACATCATTAATCAAGTACTAATTCCTTATACTATAATTACCATTCATTACCTTACTTTAGAACCACTTAATAAGCTTAAAATTTATTTTTGGTGTTGGTCCGGGACCTTGTCCGAGTCTTAGTCCCGGACCAACACTGGTCTAAAGTCTCGGCTGGATTTCTTTTATGGTCCGGGACCTTGTCCCCATCTCAAGTCTCGGACCAGATGCTTGATTCTACTCTCGGCACAAATAAAAGGGGTGGTCCGGGTCCTTGTACCCTAGTCAAGTCCCGGACCATTAATTCTGTATACTCTCGGGTTGTTCTAATGGGGTGGTCCGGGTCTTGGTCCTGGGCCTAAGTCCCGGACCATAACAGGTCTGCTACAGAAATTGCATTTTTCTTCTTCTGTTCAATTCCTTTCTTTGCCCAATAAATTCCCAAATGTTCCTATACTTAATCCTACATGTTTAAGCACCTAATTAAGCTCCTAAACATCCTCAATTCCTTTACAACTTCTTACTTCTTTCATACTAATTCACACACATGGTTTCTACATTTGCATTCCAGCACTTACATTATTTCTCCTAGTTGTGTTTTGCTACAGATTTTGGTTCTTACTTCCTCCATACATAGCTTCATCTCCTAATGCCATTTCCAAGGCCAACAATGCCTTACCTTACCTCTTCAAGTTCAACACTCATTTCACTAGGTTTGCACATAAGTTCTCCTAGCTTCTCCAATACATTCAAACACTCCTTGCTACAGATTTTATATCCTTTCATTCTCTTACCACCAGTACTACTTCATGGTTTCTAAACATCTCTACTAAACCCAATACATACCTTGGTTCTTCCATTCACCAATTCATTCATAAATGTACATTTCCTACTTAAATTTTGCCATAGTTCACCTACTTTTTTACTTATCCACACACATACTTCCTCATCAAATTCATTCCTAATCTAGCCACACCCATACAAGGGTCCTACCAGTACTCAAGGCAATACCAATACACCAATACTTCCATCAAACAACAATGCCAATGCAATACACAATTATTTGGCTCTTAGGCCTACAATCCCAAATACAAGCTCACAAATACTCAAACTTACATAACTACAATACTAGTACAATATTTCGGGTTCTTTAAATTGGTTTACCCATTCCCATTACTCTAATGCATTAAAATTTAGCATTAAGAAGAAGCTCTTACCTTGAGCTTATATTTCCTTCATTCTTTCCAATTCTTCTCTTCCTCTCTTTCTTGCACAAATCAGCCATATGGGGAATGGAGTGCCAAACTCCATTCCATCACCCAATGAACACAAAAAGGATATAATTACACATACCAACACCCTAGTTTAATGCTAATTCATAGAATGTTTAGAACACTAATTTTAGGGTTTACCTTGGAGTGTTTTTGGAGGGTTTTAGCCCTTGGTTCAAGAAGATGATTCCATCACCATTGCAAGTTGAATTGATGCTCAAAAGATAGAGAAAAATAGAGCATTACAAAGGGCAAGAATCGGTTACAAAGGAAGGTGGAGAAACATGAAGTTTTCATGGAGATTTTTACCTTAATGGAGAGAGGAGACTCCAGCTACCCATTGATGCTATTTTCTCTTTGAATGGGGAAAACCCATGGAGATGAACTCCTCATTTTTGGATTTTGAAAAGAGAGAAGTGTAGAGGATGATGAGGGGAGTAAGAATATGTAATTATTTTTACATTTGGAGCTCACATGAGGTAGAGCATGAAGGTAAAGTGGAGAAGCCATTGGAGCTTCTTTGGAGCTTCCAAAATTGCCCAAAGAGGAAAGAGAAGGGAGAGAAACGGTGGGAAGAAGAGGTGGGAGAGAGAATAAAGACATGAGTGAGTGAGGAGAGAGAGAAAAGGGTAAAGTAGCTTTTTACTTTTCTCTTTTGCTTTTTGATTCCCTTTTATTTGTTAACTAGTACATGTTGTGTGTGTGAGGGGTTAATTAATCCCTAAAAATTGGACCCCTATATTACTACTAGTTGGAGCGTTTTTCGTCTTTTTCAGAAAACGCTCGTTATTTTACCCGGTTTGGTACTATTCACTAACCGGGCCTGTTTTCTGGAATTTTCTCGTTTCTTTAATTTTATTGGTTATTAAGCTTCTATTAATGCTTAATTAATGTTATTTAATGACTTATAATTTTTACGGGTTCGTTTGACCACTTAAAATCACTTTTTGGGTTTTCTCGAAAAACGTGCGCTAAAAGCTCTATTAGCGTTTTAATACATTATTTGGATCCGTTTTCTTCGGGAGTTGTTCCCATATATTATTTAGGACTTATTAAGCCTTTAGAATCCATATTATACGCTAACCGAGGTCTCATACTCCTATGGTTATTTAACGCTTATTTGCGTTTTTTTTTTTTAAGCGTTTCTTTATTTCTTTTGGATTTATTTTTCTTACCAAAATTACTTAGGCATTATTAGGCCCTAATTACGTATTATAATCTTAATCACTATATTTAAGTTCGGGTTATTTCAATTACAAACTACAAGATGGATAGAGACAAGCTAGATAGAGTGACGGTTTTGAGGATCCCTAGTGGAGACATCTAAGCCATAGGTTTTGTCATCAGAAAAAGCCGTGAATAGTGGTGATTTAGCAGTGGTGTAAGTATCTGATTCATCAAAATCTACTGTAAACTCCATGCAGTGAGGGGATGTAGTATGAGATTTAGTAACACTTGAGGTGAAAGACCAGGTCGTGATAGAGTCTGAGTGTGGTTGGACATAGCTTTGTGAAACATACTTCTTAGGTGTTTCGTGAACATAAACATGCGATGGTGGAATGGACAATGTTCTCATTCAAGTTTGATGAACTTTGTGGCTCTTTTTCCATGTTTTGAGAGTTGAAGGAATGACTGTGAGTGGTAAAAATGTGATCAAGGTTTTTATAGACGCTTGGGGATATGCTCAATGACGGATCAGTGAGGGGTAATACATGAGGTGCCGCGTCCTACAGTCTATGATGTAGGCTTTTTAGGTGTCAAGTTATGAGATTGGATTAGTGGAAAGAGTGGGATTGAATGTCTCAGATCATTTGTAATTTTTAATCAAGGAAGAAGCAGCCAATGCAATAAATTCTTTCGTAAACAAGATTTTCATTTAAGGTAGACATGGTAACAGTTGCATTTCGATCAATATCAAAAGATTGACTAATGAAACAGATAGTCAATGGAGAATAAAACAAAAGAAGGATAAAGGAAAAAGCTAACTTAAAACTACAATTTCTCACATGCTTCACTCGAGTCTCTAAAAGACTTAGAACGCTCAAGATATAGGTATTGATCTAGAAAATCTATTGCTCCTTAAACCATGTGATGAAAACTTGGTTCTTTGGAGATAGCCTGCACAGCTGTAAGAGTGACTCTTACATGTTGAAGAACATCTCGAGCTGAAGTATCCAGACTGGTCCCTGACTTGTTGTGGACTAGTGAGAGACTGTGCTTCTTTTATGGGCGGATGTCCTGGCAAGTGCGCGAGGCTCTAACCGCGAGTCCTCACTTTTGGTAGGCTTTTGAAGGATCATTAGCTTCCCTACTTGAGTTTTGATCCCCCCATCTTGGACAGTATCTCTGAGTAAATGCAGTCCTGAGCGGTCCATAAGCACTTGTGGAAGGAGTTGTGGTGTCCACTTCATGCTGTTAGTGCCGTTGTGACCACTCCCCCATGAATCAGACCTTGGTTGACGTATCTACTCTTCTCAATGGTGAGCAAAATCATGGCCAAGAGGTTAATATTTTCCTTGGTCTTGATGGCATATATGAGCCTCACATCTCTTGCATTGACGATGTGGGTTCTTTGATTCCTCGGGGTGATGTTGTGGGTGAGCAGGTTGAAGAGAACCCTGTCAGGGATAGACATCTCCACAGCGTGGAAGTTCTTCATTATGGCCCCTTTGTTAAGCATGTGGACCATCTTTCCTCCTTGATGGCCCAAGTCATTCCAAGTCGTATCCTTTGGAATGACCAATCCCTCCGGCTCTATATTGAAAGCCTTGCAGATCTAAGACTTTGTGATGTTTATGTGGGCTCCTTGGACTTTTGAGATGATGTAGTCCTCATCATCATTGCTCTAGAGGTGGCTTAGATTCCTCATATGCTCCTTTAGTAGCTCCGTGTAGATGGCGATAGGCTCCTGAAAGAAGTCGACCCATCCTTGGAATTCCAGCAGTTCCAGGATCTCTCCAAGACCCATCTTCTCCATCCATTCCATGTCCATCATCTTTGGTAAGACGGGACAGGACTTGTCGTTGACATTCTCAGCTTTGATGGTTGTGAGCTCGAGCTCCTTAAATTTCTTCAGTCGCTTGAGCAACTGTTGTGGCTATGGCTTCGCAACCGCCTTCTTTAATTGTTTTATCTCTTCAGGCTTCTGAGGGTGTGGTGAAGGAGCAATTTGCTGTTTGCCCTTGGCCTTCCTTAGCTGCTCACGCTCCTTGAGCATTGGTATGACAGGTGAGAGTGACTCTGTGTCGCTTTCTCCTTCCCAACTCGATCGGTAAGGTGTCAGCGACCGTTCTACGACTGGTAGTGTAGTCTGAGTGAGAGGTTCTTCTGGTTCCTCTGAATCTGGTGCGTTCATACTTCTTCTTGAGCCTCTTTCTCTGCTAAGGGTTCTTTTTGTGACTTCTCATCACTCTGGACCTCTTCTTCTTCCAAGTCGTGAGTGAATTGTTCAACGACAACAATAGGAGTTGCTTCCTCGTCATCGGTGAAGTGTAGCCAGTGAGTTGCTGGCTCAGAGATGGATTGAGTTTGCTTGGGTGTTTCTTGTTTAGTTTGTCTATGCTTGGAGGCGCGAGTTACGCGACTCGTGAAGGCTACTGAGTGACTTTTACTTTGTGGAGCTTTTGGATTTTTGGCTTTTTGGCTTTTGATTGCTTCGTGGCAATCTTTATGGTTTTGGGAGATGGAGAGGGAGAGGTCATGATTGAATTTTTTGTGGAGGTTGAAGTAGGCAGGATTTTGGGGTTGAGAGTGCCAGATTGAATGAGGTGGTGGAGTTTGGGTAGTTGGATGCTTAAATAGGTTACCTCTTGTTGATGCAGTTCTCATTCATCTAAGACTCGAAGGACAAGTTAGTCTTCCTCATGTTTGGACAGACGAGGTGGCGGCGACATGTTGATGGGACTTGTCGACTATATGCTGACACTTTTCTTTGGAGAAACATCTTTGAGGATGACCTTGGTCTTTGAGCGAAGAGCAAATTTGGGTGCCATATTGATCAAGGGTTTCTGGATTTTAGGACTTTTCGATCAAAAGTTCTTGAGCAAGGCTGTGAGGTGAGGGTTTCTTAGCACAAAGCTCACTAGTGTTGTAAGAGAGAAAAGAATTCGATTGAATGCTCAGAGATTCAAAGAGAGTGAGGGTAATAGCGTGACAAGAGTTGAACTCTCATCGCCCTTTTATAGATACTGAGTAATGGTCGACGACCGTTCCCCATCCGCTCGCTGACAGGTTGTAACGGTATTATTCACAATGGGAATCGGTCGTGACTGTCAGTTATCGATCTGTTATGATTTTTCTCATTTCTATCCATTACTCTCTTCCTATTTTAGCCTCACTTTTGTGAAATGTTGACATATCTGTTTCAAGTAGTCGTTTGACATAATTTCCATGCATTGAACTGTACATTGACCATTGAACGACGTACTTGAGGTATTGCTCACATGTTGATGACAGATTGTGGAAGTCAAAAGATAGCCTAATCGTGATCAATAAATATCATTCCAAGATCATGAACAATCTTGTTAGACCTTTCTCTACTTAGGGGTTTGGTAAAAATGTCTGCTAGTTGATTTTCAGTTGAAATGTACTTTAAACCAACTAACTCCTTTTCACAACAATCTCTAAGAAAATGATGTCTAATGTCAATGTGCTTAGTACGAGAATGATGTACTGGATTTTTGGAAATAGATATGGCACTAGTATTATCACACATATTTGGTAATGGACCTATTTTGACACCGTAGTCACCAATTTGTTGTTTGAGCCACAAGAGTTGAGTACAACAGCTTGCCGCAGCTATGTATTCTGATTCAGTAGTTGAGATTACTATGCTTTGTTGTTTCTTTGATCCTCATGCAATCAAGCATGATCCAACAAAGAATGTTGTCCCAGACGTGCTCTTTCGATCGGTGATAAAGCCCCCATAGTCTGCATCTGAAAATCCTACAATATTGTAGCTAGTCAATTTTGGATAAAAGAGACCAAGATTCATGGACCCTTTGAGATAACATAGGATTCTTTTCACAACTGCGAGATGACTCTCTCTTGGATCTGCTTGAAGCTTGGCACATAAGCAAACACTATACATAATGTCAGGTCTACTAGCAGTTAGATATAGTAGAGAACCAATCATCTCTCTATACGATCGCTGGTCGACTGGTTGGTCACCAGTCGTGATGCCCATCTTTGTGCCAACTTCCATTGGTGTGTCAAAGGTTTACATCCCTCTATTCCAAATCTTTTTAGTAGATCCTTTACGTATTTTGCTGGGATATGATTCCCTTCAATATCCTATTTGACTTGAAGTCCTAAGAAGAACTTCAATGCTCCTAGATCTCTCATCTCAAATTCTCCTTTCATTAGTGCCTCGAATTTCTTGAAATACTTCTCATCAGAATCTCTAAAGATTATGTCATCAACATATACTTGCACTGTTAGGAAATCCTTTTTGTTGTTGTATACGAACAAGGTTTTATCAACCTTACCTCGTTTGAAGTGGTTTTCCAATATATAGGATGACAGGCGATCATACCATGATCTTGGAGCTTGTTTGAGCCTATAAAGAGCTTTGTCAAGCTTGAGCACCATGTATTTCCCTTCTTGTGTCTCAAAACCTAGAGGTTGTTCAACATACACTTCTTCTTTGACATATCCATTGAGAAAGGCACTCTTGATGTCAAGTTGGAAGAATTTGATTCCTTTATGTGTAGCACATAAAATCAGTAATCGGATGGACTCCATCCTTGCTACTGGAGCAAAGGTTTCTTGGAATTCTATCCCTTCTTTGTTGACGATATCCTTGTGCTACCAATCGAGCCTTATTCCTAATGAATTCTCCCATCTCATTTAGCTTGTTTCTAAAGATCCATTTTGTGCCAAGTACCCCTTGATGTGTGGGATGTAGCACAAGATGCCAGACCTTGCATCTTTCAAACTGATTTAGTTCCTCTTGCATTACTTTAATCCAGTCTGAGTCTTGAAGGGATTCTTTGATGTTTTGGTTTGATGGGTGAAACTGTCGTTGAGAAGGCTAAGAGATCACGAGTTTGTGCTCTAGTTTGAATTCCCTTGGAGATATCTAATATGATGTTCTCTAACGGGTGATCTTTATACAGAACTTGAGATTGAGGAACGATTGACGGTGATAGAGGATCTTCGACATCATTGTTTCTTTCATCGACTGTTGTTGGCCTGTCAGGCAAGTTTTCCACAGTTGGTGATTCATCCTTGGGATTGTCCGTGTGATCTTGTCCATCTAAATCAAATCCAAAATCTTCATCTTCTTCATGTTCTTTGATCTTATGGATTTCAGCCTTATCAAAGACTACGTGTACTCTATTCTAATTTCAGAGCCCTTTTGTTGTATATTTTGTATGCCCGACTTCTTTCTGAGTACCCAAGGAAGATGGCCACATCACTCCTGACATCAAACTTTCATAGGGAATTCTTTTCATTGTTGTGGACATAACACTTATAACCAAAGATTTTGAAGTGACTTATGTTTGGTTTTCTTCCCTTGATCAGCTCATAGGGTGTTTTGTTGAGAACTGGTCGTATGAGCATTTTGTTGGTGATGTAACAACAGTCACTACAGCTTCTGCCTAGAAGACTTGAGGAAGACTGCTCCCCAACAGCATAGCTCTAGCTACCTCTTGTAATGTTCTGTTTTTACGCTCAACTACCCCATTTTGTTGAGGTGTTCTAGGTGCTGAATATGTGCGATTGATCTCATGTTTCTTACACATTTCCATGAATTGTTGATTTTCAAACTCTTACCCATGATCAGACCAAAGGGCCTTGATTTTGAGGTTAAGTTGTACTTGGACTTTTCCTGTAAAGACTTGAAATTTTCAAAGACTTCGTCTTGGGAAGAAATAAATATGGTCCAAACAAATCGTGGGTAGTCATCAATAATCACAAACACATACCAATTTCCTCTAAAACTTCAAATTCTCATTGTTCCACATAAGTCCATATGAAGTAATTCAAGTGGCTTGGATGTAATTACCATGTTCCTTGATTTGAAAGAAGTCTTAGTTTGTTTGCTTCTTACACACGCATCATGAAGATTGGTCTTAGATTTCTTAATCTCAGGCAGACCTCTTACCAACTGTTTCTTGACTAGTTTTCTTATCAAGGATATACTAACATGCCCTAGTTATTTGTGCCATAGTGTGGAGTCATCTGTTGATGCAGTCAAGCATGGAAGATTTAGACTATCAATATCGTCCAGACTAGTTAATATACATTTCTTCATCTTTTACCCCTTAACAACTCCTTTCCATCACTCAGACTTACTATGCTACAATCTGTAGAACAGAAGTGGACTGAGTTACACCAATGATCTTTCCCTTCTTATTGTCACCAAAGGAAACTGTTCCTTGGCCACCTGGTCGAGTGAGAAGGATTTCCAATTATCTCCTATCATATGTTTAGAGCACCCACTTTTGATGTACCAGCAGGGGTCCCTTCCCACTCTATTCTGAGCTTAACAAGCTGGTAGTGTGGGGTTAGGGTCCTCATAATGTTTGAACCCATCTCCACCAACAAACATTGTTCTAGGATCATTCTTGACTACCCATTTTAGTCCTATTCTCTCGAGTTTCCAATGCCTCATAAATCATGTCCTATAGCATTTGGCTTCATGATGACCAGGTTGTTTGCACAAGTGGAAGAAACCTCTACAACTGGTCACCGATTGGTAGACAACTGGTCGTTTATTTCTCCACATGGGTGTCCTAGCATTAGTTTCTAGTTTTACGTATTTTTCTTTGATGGACGATAATTCCTTTTCTTTTATGTTAAGTGCAGCAATTAATTCATCAACTTCTGGTTGTTTTTCTAACTTCATCTTCTCATGGACAACAAGAATTTCATTATAGTCGGTTTGTAATTTCCTGAGTGCATTCATGAGATTTACTACCTTATTCTTGTCTGATTTTTTTCTAATTTTTCATTTCCTCTAAGAGTTCGTTGCTTTCATTTTCTAGTGCCTCTAGTTTATCAACTAGTATAAGAGAAAACTTTTTTAGTCCTTTAAGTTTAGCCTTTTGAATTTTCTTCCTAAGTTGAGAGTAATTTACCTGTTTTGTTCCTCTTCTTCCTCTGATTCTGACGTGTCCTTGTCTTGCGCCATTAGGCAAACTTCCTCAAGGCATAGGTGGGCCTTTTCATCTCCTGAGAGATCACTATCTGAGGTTTGATTGTTGTCACTTAGTTCTGAGTCTGCCCATGTGACAACAAAGGCTTCTTTCCTTGGCCCTTTGTTGAAAAATCTTCAGACAGGTTTCCTGAAACTGTCGTTGTCCTCTCGGGGTTGTTGAGGACAGTCCTTAATGTGGTGCCCACACTTCGAACACCTGAAACACTTGTCATTGATCTTCCTTTGATGATCGTCAGACTCCTTGGGCTCCTTGCCTTTTCTCATGTTGTTTCTTATGAACTTTCGAAAGTATCTCTTAGCATAGAGGACTATATCATCGTTGTCTTCTCCTAACTCGGATTCTTCATTCTCAGTTACCTGAAGGGCTGTGCCTGTTCCTCTTTCTTTTGTTGAGCTTTCTGAGTTCCTTTGTTGTAATTTTAACTCAAACTCCATTAAGGATTCTAACATGTTTACCAAAGACATCTTAGAGAGATCATGAACAACTTGCATAGCATTGACTTTGTTGTCGAAGGAGGCAGGTTGGGATCTAAGGAATTTCGGAATTCGATCCTCATTTGATATAGTTCTTCCAAGCACGCGCATTTTGTTGATTAACTTGGTGAGCCTTGTGTGCATTTCAGAGATGCTCTCATTCTCTTCCTTCTTGAATAGCTTCCAATGAGTGAGTAGCAACTCAATGCGAGTCTTTTTGATCTCTTCATTTCCTTCATATGTGACTTTAAGAGTTTTCCAAATCTCTTGGGCAGCTTTAGGTGAGGCCAATTTAGAGTATTGCTCAGGTAGTAGTGCACAATGTAGATTTTTTACTGCTTGAGCATTAAATATCAACTTCTTGATTTGATCATCAGTCATGTTGTCACTGATATGTCTAGTCCTTGAGTATCTTAGAAGGTGTACTCACCACGTGATAAAACCCTCCACATCCTTGGATCATCAGACTTGATGTGAAACTCTATTTTGTTTTCCAGTCAGTGTAGTTGTCTCTCATCGAAGAGTGGTGGTCGATTTGGTGCAGAACCTTCTTCCAACGCTAGTAGATTTGAATGAGACAATTCAATCGTCTTCCAAAGCAGTTGGCTTTATAGAAGAGACCTGCTCTAATACCAATTGAAACAGGCGGATGTCCCTGGATACGTCCCCGACCGGTCGTGGATGTGTCTCGTATGCTGTTTGGAACTATTTGATAATTTGGAAAAGACGAGATAAACTCAAACTAGAACCTTATTCGATTGAGAATTTACACACATAAATTCACTAAATCTCCCTCACTTTACCTAAGGACTCTGGGACAGTTTAGGACTTTATCCCCTAAGTCCTCTACCCTCTCCTGACTGTTGGCCTATAGTTCCCCAACCGTTCCCCGATTAATCAATCTATCAAATACATGAAGTATTAACACTAGAATCCATTCCTATCCAGCTCACCAACTCTAGCACTTATGCACGCTTTAGCCTGACTCACACTTGCTCTAGTTATGTCTCTCTTTTTATCTTTTAGCCCCGATTACTTACATAACTCATTATGCACGTATTTATACATGTTAGTTAAGATATAACTAACAGCCTATGATCTCCTAGACTTTAGGAGTCGATTACTTCTTCATCTCCTAGTATAATAGCCACGCTCGACTATAGGTTGGTCTTCAGCTTGATCCAGAGCCGTCAAGACACGTGTTGTCATGTGACTGGACACGCTGGTGGCAAATACTCAAGTGGTCGGTCACCACTAGCACTCTCCACTTGCTTGATCTTGTATGGTTCATTAATGCTCATAAATGCTCTCTTTTAGACTTTATTATGGCTATGTAATAAATGCTTATTAATAGCCCTTGACTTATCTTGTTATCTTGCACATTAATGAGTCATCCTTTTGTCATGAGCTTGTTGCTTGTGTGGATGTGAGAGTCTATATGATTTTGTCATTCTTATTGAAGTGTCTTGTCCTTGTATTATTTCTGATGCATGAGAGATGTGGTCGTGTGGTACTTGACTTCTTGTGTAACCTAGAATTTCTAACGGAGCTCTCCTTGACAGGTGCCCGACTGATTGGGCACAAGTCATGAATTGAGCATGCTTGCAACCTTGCGTGCTAAGCCACTCCTCTACCTATTTAACTGTGTCTCAAAGCTTAACAAACATATTAGATAAACAACACAGGTTTGCTATCATCAAAACTAAAGGATCTTGACTTAACAACATGGACCCTTGCAGTTGTACATCTCTTGGGCTCCACCATAAATATCATAAAACGAATCAAGAAACTGGGAAGAACTAGCTGTTGCCTTCACCGTTTGTTGAGTCTGACCAAGAGTGAGCTTTTCAACCACTTTAGTTATAGCAGCCAACTGAGCAGATAGATGATCCTGCGGGGGAAATGATAAAGCCCAGTCTCCTTCTTGGTTTCTCATCTCCCCTTGTTCTTACACCACTGCCCACCACTACACCTGTCTTACTCATAAAGTTTCCTCCTATGCATAATTCAGCAAAAGTTTATTTGAATCATTTAAGCCACCATGAATGATAACACTCCCCTATCACTGGTGCGGGCATAGAATTTGTAGCTCTTTAAACCTATCCCATGAATCATACATAGATTCACCTGGTTCCTGACAAAAGTTAGTAATCTTCTCTGGTCTAGGAAAGTACTTATTCAGAAACTTACGTGCTAGCTCTGCCCAGGTTGTGATACTTTGTGGCTACAAACATCTCAGCCATCTGGAGGCTCCATCCGTTAGGGAGTAAGGGAATAGCTGCAGTCAGATCCTTTGGTTCAGGTTCCCGGTTTTGTTGAACACATTGTAGAAATTTAGGAACCTCGAAATGTGATGTGAAGCATCGTCAGAATCGACCCCACTGAAGTGACCATGATGATACAGAGTGGTGATGTAGGAAGTCTTGAACTGCCAGGCCTTCATCTCTGCTTGTGGTTTGGGGGAGAACAATAGAATAAGGTCTCCCCTCAACCAATGGTTGTTGATGCTCGTTCAGTGTGTAGTCAGCCATGTTGTATTGCAACCTTCTTCTCCAGTGGAAAAGTCTCTCGATCTCCTGCTCGTAATCAGCTAAGGGTTCTCTTGCAGAATGAGTTTGACGCATAAAACAAATAGGCGTCTACAAAAATAAAAGTACTAAACAAATAAAAATGATAAGTGTGAAATTGATATGGTTTTATTGGTGCTAAATTATAATTTTATGCAACCTTTTTATGCGCTTTCTCACACTTATCCTATGTTTTTCATGATTCTTACTTTGGGCAAGAACTGATGCTAATTTGTATTTCAAAAGTATGAAATGACTATGAAAATGCATAGATCTCCTCACAAGCTTTCCAACACCGCAAACGGGGAGCAAATCGGAGCTCCAACGAAAAATCTGGACTCTATCAAAGTTTCGAAGCAAAGGAACACAAATATACACATGTCCGGATCTACGCCCGACCCTATGGTCCAAACGGGTGGTCCGGAACCTCAAAAGTTCAAAATTTTGGGAACGTCCGGACCTACATCCGACCCTTTTGTCTGGACGCGTTGAACCTGTCCGGTTAAGTGACCCGACGGAAGTCCGGACACACCCAGAATGCTGCCTTCCAAATCTATCACGTGTCTGGCTTTTCAGTCTGGCCTTATGACCCAGAGACACGCTCACGTCGTCTATATTTATGACCACGGGTGCAGCATGAATAATTCCTTATATATTTTTGTCCAGCCCGCGTGTCCGACCCTGTGACCTGGACAGGTAGTCCGAATGTCTCACAACTTTGCAAGATCTCACCTGACCCTCTGAGTCACGTCCGACCCTGTGACCCCGACGCCCCAGACAGATGCGTGTATTTTATGTCCAGAATTTTTATTTAAGCAAGCGAATGCAAGGCAGAAAGAGAAGAACTCAGACACGAACAAAACCCAGCAGCCTCTCATTCTCTTCACTCATGAAGAACCCTAGCACCGCTCAGCAAGGGGAATTCATCGCCACCTTCAACCTCAAGTCTTGCTCTCTGTAGATCGGGAAAGTGAGAGTATATCCGGAAGTTTTCTTCTACCTTCAGATGAACTCTTCTCTATTCCCTTTCTATATCTCTGTTGTTTTCTATATTAGTATGCTTGGCTAAGAGGACTAACTCTAGGGATGGTGATCTGACTGATATGATTCTATAATTTCTGGAACTACTTGGTTTGAGATTCTTGTCGATTGTTGGCACGTTTAGTTATCTTTTACGCGTCAATGAAAGTACTAATTTTTTGATTGCTTTACAAATTCCATTTTGAGCAAGATTTGTGATAATTGGAATGGTGTTAACCTGTAGACTTGTGGAAAATTACACTGGATAAGTAAGATTTTCCCTCAAGTGCAAGCATTAATTCCTTGTGCTCATTCCGTCTATTCATGTTGTGCTAAATCTGGATTAGATCTAGTACGTTCTGCTAGGCGAGTTCTTGAGGCTAGGATCTAGTCTCTAGAAAAGTTCTAGGAATTTCACCGATCGACATCTCAAACTAACTAGTAGGAATTGCGTAATCTGACAGTCGAAAAAAGATACCTGACCCGGAGTTCCATTTCACACATAGTTTTTACAAAATTTATTTGCTCATTTTTACTAGTTTTCTCGCTATTTAATTCACAAAACCAAAACAACCGACAACCCTCTTAATTTGCTATTTCTAGGATTAGATTTAATTACTAAGTCCCCGTGGATTTGACCGCGGTAGCTTCTAGTTCACTATTCTCTTTGACCGAGATTTATTTTTGCTACCCATGGACATTTTTTATTTATATATTTTCTTGGATAATTTTCTTAGTTATTTTCGTTTATCTCTTATTTGCCTGTTTGCAAATTGGCGCCGTTGCCGAGGACTTGACTTTGTCTAGTCCTTAGCTTGGGTTGTCAATGTTTTTATTTATTTTCACTTTACTTTGAGTTTATTTGTTTTAGTTATTTTGTTACTTTTTGTTTTTAGTTTTCTTGCTTAATTTAGTTCTCATTTCAATTCCTTTTGTTCTTTCTTTTTGCCATTATAGGTACCTAGTGCATGCAAAGAACACATTCCTTTGGTCCTCCTGAAGCACATTTCGATCCTGAGGTTTAAAGGACTTTCCTCCAACCTCTCATAGCGAAAGGAAACTAGATTTTAAAATGGCTGAAAATATTCTTCAAATCGAGAATGGCTAGAATAATGCTATGATGGGTACAATCAATAGACCGCGTGCTACCCTTAGGGAGCCCTGTTGTTCTACCTGATAAGTGTCTAAATAAGCATGTCTTATGGGTGTATTTCATATATTATATCAACACTTTTCTACTCATTTCTCACTTATCGTATGTTTTCCTCTAGTTTATGTTTATGATTAACTCACAAATTTATTGGTTTAAACATGAGGAAAAAACCAAGCTAGGAGCAAAGTACACGAAGAGACGAACGCATCGGCGCAGACGGCGAGTAAAACGGACTTATAACGAAGAATCTGGAGCCGGTTGAAGGGTCCGGGACTTAAGTCCAGGACTAAGTCCCGGACCAGCATTTTAAAACAGGCCGAGAGTAGATAGCCGTGGGTGGTCCGGGACTTAGGTCCCATACAAGGACCCGGACCACCCCTTGAAAAATGGCCGAGAGTTTCTGTAAGTAAGGGTCCGGGACTTGACTTATGTGCAAGGACCCGGACCAACAAACATTGATGACGCCCAAGAAGAGGCGGACGTGAGAGGCTGCAGCCGCCCAAGAAGAGGCGGACGTGTTTCCTTGCAACCGCCTGTATTGTGGCGGACTCCAAGCAGAACCGCCTGGGGCGGACTACACAGAAGGGAACCGCCTATATTGGGGCGGTTGTTCAGGCGGACAAGACTAAAATCAGTCGCGAAACAGTTTTCTTCTTCGCCCGCCGACTGTCTGCAACTTGCTACCATATCCATTACCAGTCGGCGCTTAAATTCCTCACGCGTGAACTCTGTCCCCTGCAATCAATGAAGCAATCAGTGAGCTGCAATCAAACGCAATAAATGTTCTTCCACCGCCTCAATCAATTCCTCAACTTGCTCACGCGTCTGTTATCTCCTCTGCTGCTTCTTCCTTTCTCTATATAAACCCACGAGCCTTCTCCTCAAAGGAAACCATGAATCTATCCACGACCACTTCACCACACCTCACGCCATCTCATTTCTCTTCTCCCGCCTTCTCCATTTTTATTTTTTCCACATTCCACAACATCCACCTCTAGCCCTACGTATACAAAATAGCAGAGTGAGCCGGAGTGATTACGGATGATTTCTATTACTCTTGTCTCTGTCTATCTATTTAATATGTTAGGCTAGTTTACGTACGCTCTGGGAACGGTTATTATGTGTTTGTATTAATTATGCAATATTTCTACTGGTTTATTTATATACAGTTTGTTACGCTAAAGGTTATCTCGCACCTTTTTAATAAATGTCATGAGTTTATTAAACTGCTTTACTAAATCTATTTTGATCAGACCGGTGATAAATAGATAGGTTAATTAAGACGTAAAACTGAAGGAACTTGTTATGATTTAATAAAGTTAGTATTCAGTTGCAAATGTAATTCCTCAATACTCCTCTGCCGTTCGCAGGCTTTTGCTTGAACCTTGATTAGAACCTTGCATTACAGGTGAACGAGTTCTTATGAGGCTATGACTTAGTCCTTAAGATAATTACAGGAACCTTGCCAAATTATTAAACCAGTAGAGATAGCTTAATTATGCAAATTATATAACCTGACCCAGAGTTCCATTTTATTTATCTGTCAACTTAGTTTTTTTATTCTTTCTTTTATTTATTTTACAAGTCAATTAATCCCCCCTCTTGTGACACGCTTAGGTACTATTATATGTACATTAGTCCCACGGTTCGACATCCGGTTGCTTACATTTTCACTATACTACTGCGACCGGGATTTGTTTGCAGCCCGACGTTTATTTTGAGTTTTTAATTTCTTTTCTTTTAATTTTACACCAGTTTAACCACTCACTTTATAACGTCTGCAAAATGGCGCCGTTGCCGGGGACTAGATTTATTCTAGTCCCTAAGCCCCGGATTATTCACTTGTTATATTAGAATATTTTGTCTATATATTTTTGTTTGTTGTTTATATTAAATATCTTTTATATTTTGTTTATATATATTATGTTTGTTTCTAATTATTTATTTTATTTTCTAATCTGTTTCAGTAGTTTGTTTAATATACAAAAAACAAAAAAAAAAATGGAAATGGAGCAGGTGTTCGAGCAAGAGTTTTGCTATTCACAGTATTTATACTGCTCCGTATGTGGGGGAGCTCATGATTATGAGGATTGTCTCATATTACAAGAACAACTCTGGTTAGAAGATCAACCAGACTACCTGGAGACAATCGCTCAACAAGAGCAACACCCCACTACGGACGTAAGTTATTCTCTTCCCTCTACAATCGCCTACCGCCAGTTTCCATCCTTCTCTGTGCTCTATCCAGAAGATGAGGATACTTATATCCTCGAAAATGAAGAGAAGGAATTGCCATCACCTCCCGCCAATATATCCAAACAAAACGCCACTATCACCTTCAAAGAATTAATTTTCTCTGAAGATGATATCAAACAGCGTTCTTTCTACGAGCCTCACCTACAAGAGAAGGATGTTTACATCCTCAAATAGAGGAAGACAAAGCACCACCGCCGGATCTTCTGTTAGAACTACGTTACCGGCAGTACCTCCTCAAACACCAGGTTTTGTGGAGTATTAATTTTCTTATTTTATATGCCGAGGTAACGTTTTGTTTTGATCCAGGATAACAAAGCGGGCGTCTAGCCAAAGACGTTAAAGAAGGGCAGCTCCCGGGAGGCAACCGGATGTACTTTTATTTTATTTTGCTTTTATGCTCTTTTTGCTAACTTTTAACCCGTTTTTAGTATGGATGCTTCTAGTGTTTTATGCAGGTGCAATTTCATGTCTACACCGCAACCAAGCTACGCTTCTTGAGGCTAAAGCTCAAGTGTGGGGGAACTCCTATAACGCAAGCAAAATAATCTCAGGGGAGTACCAGTTTCTTTAATTATGCTTTTTATTTCAATAAAATATGCAGAGGAGACTTTATGTGCTTAAATGTATATTCGTGAGCTTCGTGTTCTCTCTATTTTATCTACTTACCGAAAAGGCCTTCTGAAACTTTCCCTTGTGACATTGTTCAAATTAAGTGTGGGGGAGTGTGCCCTTTTCGGTGTCATTTTGTGCTTAAATGCTTAATCTCTTGCTTATCCTGCATTTGTTCAAATTCAATATCATGGACCCTTTTTATGTGGGTTGTTCTCTTTAAGAATAAATATTGTTATGAATTGTGGGATAAATGGTATAAATGGTACAAATTCAAAAATTTTAAAATTTTGATTACTTTTGAGGAGCATTTTTATGCGGTGTGACCAAATGATCTGAAATGGTTGGATTTTTATTACTCAGGGGTTCCTTCTGTCTTCTTTCTTAGGGATTGTTAAGGGGTGCTTCTTTGTTTAAAAAAAGAAAAAAATAAAAATAAATAAGGGACTTGCGAGACACCATTGGTAACCAACAAAGAGAGTTGAGTGTTCTTAAAAACGAAGGCTTAATGCCTACATATTATTCTCATCTCTTATGCAAAAGTGAAGCAAATGCATAAATCTATTTTTCCTTTTGTTTTCTCCTCAATGCCCATTCTTGAGAGAAGTTGGCCATGGTAAAAGTTCTCAAAGTCGCCTTAAAATAAGAAACTTTGAAGTACCTTAGATCATACCCCAAAACTCTATATTTTATTTTCACCCTGAGCACACCTATGCCACCAGCAGTTAATTTTCACACTCCTCAATAAGTTAAAAAGATCATGTTTATCCTACCCTTCATAATAATATTGTTAGTATTGAGCATTCCCTACTTGTATGGGTACATGGTTTTGCTTGAGGACAAGCAAAAGGTAAGTGTGGGGGGTGATAAGTGTCTAAATGAGCATGTCTTATGGGTGTATTTCATATATTATATCAGCACTTTTCTACTCATTTCTCACTTATCGTATGTTTTCCTCTAGTTTATGTTTTATTGATTAACTCACAAATTTATTGGTTTAAACATGAGGAAAAACCAAGCTAGGAGCAAAGTACACGAAGAGACGAACGCATCGGCGCAGACAGCGAGTAAAACGGACTTATAACGAAGAATCTGGAGCCGGTTGAAGGGTCCGGGACTTAAGTCCAGGACTAAGTCCCGGACCAGCATTTTAAAACAGGCCGAGAGTAGATAGCGTGGGTGGTCCGGGACTTAGGTCCCATACAAGGACCCGGACCACCCCTTGAAAAATGGCGAGAGTTTCTGTAAGTAAGGGTCCGGGACTTGACTTATGTGCAAGGACCCGGACCAACAACATTGATGACCGCCCAAGAAGAGGCGGACGTGAGAGGCTGCAGCCGCCCAAGAAGAGGCGGACGTGTTTCCTTGCAACCGCCTGTATTGTGGCGGACTCCAAGCAGAACCGCCTGGGGCGGACTACACAGAAGGAACCGCCTATATTGGGGCGGTTGTTCAGGCGGACAAGACTAAAATCAGTCGCGAAACAGTTTCTTCTTCGCCCGCCGACTGTCTGCAACTTGCTACCATATCCATTACCAGTCGGCGCTTAAATTCCTCACGCGTGAACTCTGTCCCCTGCAATCAATGAAGCAATCAGTGAGCTGCAATCAAACGCAATAAATGTTCTTCCACCGCCTCAATCAATTCCTCAACTTGCTCACGCGTCTGTTATCTCCTCTGCTGCTTCTTCCTTTCTCTATATAAACCCACGAGCCTTCTCCTCAAAGGAAACCATGAATCTATCCACGACCACTTCACCACACCTCACGCCATCTCATTTCTCTTCTCCCGCCTTTCCATTTTTATTTATTTCCACATTCCACAACATCCACCTCTAGCCCTACGTATACAAAATAGCAGAGTGAGCCGGAGTGATTACGGATGATTTCTATTACTCTTGTCTCTGTCTATCTATTTAATATGTTAGGCTAGTTTACGTACGCTCTGGGAACGGTTATTATGTGTTTGTATTAATTATGCAATATTTCTACTGGTTTATTTATATACAGTTTGTTACGCTTAAAGGTTATCTCGCACCTTTTTAATAAATGTCATGAGTTTATTAAACTGCTTTACTAAATCTATTTTGATCAGACCGGTGATAAATAGATAGGTTAATTAAGACGTAAACTGAAGGAAACTTGTTATGATTTAATAAAGTTAGTATTCAGTTGCAAATGTAATTCCTCAATACTCCTCTGCCATTCACAGGCTTTTGCTTGAACCTTGATTAGAACCTTGCATTACAGGTGAACGAGTTCTTATGAGGCTATGACTTAGTCCTTAAGATAATTACAGGAACCTTGCCAAATTATTAAACTAGTAGAGATAGCTTAATTATGCAAATTATATTAACCTGACCCAGAGTTCCATTTTATTTATCTGTCAACTTAGTTTTTTTTATTCTTTCTTTTTATTTATTTTACAAGTCAAATTAATCCCCCCTCTTGTGACACGCTTAGGTACTATTATATGTACATTAGTCCCACGGTTCGACATCCGGTTGCTTACATTTTCACTATACTACTGCGACCGGGATTTGTTTGCAGCCCGACGTTTATTTTGAGTTTTTAATTTCTTTTCTTTTAATTTTACACCAGTTTAACCACTCACTTTATAACGTCTGCACTACCACAGTTGACTGCTGAGTTACTTGCTGAGTGGAAAAAGTTGAAACCTTCACATCAGTCGTCTGCTGTGCACAATCATCCAGCTAGGTGTTTCTTTGGAGCACACCCTGTAGATGCTTTAGACCATGTGCACCGGTTCTTGGTTCATCTGGACACTCTAGGTCTCGTTCCTAGTTTGGAGGAGTATGCAAGATTATGTTTATTTTCGAACAGCCTTTCAGGAGAGGCATCTAAGTGGTACCATCACTTTCCTTAGGGCATTATCACTTCTTAGGATCAGATGACAGAAATTTTATGAGAAGTACTTGCCTATCTCTAGGACTCGCCAGTTGATTGCTGGGCTAATGACTTTCAAGCAGTTGGGATCTGAGACCATTTGTGAAGCTTGGGACCGCTTCAAGGAGCTTCTGCACCAGTGCCCTCACCATGGATGGGTTACTACGTCTCTAGCACTTGGTTTCCTCCATGGGCTTAAAGATGAGAACAAGGAGAGGTGAGATTGCCTTGGGTGGTAATTTGCTTGCTAAAAATGGTGAGGAATTCATGGCTGCTATGGACTCATATTGCGAGGAGCTTAGACAATGGAGTTCAAGTGGAGGTAGAGTGTTTTCTATGGGTTCTAATTCATCCAGAGCTATAGACCCTTTTCTTAGAGTAGATGGCTGCTAAGCAGCCTCATGCTGAGACTACAATGGGCCAAATGTTAAAGATGTTGGAGCAGCTCACAATGGGTACGACTCCTGCTCATTCTATGAAGCAGGTATCTTCTAGCTCTAGTGATTTGTGTTGTTGTTAGTGTAGTGGGCCACATGAATTTGAATCATGCCCAGAGATAGCTGAGATGCAACTAGATGAGGAAGTAAATGTTGTAGGCGAGTCTTTTAAAGACAACCTTGGTTCAGAATCAGCATCCGAACTTGAGGTATGGCAACTCTAATAATGCCTTGAACTCATCAGATGAGGCCTTAACAGCCTACTTAGATAGTGCCTCCTGGTTTTTCTCGGCCTTCCTACAATCATAATCAGCAATCTCAGTTTCAACAACCAACCTCTTCTTCTTCAAATACATCTAATCTAGCAAATTTGTTGGCTAAATTAGAAGCCAAGCAGAGAGTCAGTATGAGCAGCAAATGATTACCAATCAGACTCTGACTGTAGGTCAGCAGAAGCTTGAGCAGCACATGGAGCAGCTGACTCAATTGTTATTGAATCAAAGGACTCCTGTTTCATTACCTTCTCAACTGGATCCCAATCCAAAGGAGCAGATGAAGGTAGTGACTGTTCTAGATGCTGATGAAGCAGTGGTTGTCAGGGAGTTAGTCTTCGAAGGGGAAGCAACTGATAAATAAAGATCAAGTGGCTAAGGACCAAACTGGAGAAGAGACTGGTCTTCTTTCTTCTAGTAGTGGTGCACCGTTAGGGCCTCCAGCCCCTCCTGAGGTAGTTTCTGAGGAGACCTAGGCTCATATATCTTCCCCTTCTCACACTATAATTGCTAAAAATTCCAAGGGTAAAGTGGTTCCTAAGGACTTCCTTTTCTAATAGGTTGAAAGAGAAAGAACTTGATGATCAATTTGGAAATTTCTGAATGTGTTTTCTAAGATTACTATCAATATTCCTTTGATTGATGCTATCAAGTAGATGCCTAACTATGCGTTTTGTGAAGGATTTGATATACAACAAGTGAAAGTTTAAGGAGAGTGAGATCATTCAACTGACAGAGACATGCTCTACAGCCATCAGCAAAAGCTTTCTCCAAAGTGTGAAGATCCAAGGCAGCCCATCATCCCTTGCACCATTGGAGACATGGACTGTGGTTTTGGACTCTGCGACCTTGGAGCTAGTATAAACTTGATGCCTTATTCAATGTTTAAGAAGCTTCATGCCGGTGAGCCTGCTCATATTCATTTTAACTTGTAATTAGCTGATCGTTCTTCAATCAAACCTTGAGGTATGGTTGAGAATGTTGTGGTAGGTGTTGGTAACTTCTTCTTCCCTACTGATTTTGTCATTCTAGATATGGATGAGGATGATGAAGTACCATTGATTTTGGGTAAACTTTTCATGTGAACTGCTAAAACTGTCATTGATGTTGACAAGGGAAAGATCACTCTTAAGTTTAATGATGAGGAACTCAGTTTTGATATTACTAAGATGATGAGAACAAATAATTCTTCTCAAGCCGTGCTTTCAGTTGACGTTGCTGATGATGATTTCTGATGATTATGATGCTTGTGTTGCTAAGAATGCTGATGACTCTTCTTTCCTTCTTGAGAATTCTAATTGCTAGAGTAGGTGTTATTCCACTCGATTAAGGATGATAAGGAGAGCATTGAGGTAGCTATTGTTGTCCAGCAGCTCAACCAGGGTCGATCTTACTTTTGCCCTTATACTCCTCCTGTGGAGCCATTGGACAGGCCTACTTAGAGGCTCGCTCCTTCAATAGAGAAACCCCTACTCTTGAACTCAAAACTCTCCCTTCAAATCTTAAGTATGCTTTCTTGGCAGAGGGTAGCGCCCTTCCTGTTATTATTTCTTTATCCTTGTTTGTTTTGTAGGAAAGTAGACTTCTGGAGGTGTTAGGAAGGCATAAGGGAGTTTTGAGGTGGTCAGTGGAAGATATTAAAGGGATCAGTCCGGGGTTCTGCACTCATCAAATTTACATGGAAGATAGTGTCAACCAGTGAGGCAGCCCCACAGGAGATTGAATCCAAATCTGAAAAAAGTAGTGAAAGCTAAAGTTCTAATGCTTCTGGATGTAGGTATCATTATTCCATCTCTGATAGCCGTTGGGTTTCTCCTGTGCAAGTTGTTCCCAAGAAAGGGGGAATAGTTGTAGTGCCCAATGAGAGAGACGAATTGGTGCCCCAGAGGTAGACCACTGGTTAGAGGATGCGCATCAATTATCGGAGCTTGAATGATGCCACAAAGAAAGATCACTTCCTGCTACCGTTTATTGATCAAATGTTGGAGCGGTTAGCTGGGCAATAGTTCTACTGCTTCCTTGATGGGCATAGTGGTATTTTCAGATCCCATTACGCCTGAGGACCAGGAGAAGACCACCTTCACTTGTCCTTACGGTACTTTTGCATATAGAAGGATGCCCTTTGGTCTTTGTAATGCTTTAACCACATTTCAGCGTTGTATGATGGCGATCTTAATGATTTTATTGAGAAGAGCATAGAAGTTTTCATGGATGACTTTTCTGTGTATGGCTAGAGTTTTGATGTGTGTCTTGATCAGCTAGATCAGATACTTGGCCGATGTGAGAAGACCCATCTGGTTTTGAATAGGAAGAAGTGCCATTTCATGGTACAGAAAGGTATAGTGCTTGGTCACATGGTCTTCAAAGATGGTATTCAAGTGGATAGGCTAAGGTTTAGTTAAAGATGTCAGATATTTTCTGGGTCACGCAGTGTTTTATAGGAGGTTCATCCAGGACTTCTCCAAAATTGCAAAGCCCTTGTCTGATCTTCTGTAGAAAGATGTGAAATTTCAGTTCTGAGAGGTGTGTTTGAAAGCCTTTCAAATTATCAAGAGTAAGCTCATTACTGCTTCTATTGTGGTTCCTCCTGATTGGTCTCTTTCTTTTGATCATGAAAGATGCTAGTGATTATGTTGTTGGTTCCTGTCATTGTGTCAGAGGAAGGATAAAATTTTGAGGGTTATCACTTATGCAAAGTAAGACTCTATCTGCTGCACTTGTTGTGGTGCTTGCTCTTGATAAGTCCAGGTCCTATTTACTAGGAAGTAAGGTAATTTCTCATACCGATCACTCTGCTTAGAAGTACCTATTCTAAAAGAATGATTCTAAGCCTAAACTCCTGAGATGGATCGTGCTCCTCCAAGAATTCAACTTGGAAATTGTTGATAAGAAAAGGAAGTAGAATGGAGTTGCATATCATCTGTCTAGGCTTGAGACTCCATATGACGGGGTCCCTATAAACGAGTTTCCTGATGAGACTGTCTATGTGATTGGAAAAGTTAACGAGCCATGGTATTTTACCTAGCTAACTATCTTGCCTCTGGTTTGATTCCCCACATTTAAGCTACAACCGGAGGAGAAGTTTCTTTTTGAAGCCCATCATTATGTTTGGGAGGACCCCTATCTCTTTAGGGGGTATGCTGATGGTTTAATTAGGATGTGTATCCCCGATGATGAAGTTGATAGTGTGACAGAGTTTACCATTCTCGAGAGGCAGGTGGTCACCATGGTCCCACTAGGACAGCTGCTAAGGGGTTAGAGTATGGTTTCTACGGGCCCACTCTGCAAAGGATGCCCACCGCTTCTGCTCTCACTGCGATAACTGTTAGAGGATGGGGAACATTTCAAGAAGGCATGAGATTCCTCATAAGGGAATTATTTAAGTAGTTGTTGTTTGATGTCCGGGGTAATGACTTTGCTGGCCCATTTCCTTCTTCTCATGGAAACCATTTCCAAGTGGATTGAAGCAATCCCCTGCCCTTCTGCAACGCTAAAACTATGGTCAAGTTTCTCAAGAAAAACATCTTTACAAGATTTAGTGTGCCAGAGCTATCATCAGTGATGGAGGTTCTCATTTCTACAATCGGGCCTTTGATTCTCTAATGTCGAAGTATGGGGTGACTCATAAGGTTACCTTGCCTTTTCATCCCCAAACTAATGGTCACAACAGAAGTGAGTAACCAAAAGCTAAAATGGATTCTTCAAAAGACAGTCAATTCCTCAAGGAATGATTGGTCTGCCAAGCTTGATGATGCTCTGTGGGCTTACAGAACTACATTCAAGACTCCCACTGGTATGTCTCCTTTTAAGCTGGTGTATGGGAAGTCTTTCCATCTCCCAGTTGAGCTAGAACATAAAGCTTATTGGGCTCTAAAAGCACTGAATTTTGATATGAACGCTGCTGGTGAGAAGAGAAAGTTTCAGTTATTTGAATTGGAAGAGTTGAGGGAGCAAGCTTATGATAGCTCATGGATCTACAAGGAACGCTCTAAAAGAATCCATGATCAGATGATCCTGAGGAGTGATTTCAAAGTTGGTGATTACGTATTGTTGTATAACTTTAGACTTCGTCTCTTTCCTAGAAAGCTCAAGTCCCACTAGGCGGGCCCATTTAAGGTTGTGGGAATCACTTCCTATGGTGCCTACGAGCTAGAGAACAAGTCTGGAGAGGTTTTCAAGGTGAACGGTGCTCGTATGAAGAAGTACCTTGGCTCTACTTTTTTTCTCAAGAGCTGAAACGGTGAGAGACAACCCAGATGATGGTGATTCACTTGATGTTGGTGTTGACTGGCAAGAGATTGAAGTAGATGGCCAAGCAGTTATATGCCCTAATTCACCGCCACAAACACAACCCCTCTCAGACACAACCGACTGTTCCACCTGAATCACAACCGCCTCCTTCCCAACCAGCCGGTCCTCCAACACAGCCACCTCCTTTCACAATCAGCCCCACCTCAAACACAATCGAAGAAGAAGTAGAGGCCAAGAGGTCTCAATATCATTCAAGGAGGTGCCCCATTAGTTCCTCCTTGTATGGAGCAACCACCACATCAAAATAATGAAGCATTTAGTGGTACTAATAGGACGGGTCCAACTACACAAACCTTGTCCAGTCCTAGAGTTGCATCAAATGACAATGTCATGGCGGGCACAAGGGTTTCTAGAAATTACGATTTGCAGATTGTCCCAGTTAACAACGAAAAAACATCACACCTGCAAAGTGAAGGAAACAATGACGAATTCACTGAGGAACAAAATCCTCACTTCTCTGTTGACTCTTGGGACATTAATTCTGATGAACACAGAAATTAGAGCTTAAGTGAAGGGGATGAGTCAGATTATGTTTTCAATGATGAAGGTTTTGATGTTGAAGAGGATGACCTAGATGCTTTACGCGAGGGTGAGCACTTTTTTGGCGATGAGGAAGAAGGTGTCATAGGAGATGAATCATACTTGAGAAATGGAAAGCCTTTGAGATGCAGCCAGATGGCACCATCAAGTTAGAACCTCGCCAAATGTTCCTGAACAAGAACATGTTTAGAGAAGTAATGCAAGACTACGTTGTCCAAGAAGGTATTGGCTTGTACAAAGTGGCAAACGACCTGTGGAAGTATACTATTAGATGTAACAACCTTGACACCTGTGAGTGGCGGCTTCATGCTTCTCTGTTGGTAGACAATGTCACTTTTATGATAAAACCCATCAAAAGAGAACATACATGTTCAAGACTCTCAGAAAACCCTGCAGTAACTTCGAGTTGGATTATGAGAAAGGTCTTGCCTGAGCTGAGGGCAAACTTGACTATGACCCCAAATGTTATTCAACATTTCATTCTCATAAAGTACGGCGTGCAAGCCAATTACATGAAATGCTTTAGAGCAAAGAAAGAGGCAATGAAGTTGTTACAGGGAAATCATGCTGAATCTTACGCCAATCTGCACCAATACACCAAATTACCTTGAAAGGAACCCCGGGTCTATCATAGACTTGAAGTATCAAGAATATGTCAACAGTCCTCCAACATTCAGCAAGCTATTCATTTGATTTAGAGCGTTACAGGATGGCTTTCTCAATGGTTGTAGGCCATTCATTGGAAAAGACGGTTGCCATCTGAAGGGGCCGTATGGTGGTGTTCTACTAAGCGTTGTTTTGCTTGATGAAAACAACAACATTTTTCCCATAGCTTTTGTTATAGTTGCTAGTGAGACAATAGAAAGTTTGACCTACTTCTTCAGTAACTTGCGATTGATTACAAATGAAGATGTGAGGAGGAGTTGGATCATCATTTTTGATCGACAAAAGGTAAGAACTCATATTGCATTATAAGGTTCTCAGTCTACTTTATAGCGCTGCTTTCTGATTTTTTTACAACATATTCATATCTTGTAATAGGGTGTTGAACCCGCACTGGATGCTGTCATGCCAAAGGTTACCCGAAGGATATGTTGTAGACACTTATATGCCAATTTCAAAAAGGATAATCCTGGTATTTACTTATAGTCTTCAATTTATTTTACGTTCTTGTTTAGCTTTTGTTAATATTTAACGCATGTTAACAACATTGGAATTTGTTATCAGGTGCTCTGCTAAGAAATTTGTTTTGGGAGGCGGCACAATGTTACACTAATGCGGCGCTTAAGGATGTCCTTAAGAGGATTGAGGAGACATCCTTAGGTGCGTTTCGTTACCTAAGAGAAGTTGACTATATCATGTGGGTAAGGCTGCATATGCTGAAGGATGTCAAAGTCATAGAGACAACTTCCAACTTTGTCGAATCTTTCAACAGCAAGTTGTCTGGAATAAGGGGTAGTCCCATATTTGCTCCTCTTGATTCCCTTCGGCGTACATTGATGAAGAAGATCAATGAGAGAAGAGAATCGGTTAGAAAGCTGAGTGAGAGGATAACACCTTACGCAAAAAAGGTGTTATACAAGAACACAAAAGCTGGTTGTCGATGTGGGCATACAACAAGCAGTGATATCGAGTTTAAAGTTACAGATGCAAACAGACATTACATAGTGAATCTTAGAGAGGCATTGTGACTGCATGGCTTGGGATCTGTCAGGAATTCCTTGCAAGCATGCTTGTGCTATACTCAACTGGAAGAGAATGGACAAGGACCAATTTGTTGATCCTTTCTTCTCCATTTCAAAGTATGCAGCCACCTATGAATTTGCAATCTCCCCTATCCCGGATCCATCTCTATGGCCAGAACCTGTTGGCTTGATGATTTGTCCCCTCCCTTTCTAAAAACTATCTGGTAGACCAAAGAAAAACAGACGAAGAGAAGAAGGTGAACCTGGTCCAACCATGAAAAGATATACCCATGTGACTTTGGGAAATGCAAGCAACGTGGCCACAACTCTAGGACATGTTCAGGCCAAACAAACAGAGGGCAAAGTCAAGGTATGGGTCTTTTACTTGCTGAGGACGATGGTAATGGGAATGGTGCCACAAGAGCTATGCCACCAGCTAGGAAGAGAAAAGGTAATAAAGCAGGTCTTCTTCCAGGCCAAATCAAAGAAGGAAACATAAGACCATATCGCAAGGTAGTGTCTATGTTTTTGTTGTTTTAAAATCTATTTAATTGTCATTTGTAGCATAAATTGACCATCTATTATTCTCTTTCAGGTGTTTGAGGAGCTAGGCGCTTTTTGAAGACATAATGTTTAGGTGTATTCAGATTGACTATATTAGACTAGTGAATGAACTAGACAGTTGATGACTTATCTTGTATTTTGATGCTCTGCGTCAACCAGAGGACATCCAAGTGGTTGTATTGTGACTTAGGTTGAAAGTTTTTTTTGCTTGTGTTATGGGTTGGGAGTATGGTACAATCTGTAATTGCCCAGATTTCTGTCGCTTGAAACATGTGGGATAAACTATGTCTTTTTGTTGCTTCAATGCTATATCAGATTTCCATTACTTCAAATTTTAATTGTTTACTGATTCAAGTAGCTTGATTGCTTCAAATTTAATTGTTTACAGATTCAAGTAGCTTGATTGCTAGAAAACTATGGTTGTTGTACAGATTTGTGTTACCTGAAACTTGTGGCATTAACTACAGATTTTTATTGAAAACTTGTGGCATACAGATTTTTGTTGAAAACTTATGGCATACAGATTTTTTTGTTGTTGTACAGATTTGTGTTGCCTGAAACTTGTGGCATTAACTACAGATTTTAATTGTTTACAGATGTCCATTGTCATACAGATTTCTATTGCTTGCTTTAGATTTTAAATCTGTGAGATACCCAGTTTTATATTGCCTTGAAACATGCTTCCAATTGTAATGCCCAGCCTTAATCCGGAAATTTTTGCACAGAAGCGAGACCCCAAGGGGCTCTTACGGATTAGGTCATGGACCAATTAGACATCACCGGCGTCGGGTCAAAGACCCAACCAGCCTATTACTCAGTGCAGGTGGAACAACCACCCACTTTGCCACAAGCAAGAGTCAAGAGTGGACTTAAACCTCCCAACGACAAGTCCCTTCACTGACTCACATTCCCGTGGCCCAAATGCCTCGGTCGAATGCCAAGCCACAACTCAGACTCAGTCAACTCCGTCCCTCTCACTGCATCCCGAGTACACACGTGCGTCCCTTAGCGGCCGCACTCGTCCTCAGCACTGTCGGGCCTCCAACAGCCCAACAGCCAAAGACCCCCAACTAGTACGGTCAGTAAGGTGTGCTAACGCGGGCCACGTCATGGCAGTAACTACAGGTTCAGGTAGCTAGATTGCTTTAGATTTTAATTGATTTACATATTGAAAACTGTAGTTGCAATACAGGTTTTTGTTGCTTGAACTATAGTTGCACTACAGATTTTTTGTTGTTGATTAATAACATCTGATTCAATTGTGGCTTATAACAAGAGTTATACTGAAGCATTGAGATTCTGAAAAAAAAGAGTTATACTCATAAATATTGATGTGCGGTAATACAATATCCAAGCATATAGCTTACATCAGCTCAACACCATAAACTAGGTGGCTAAAGTGTTATCAAACGCAAACTAATCAGTACAACCATCATCCGAATTACACTACCTTCAAGTACAACAATACAATCATCACAAGTATTACATAAGACAATATAACAAGTTTGGTCTTCTCCGACTTCAAATCAACTATGTCTTTTTTAAGAAGATGTTTGAACTCTCTTACTTCGTCACTGAGCTTCAACATTTGCTCTTGTATGACCAACATATCACCATTAGATCCACCAGATGTAATTCTTCACCGTACAGATCAGGCCTCAACAAATGGGAATTGAATTCCATTTCGTTCCACCACTTGAATATCCCATTAGGACAATTACAACTGTAAAACAATTTTTGTTGATTGTCACAAGTAAGAGATACATACATCGTGCATTCTTATTACACTTCACTTCACATTGTAAAATATGAAGCGGCTTTCACTCTTTCTGTTGCTGGACGAAGACATTGAATATAAAGCTACCTGCTTAAAAGGCATCAGTTATATATCAATGGTATACTGAACAGTTGGATAAAAGTAACATGTTTGAGCTCAGATTTGGGATTTGCCCATCATCATAGCTACTTCTTTTGGTATTATCAAATCAATGACTAATAGAATCTATGGAGCAATACTAGATTGAGTTCGCAAGGGTAGGAGCAATGATGGTTTGAAAATATGCTTGAACACAATATAGCCCAACAAAATTGCAACCATTATCACTTTAACAACCTAGATAGAACACAATCTGGTACCACTTCAACACAAATTCAACTCAAGATAATGACAATACCAAAAAAAGGGGGCACACAATCTGGTATATTGAAGAGTTGGATAAAAGTAACATGTTTAAGCTCAGATTAGGGATATGCCCCATCATCAAAGCAACTTTTTTTGGTATTAGCAAATCAATGACTAACAGAATCTATGGAGCAATTCCAAATTGAGTTCGTAAGGGTAGAAGCAATGTGATAAGTGTGAAATACATCTATTTTTAGGGCTTTAATTCTTCATATTTTGATAACAATTCATGTCATTGAAATGGTAATGATCCCTCAGTTCCCAAACCATCTCCTTGAGCAACTCACTAGTCGGAATCCTAATCTACCATCAAGCACTTCAAGTTCTATCGAGTTACCTCGTTACCAAAAGGGGGAGTACAAGGGGGAGAGAACGAAAGGCTTAATAACAATGCAACAGTGGAGATTCTCAGGTATATGTCGCGTGTTCTTTATTGAGGGGTGAACCCCTATTTATAGTGTTTCTCACAGGCCTTCTGGCCTATCACAATGTGCCATCCTGGCACATAAATATCTTGATAGGCCTATAAAATATCTAATAAATATCTTATCCTAACTTCTCTACTTTCGATCGCTACTTATACTTGCTTTGTTCCCCTATCGACCGGTCGTTATTCGTGCTATATTTGGTGTATTTGGTGACCGGTCACAGGCGACCGGTCACTTTTTACATTGTATCTCGTATTCCTGTCGTCTAGTCACGAACGACGGTCGTAGCGACGCTTTTGGTGACCAGTCACAGGCGATCGGTCACTTTCTATGCTATGTTCTAGGGCTCTTGACGATAAACGAAAGCGATCGGTCACTGCTTGTGGTCTGTTTGAGGTCTTCTGTGCCTAGACAGGGACGTCTGGTCGTTGCCTCGGCCTTCCTCTTCCTTCCTCCCCTGCTCTACTGGGCTATTGTTCTTTCTTTGGGGCTTCTAGACATATTTTCCCCTCTTCATCATCAGTCCCCCAAGTTCTACTTTTGGCGTCTTTAGCGAAGAAAGTAGGACTTAGAACTTGACTCTTCTGGTCCGGCTCTTAGGGAATGAAAAATTTTTGCTTCTTTTGCATGGGTCTTGTCCTCTTGTTCCCTATCTCCCAGTACCACAAGTTCCACCTTTTTCTTTCGGACAAAAGGGTGGGACTTATTACTGTCTGTTTGATGCGCGTGCCATACTCCCGCCTGCCTGTGCTTATACGGAGTGACCGTTTGTGGAAGTTTTATCGTCTTACCACTACAGATTCAGTTTTTAAGAACTGATTAAAGAGCCACTGTTATTAAATTGTAGTAGTCTTTGCTGCATTTGTGAAAATTGGGTCACCAAAACATTATATATGACAACTGTATAATTATTGTTCTCTTTCCCTTGCTAAAGACAACTGTTCACAGTTCTTATATTATGGGCGCGGAGGTTTCATAAATTATAACTTCAAAAGACTTCAATACCCTTATAATTATGGCATATACCTTCGCTGTCCCTACTCCCTTGTTGCTCCAATATATCTACCGCTCTTTGAAAATTCCTCACTTGTAAACCCATAATAACCCACAACTACAGCGCGCTCTCCCAGCCCCAAAATGCAACAACTACAGCGCGCTCTCCATCTCCGTCGTCTTCCCTGAGCACCGAAACATATTCGATACGCCATCGCCATGGTCTTCTCCAGAGCTCTCGATTTCCTTCTCTTAGTCGCCCCATACCATTCTTCCTTGTGTTGCTGTTGTCCGTACGTTGCTGATGCAGTGCAAATTAGGGCTGCTGTCGTATTGCCGCTCTGAACTTCAAATCCTGATTTTGGTAACGACTTATCTCCGGCATGTACTTTCTCTATTTCTCAACCCTAACTTACTTTTGGAGGTTGCAGTTTTGTGGTTTGCATTTCTAGATTGTACGTAGTGTTATACTATCTCTGAAATAGGTATTTGGTGGGTTGATCGACCAGTCCTCTATCCCGAATATGGTTAAGCTTGTTGATTTCAGGCAGAAAAATAATTTGACTTACATTTGCTAATCTAGTTGATTGAGCAATCTTTTTATCCCGAATGTTGGAAACCTAGACATACGGATCAGTACAACTCTAAGCTATTAATCTTTTTTTAAAAAAAGGGCAGAGAGCTATCTCCTTGTAGAAACATGTCTTCAGAAAATGGTATCTTTTCACATACGGAGTAGCCTTTTTTTTCAAGAAACATGTCTTAAAAAAATGGTATCTTTTCACAGCACATGAGTAGTGGAAAGTGTTGTTTGTGCACCCTAATCGATCTCCTTGTAAAGATCAAGGATATAGTACAACTACGACTATGAAGGTGAAGTTCACAAAAAACACCGAAAGGAAGATGTTGGTGGGGCAGTGTCAAAAGCCAAAGATATTCCTTTGTTTGTACTTCTATATATAAAAAATGAAGGTGTTCATCTTCTGAAATAAAAAACGTGAAATGAGTACTGGACTAGAAAACCAAACACACTACTTGCGATAGCTGAGATCTTGATTAATTGGGTCATTTCATATATTGTGGTCAATATATCTAACTGCTTATGATCAGTCAATTGCCGTGTCTAAGTTTCTTTTTCATTTTCCATTGTTGTGTCTACATTCTGTCTCTTTTCTATTGGTTGTTTAATTAGTTGTGTCACTTCTATAAAAATATAGAAATCTATCCACAACAGATAGTACTTAGCTATCTGTATGCTTGTCCAGTGATTTTTTTATTAGTAGTGCTGCATAGGCAGCTTACAGGATGCAAAATACATCAGTTAGCATAGTTCTATGAACCAGTGCATATTACACAGTTGTACAAGTGAAAACTAGCAGGACAGAGGAATAACTGAAACTGTACAACAAGGATATAAAGATGCAGTAAAGAAAGTTCTAATGTCAGTGATGTTTATGACAATATTTTTAGAGAGAGAGCAGTGCTTGTGAGATATTGAGAGAGAACTTGTGTTTTCTAGGACTTACCACATATTTAATTTGACTTTTAACGCTTTGTTTTTTCAAAAGATAATTGATGACTGATAAATGTGTCTCATTTGAAAAAATAAACACACGTAGCTTTGGTGTTAGTTTGTCCTCCCTCTCTTTGTGTATGATTCAGTCTATAGTGTCACACACAACTGAACAATTGAGGATGAACGGATAGCTGGTTCAGATGCATTTATATATAATTCGGCCATCTGCAGAGAGATCTTAGCAATATAAAATGACAGCTACTTGTGCGGAGGGATGTTGTGTATTTGCATTAAATACTGTAGTTGATTAAGGTTGATGAAGGGTTTCCATTGCTTATAGGAATGGATGTGTCTGTGTCTTAATAGTGAGAACATTCAGGTGTTGGTGATCATGACATATATATGTATATACCATAAACTTTTGGGTACTCTGTTTCTTCTCTTTTTCTTTTGTTTTTCTCATGTTAACTTTTGAGACCTTCTGTCTCCTCTTCCAATATGTAGTGGGGAAACATTGTTTTATCCTTAGTAGGTAGCTAGGCACCCTAAGAAGAACATGAACAGAAAAAGTGTTCTCAGTTTTAATGCTAACAAAGCCAAACTATATACATACGTATAGAGAGAGAGGGTTACCTTCCTTAAATTTGTTCTGATCGATTTGGTATGTACTTTGATTTTGCTGCTCTATGTACTCTCGACACTTTATTTTGCCCGTTTAGGGTCACTCATTGGTAGGGTATCATCTGTGTGAAAGAATTGTCTAACAGTAGTAAAAGTTTTGTTTCATGAGAATATAAAATTAACGATTTATTTGAATGGACTTGAATTTTGTTGTAATTTTCATATTCATGATTTCCTCTATTGAGTTAATTAATTAATTCAAGATGACTGAGCCACATGAGGTACCAATTAACGTACTATAATTTCAATGAATAGTAATCACTTTGTCAAAAACTAGCGACCGAAGACACATGCATGTTACTGGTTTCCAGTATGTGGGTATGGTATTTCAATTAGAAAAGATTTGATCTGCGGGCGGGGCAGTGGTTGGATTGCCCATTGTTTGCCTAATGAGGAACATAAGCAGTAGCAATTGTACTACTACTACACTCTTCCGTCAATTTGATTGTATTTCATTAATAAATAATCTATCTTCTAGAATTGATGTAACCATGTGAGCAGCAGTACTACTATTAGTTTACAAGACTTATTATTATTATTATTATTATTATTATTATTATTATTATATTATTATTATTATGATATTATTATTCTTATTATTAGTATTATTATTATTACTTATTTTATTATTATATTAATTCTTATTATTCTTATTACATTATTATTATTCTTCTTATTCTTCTTATTATTACTTTTACTTCATTATTCTCTTATTCTTCTTCTTCTCTTCTTCTTATTCTTATTCTTCTTCTATCTTCATTTTCTTCTTCTTCTTCTTATTATTATTCTTCTTATTCCTTCTTCTTCTTCTTCTTCTTACTTCTTCCTTATTCTCTTCTCTTCTTCTTCTTATTCTTCTTCTTCTTCTCTTCTTCTTCTTCTTCTTCCTTCTTCTTCTTCTTCTTCTTCTTTTCTTCTTCTTCTTCTTCTTCTTCTTCTTCTTCTTCTTCTTCTTCTTCTTCTTCTTCTTCTTATTCTTCTTCTTCTTCTTCTTCTTCTTCTTCTTCTTCTTCTTCTTCTTCTTCTTCTTTTCTTCTTCTTACTTCTTCTTTCTTCGTTCTTCTCTTCTTCTTCTTACTTCTTCTTCTTCTTCTTCTTCTTCTTCTTCTTCTTCTTCTTCTTCTTCTTCTTCTTCTTGTCTTCCTTCTTCTTCGTTCTTCTTCTTCTTCTTCTTCTTCTTCTTCTTCTTCTTCTTCTTCTTCTTCTTCTTCTTCTTCTCATTCTTCTTCTTCTTCTTCTTCTTCTTCTTCTTCCTTCTTCTTCTTCTTCTTCTTATCTTTCTTCTTCTCTCTCTTCTTCTTTTCTTCTTCTTCTTCTTCTTCTTCTTCTTCTTCTTCTTCTTCTTCTTCTTCTTCTTCTTATTCTTCTTCTTCTCTCTTCTCTTCTTCTGCTTCGTCTTCTTCTTCTTCTTCTTCTTCTTCTTCTTTTTTCTTCCTGCTTCTTCTCTTCTTCTCTTCTTCTTCTTCTTCTTCTTCTTCTTCTTCTTCTTCTTCTTCTTCTTCTTCTTCTTCTTCTTCTTCTTCTTCTTCTTCTTCTTTTCTTCTTCTTCTTCTTCTTCTTCTTCTTCTTCTCTTCTTCTTCTTCTTCTTCTTCTTCTTCTTCTTCTTCTCTTCTTCTTCTTCTTCTTCTTCTTCTTCTTCTTCTTCTTCTTCTTCTTCTTCTTCTTCTTCTCTTCTTCTTCTTCTTCTTCTTACTTCGTCTTCTTCTTCTTCTTCTTCTTCCTCTCTTCTTCTTCTTCTTCTTTCTTCTTCTCTTCTTCTTCTTCTTCTTCTCTTCTTCTTCTTCTTCTTCTTTTCTTCTTCTTCTTCTTCTTCTTCTTCTTCTTCTTCTTCGTTCTTCTTCTTCTTCTTCTTCTTCTTCTTCTTCGTCGCGCTCTTCTTCTTCTTCTTCTTCTTTCTTCTTCTTCTTCTTCTTCTTCTTCTTCTTCTTCGTCTTCTCTTCTTCGCTTCTCCTTTTCTTCTGCTTCTTCTTTCTCTTCTTCTTTCTTCTTTCTTCTTCTTCTTCTTCTTCTTCTCTTTATTCCTTCTTCTTTCTTCTTCTTCTTCTCTTCTTTCTTCTTCTTTCTTCTTCTTCTCTTCTCTTCTTCTTCTTCTTCTTCCTTCTTCTCTTCTTCTTCTTCTTCTTTCTTCTTCTTCTTCTTCTTCTTCCTTCTTCTTCTTCTTCTTCTTCTCCTCCTCTGCTTCTCTTCTCTCTTCTTCTTCTTCTCTTCACTTCTTTCTTCTTCTTCTTCTTCTTCTTCTTCTTCTTCTTCTCTTCTTCTTCTTCTTCTTCTTCTTCTTCTTCTTCTTCTTCTTCTTCTTCTTTCTTCTTCTTCTTCTTCTTCTTTGTCTTCTCTTCTTCTTCTTCTTCTTCTCTTCTTCTTCTTCTTCTTCTTCTCTTCTTCTTCTTCTTCTTCTTCTTCTCTTCTTCTTCTTCTCTTCTTCTTCTTCTTCTTCTTCTTCTTCTTCTTCTTCTTCTTCTTCTTCTTCTGCTTCTTCTTCTCTTCTTCTTCTTCTTCTTCTTCTTCTTCTTCTTCTCTTCTTCTTCTTCTTCTTCTTCTTCTTCTTCTTCTTCTTCTTCTTCTTCTTCTTCTCTTCTTCTTCTTCTTCTTCTTCTTCTTTTCTTCTTCTTCTTCTTCTTCTTCTTCTCTTCTTCTTCTTTTCTTCTCTTCTTCTTCTTCTTATTCTTCTTCCTCTTCTTCTTCTTCTTCCTTGCTTGCTTATCTCCTCCCTCCCCCTCTTGCTTCGCCTTGCCCTGCTTTCCTCGTGTCGTCTACTGTGCTGCCACGTCCTGTTGTTTGAAATGTGTGCTTTGTGATGATAGTTTGATCTTACACATTCGCTCTCTGAGCAGTTTATATGAACTCATCACTGGGAACCTGAATAAGTTTAAAGGATAACTATTGAAAGAGTAGTCATTAACTTGGTGGTGGGTTATCGAATAACGTCTCTATTCGTATTCTTCGAAATTCTATGGTCTCATCTTGTGATAAATATGTATATATAAGTTTCTGACATATATCATTGCCACACCATAGGAGATTCTTGTGAAGTGATGGTAGACATAAGGTGGTATACATTGGTATGTAATTTAGTAAAAAAGTGTGTTCACAATTAAAATTACTTTGTAAATCTTGTAGGGGACTGAAAATATTCAAAGAAAAACATGGTGGTGATAAACAACAACGCAGAAAAAAGTGAAGTGGAATATAATCAAGGTATCTAGTTAGATTTGAAGCATCTTGTTGTTCTAATTAATGTGAAGGAGATTTATCTTTCTTGCTGTATATAGCAACAACTTGTCAAGGATTTTCTCTTCTTCATCCCTGGGTTTGTAGTGATCATCATCAACAAAGATCTGTAATCCTTTCTTTGATGATTCATTTCTTCTTATGTGAAACCTACTGGGGTTGTTCTCATGAATATATTGCTCTACTGTGACCTTATGAATGATTATTTTGTAAATAGATGATGTATAATAATGTGTTATTTTTTTCCTTTTGTTTTTGTAGTGCCCAAGACAGCCGAGTGAAAGCATTGTTTGTGATTATACGTGATGAGATTCATGAAGGAGATTTTAGTGAGCAGAAAAAGAATTGTTCCTATAGAGGTAAACAAATTCATTATACACTATCAAATGCATATATGATGATATTTATTTGGTAATGAGCTAATACTACTTTTTATTGTGTTTTCAAGTACTTGTGCGTGTACAACGGTAGAGCGTACGAGCAAAATGAAATTGATGACATTCGAGAGCAATGGGCAGCTTATATGCAGAAGCATTTGGATTCAGAGTTTGATTAGTTTTTCTGATAGTATCGATCAAGTGTAGCATATAGCATGACAATGGTGACTCTCAAGACATTTAGATGATAAGTTGATGATCTGTTTGCTAAATGAATGTGCATTTGATGGTAGCAAAGTACACTGAAAGTGTTGTATGTTTTCTTGACATGGTAATAAAAGACATGTTTTGTTTATGGAAAGTGTTCTAGTAGTTGTTGCTAGCTATTGTGGACTATATATTTTTGTTGCACATAGGATTATTGCTAAAACAGGTGTATTTGTGGATTACTATGCTATGTCTATAGAATTATGGCTGAAACATGTGCATTATGGATTGCCTAAATAGGTGTAATGCTGTTAGAACAAGGTGCTTTAGAAAACTGTTATTTTATAAAAGAGAACTGTTAATCACAGTTGTAAATTCTGTAGCGTTTTTTTTGTTGAAATTGACTATAGAAAACTGGTATTAACAGTTGTCAATAGCGTTTACATGTCCCGATATTTGTTAAAAGACAACTATTAATAACAGTTGTCAAATAATATTGATATATGAAGTGTTTCCGACCATAGACAACTGTTACTGACAGTTCTTAAATCATAGCGAAACAGATTCTAAAAATGTAATAGACAACTGTTAATAATAGTAGTCTGATAAGGTCTTTCATAACTGTCAATAACAGTGTCTATCATGACTTTAACAGTAGTTATAAGTAACTATAGAGAACTGTTAATCACAGTAGTCTAAAGTAGAGCATACTATAGAGAACTCCAACAACTAGAACTGTTTTTAACAGTTCTCTAAAGCCTTTTTAACAGTTTTCTAAAGCATTTCTGCCAGCCGTCACTGCGGAATGTGCAGTCTCTGTACTTTTCCTGAAAAAAAGCGCTTTTTTGTTGTTTTTATATTTAAATATTCTCGAAATTATTTTACCGCTTTTAAAAGGCTTTGGGAGGGTGTGACACTTTCTCTTTCTTTCGGTTTTGTGCTTCACAGGTTTCGTGCCTTCTCTTTCGCTTCGCTATTTCTGCACCCTCTATCTTTGCTCTGCTTCGTCTTCCCTGTTTACCTCGCCTCCGTACTTCCTTGCTTCAATGGCGTCTTCCAGCTCTAAATCGTCTCGCACCTCTCCTCTAAACGCCATCATGGGTTCCAAATTGGGGGGAAATTTCGCCCAACGTTCTTGAAACCTAAGTCCGCCTATTCCAAAAATCGGGAGCCGCTGCCTAGTATTCTGGATGTTGAAGCTCTCGAATCCCTCCTTGCGAAGGTGGAGGTTCCCACTGGGACTCAGATTTTCCTTCCTTCTGATGATTCGCATCCCCTCGATGATTTCGGTCGTGGCTACGCCGTGTATTCCGATTTCTTTCTACGTGGAATGGCGGTTCCTCCCCACCCGTTCGTAGTGGGTTTTTTGATTCGCCGTTGCTGTACGCTTGCTCAGCTTCACCCGAAGGCTGTATGTCAGCTCCATGCTTATATTGCTCTCTGCGCCGAGGAGGGGGTTGCGCTTTCTGCTACGGAGTTTGTCCAGTTCTTCACGAGCAGGGTCGATTCCGGCAACTTGACCATATCCGGCTGTCTGGGGTATTCGCTTTTCGAGTACAAGAAGCTTGCTCAGCGCTGGAATGCGTGGTGGTTTGTCATCGTCCCGTCTCCCGGGCGGTACCTCGGGGTTGCCTATTTTCCTTCGATTATCAAGGGCTCCCTACACTGCCCTACGTCACCCAAATCGGAGCTCCCCATGTCCCGGGTTCTGAAGGCGGTGAGTGACCTCCATCCAAGCGTGGAGGACTTTTTCACCAGCGCGCGCCTGGCCTCACTTGCGCATTCTGAGGGTACAAGTTTTCCCTCCCTCATGTTCTCCTTTCGCTTTTTGCTTTGCCACAGTTTCTCGTTACCTGTGCTTCCCTTTTGTCGTAGATTTTCCTCAATTAGGGCAAAAGTGGGTCCCTTCCATAGTTGGCAGCTAGTATCCTTCAAGACGGGGGAAGGGAAGGTGGACTACTACGTCACCCTGGATGCTGTGGAGAAATCGGCTCTTCGCGAAGAAGAGAGGCGGTTGTTGCTGGTCGAAGAGGTTCGGGATGAAGTGAATGAACACCCGGCAAAGAAGCAGAGACCAGCGAGGGTTAGAGAAGAGGGGTCTCCTCGGACACCGGAGACCCGGTCGCTTGACACTTCAAATCAACCAGGTACTTGGTACACTAGTCCAGGTTCCGGCCGTCGGGTATTTCTTCCTCTTACGCCTGGGTCAGATCTCAATCTTAGTCCATGGGACGAGAGAGGGTGTGCATGTGCAGTCTCGTTCTCCGTGTTTATCTGTTCCGGCTTTCGTTGTTCTACTTCTTCTTCGCCTTGGCTGCTACCTGTTGCCGACGTCTGGTTCTTATTCACTGCGTGTTTCTCTGCTTGCAGCTTCGCAGGTCCGAGAAAGAGAGCCGGGGAGAGGGAGAGCAGGACAATCTGGCGCGGGCGTGGTGCCCGATCAACCGTCCTTTACTCAGCCTCGCCAGAAGACCCTTGCTTTGAAGGGTAAGGTGAAGCATATGGCCAAAAGGACGAAGGCCTCCGACATAGTGCACCTCGATGGGTCGGGCACTACAGATACCGCTCCACAACAGGAGTTTTTGGAGGAGACTGTCCCTTCTGGGTCCAGGGCTTCATTACCCAGGGGAGGCGTCTGCGGAGCGAGCATTGTGCCGGGCGCAGCTGAGGGGGTACCCGTGGACCCAGAGCTTTGCTCGAAGGTGATGAAGGATACTGATACCGCCTCGTCGTCCTCACCTCCTCCGCCCACCCGCGATTCTTTCTGTGGGCCCTCTGAAAAAGATGGGTGGTTCTACCTGAAACGGTATCGAGGATGCTCTCCCGACATTGTTTCCACACCGAGATGTATAGTGGTTCGGCCAATAATCCGGCCTACGTCCACTTCTAGACAGAGCTATTATTCATTCTTTGTTTACAACTCTAGAGAGCCCTTTGGGTTGAGCTCCCTTTTTTTCTAACTTGAGTCCCTTACAAATGAGCCCCTCTACTTCTATTTATAGACTTTCTATGGCCAGGTTACCCTTAAGCCCCTATACATGTGATAGTATTTCATAAATATAGCTATCAGTCCTTTTACGGGTAGTCTCTCCGGACTGGAATACTGCTTCCGCAATGGTCTAACTCTTCCGGGCCGTCACTTTAACAATAATCCTTCCGGTAGTTATTCTATCGGTAGCGATCCTTTAGGCAGCAGCCTTTCCGGTAGCAGGCCTTCCGGTAGTAGGGCTTCCAACGGTAGTAGGCCTTCCGCCAATTGGTCTTCCGGTAGATTCTCTTGGTAGATCCTTCAGGTAGCGGGGTCTTTCGGTAGCAGGCCTTCCGACAATAGGCCTTCCGACAATTGGTCTCCGGTAGTAGTCCTTCCGCTAGTAGGTCTTCGGTAGATATTGTGGCCTTTTAGCCATGGTATATTTCATACCATTACATCAGTCCCACAAGTTCTACTTTTTAGTACAAAAAAGTGGAACTTATAAAAGGAAGATAAAATTTACACTTTGTACTCTTTTCTTTTCTACTATATGTCTCCTAGTCCCACAAGTTCTTTTTCTTTTGCCTAAAAAAGGAAATGAACTTACAAACTTTAGCCTATACAAGAGCTTGTCTACTGGTCACCAAGAAGTCCCACAGGTTCCGGGGGTGATGGAGTCCCACTTGTACTCCTGAGAAAAGGTCTCCGTTCCTCGACCGCGCTATAATAAGAAATCCAAAGATCTGGAATTCCGAAGGACCATAATAATTCCAGAAGACCATAATAATTCCAGAAGACCATAATAATTCCAGAAGACCATAATAATCCCAAGAAGACCGAGATAATATTAATGGGATATTTCTTCCATAATCAGATTCCTGCTTGAATTACTTTATTCCTTGGACCTGCATACCTAAATTTAACAGATTAAAAGATACCTAAATTTAACAGATTAAAAGATATTTGTCTTTAGGGCTGCCCGGAGCGACCGGGCTTCCCCAAAAGTTGGAGGCTCTTTTTACAATGAAGAATTTTAGACTGCTCTTTTGTTTTTTTGCCAAGATTTCTTTCGGTAACCATTTAGTTACACTTTCACACTCTACCACTGTACACATGGTGAGATCATCGATTTAACACTCTACCGACTTCGAGACGGTGAGATCGTCAGTTTAACACTCTACTGGCAGTAAGGCAGCGAGATCGTCGGATGAAATACACTAGCATCGTTGATGGTAGATCGTCGGACAAAAAACACTCTACCATTGCTGATGGTGAGATCGTCGGTTACATTCTTTGTCTTTCTTTTCTTTTCTCAAGACTCTCTGGTCTTGGTTTTGAGTAAATCAAAAATGATTTATGATATCTTTTTTTGTATAAAAAACCAGAGGGTGATCAATCCTCTAGAAAAAGTTTTGTAAATTTCCGGTGGCAAAATATATTCACAATGAAATATCAAAAAGTTTGGTACCTCTTTTTTACCTGTGGAATGATATTACCGGTAGATTGGCTTTACCGATGAATTTGGGCAGATCCCGCACCTCACGGTAATATTATCCCACCGATAGGACTCCAATTTGCCACCGGTGGAGATGATTTTCCCTATTGACATATCCCTAAATTCTGTTGTGACCAGTTACCTTTGGTGTGTACTCTTGATAATCCAACGTCCGTACCAGACCGGTATTTATACCGGGAGCTTTCTGGAAATTGTAAAAAGACTGCAACTTCATGGTTCTCCCGAGAGGCTTTTAGCTTCTGGTAGGTGATGAGATTCTGCTACCGTCCGGGGTTGAATAAAATTGCCGCCCGGTAGTTGGACTCAAGCCGTCAAACTGAGTTATATTCTGATGATTCAAGCTGGTTGTCTTCGTTTAGTATTGTTGAAGATAACGGCCTCCAGGAAGAGAATGGCCTCCGAGAGGAATTACATTTCTCTTCCGGTAGATATGCTTTATCCTGAGGGAGATTGAAAACAGGCTGGCACTCCGGATCATACTTCCATTGCCAGCGTTTTAGGGATGCTCTTTGGGCGATGAAATACCGCTCCCGAAGACTGAACCACAGTTGCATGGGGTTGAGGTCGAGAGTTCCAGTAATTATCGCTTGATAGAATCTTTGTAAATTTGTTAGCCTTTTGAGGTGTTTCGGTAGAGATGAGAAGCTACCAGTGGGGAATTTAGGCCGTTGCTGGTGGAGACAAAGGGATATAATTTTTGCCGTTGGGGGTGAGAAGTTTCTACCGGAGAGGATATCCAAATTTCTACCGGAGGATATCCAAATTTCTTGGATGCTGCCCGGTGCTGGAGAAGTGAAGTGTAACAAATTGTTACCGGTAGTTGCTATTGATGGAGACCTCAAACTGTTACCGGTGTAGACCTACCGGAGAGGATATCCAATTGGTACTGGTGAAGAAATAAAATTTTCAAGCTGCCCCCAAAACCGGACTTTTGCCATCGCGTTGGTCGTTAGATGACGATAGCTTCCTGCCGCATGCTGCACAAGGTACTACCGGTAGACTCGTCGTGCGCTGCTCGAAGAATACCGTAATGCGATACCTACTGAATCACTAAAAGGCCCGACAATTTGATAACCATAGCAGCGCTGAAGCTCAAAACAGAGAAGCACGGTGAAGATGGCAAGTTGCATCTTTCGTGCCAATATTTCTACCAGGTTGATGCTCCTACCAAGTTGATGTTTCTACCGGGGCTTTTCTTCTCCCTCTCTTTTTGTGCAGATTCATCCGTACGCTTCAAAAAATCCTTCGCTAGCTTGATACGGCTCTCTCCGGTAACCTTTAGAGACCAACCCTCTTCGTATTGGTCACAAAAAGAAAGATTGTATAGATGGAACCTCACCCGGGGATGGGCTATATTGCTCGTTATCCTCTTGCACGGAGAAAAGTCCATCCATGCGGTCCATGCTTCAGAGTTTGGCTTCCGGGAGATAGTGCCTTCCGGGCTATGAATCGGGATTTTTCCGCCACACTTGAGTCCTTCCGGTAGAGGCCAAACCTCCGGTCATAGGAGCGGATAAATCTTGGAGCTCAGTTACCAACACATCGACATATAAAGATAAGATCAAGGTAGCATTTCAGTTTAAACTAAGAAATTATATTTGGAAATTGACATCTGTTTTCTTACGTGGCAGTGAAGGAATGCCTACTGCGCGATTCACACAGTCCCCAGCATGCTAAGCCAAAAATGGGCCACATGGTTCTATCAACCATTTCGTGCATTCATATTATGTTTCATCATTATAGCAACAACAATTTAGTAGGCAGTAGCGAAATTGCAGCGGTAGTGAAGCAATAACCATGGCTAAATAATTTTAATACTTCAGTTTTCACAGGACGCTGATACTAGATTGAAGGAACCGATAATCCTGCGTATTCAACTTTTAAGCAGCCAGCCACAAAGAGCAGGATTAATACAGGGACATTCGAATTGCTACTATAACCGACTAGGTGTCTGACGTGTGAAAGTGCCAACATTTTAACAGAAAATGTTCATTTGACAGTAAATGCAAAATCATATGCAGTATTGCTCGTATAATAATTCTCGTGCATAGATAGCAGCAGGGGCAATAAGCAATTAAGAGGAAAATGTTTTAACAAAAGTTTAGCAGACACAATATTTGAACACCGGTTGTACGGAGCAATAGAACAGATTTTGAAGTTTTAAAACTCATTAGGTAGCAGTACAACTCAAATGTGACATGTTTAGTGCAGTAACGTGTGTGAATGTAGTGAATTAAGAAACGGTATTGAATTAAAGTACCAAAAATGGTGCACAACAATAGCTTTTGCAACAAAGTACAAGCAGGAATGCAAGTTTTAGAACTGGTTTCTAATTGTAGTACATCTTAGAAATTTTAGACAATTCAAGCAAGACAAAGCCTATGATCATCCTAGCGCATCACTTAAATTCTTAGATTTCAGCCATTAAGGCCTCAGTACAGCTTTTAAGATAAGCATGAACGATTTTATCCAGAGGTACGTTGAACTTGCAGAAACAGGTTGACCAACCTGAACAATTTAAGCAATGACATGAACAAAGAAGAAAGCCAAAACACAATGACAGTTTCCACAACAGTGTATTGTACGGGTGTGGCTTTAAATCTATGCAGGTCTCTAGTAAGCAAGAAACACAGTATAATGGCGAACTTATCAGCAGCGAAATAAATGCCAACTTCTAGTCCGAAGATAGCCACAATCTGGTTTGGCTTTTTCTAATCAAGTTATGCATTTATGTTAGTTCACAGCTAGAGGAACATCCACCTACGTCCCAGTTTATTCCTTCAAGACCCGTTTCGACTGGAGAAGTAAAATCAGAGTATCCTCAGAGAAAATTTGTGACCTGCCGATTTAAATTGACGCTGATTCCAACTTACTTTGGCGAACAGGAGCTAGATAAATTAGGTTTGAAGACTTACCTTGTTATACCGTGCTTGATTTCAACAGAAGCGCATGAGCGTACCTTTGTGAAATTGTTGGAGCTTCCCATTTAATGTCTTTTCAAGATGTTCTTCCAGCAACTCCTCTAGGGGCGCAGCGCGGTATTACCGATGGTTTGACATTACCGGTAGCTTGAAATTACTGGTAGCTTGACCTTACTGATAGCCTAATATTACCGGTAGCTTAATATTTCTGATGGTGGTAATATACGGCTGAGAAGTGTATCGGTAGCTTACTACTGTCTGATTTGAACAAAATGTTGTCCGATCCTTTAGGTGTTATGCTCTCGGATGAGCCTCGATCTACGGAATTTTGAGCTGTACATGTGCTTGATCGCCAATCGAATTACTCATTCAACATCGACCGTTCTTACAATTTTGAAGTTCGTTGATCCTCTCTCCCTCAGGATCGAGAACCGATTTTCAGATTATGTTACTTCTTCTTCTTCCGTTGGAGCAAGGAAGTCGAGCTTCCGACAAAATTGGACTGACGAATCTCGATAAATCTCTTTGGTTGAATAATTATATCTCGGTATCTTGAGATCTGGATGTTCATGTGGACTACGCGCATGGGCTGGGCTTCTAGCTTTCCTCCTTAACCGTCACTCAACCGATATATCGGAATTTTGATCGTGAGACCGAAGTTCCACAAAATGTTTTTGACGGATCTCCTTGATCTTATGTTTCTACCGATTAATAGCCTTTTAGGCATGGTTAAATTGATGTCGAAAGATGTGTTGGGAGACAATTCTTTTGGAGTTGTTCAGCGATTCTTGATTGCGTTGGATCCTTCCATTTGCCTTTCCGATTCTCCGCATCGGTTCTCTCTGTCGATTATCTTTATCGTGGTGTGAAACAGGATCAGCTTCCTTGATCTGCTCCTTTAATCTCGATCTACTCTGAATTTTAATCGTTGATATTCAATGAGAATCCTCTGAGCGTGTTTTGCTTTTGATCTCGCTTTGAGCTTCATTTCTGCAAATCTTGTGATGTTCGATAACTGCATTACTCCTTCGAACAGTCTTGATCCATTAAACAGTTACCTCGATCCATCGAACAGTTGTTTCGAACCGGTAATGAAGAACCAGTCCCTCGTTACACCTTTGAATTGTGGATAAATCGTGGTTGATGTTCGATTCCCACATACGGCGCCAAATGAAACGGTATCGAGGATGCTCTCCCGACATTGTTTCCACACCGAGATGTATAGTGGTTCGGCCAATAATCCGGCCTACGTCCACTTCTAGACAGAGCTATTATTCATTCTTTGGTTTACAACTCTAGAGAGCCCTTTGGGTTGAGCTCCCTTTTTTTCTAACTTGAGTCCCTTACAAATGAGCCCCTCTACTTCTATTTATAGACTTTCTATGGCCAGGTTACCCTTAAGCCCTATACATGTGATAGTATTACATAAATATAGCTATCAGTCCTTTTACGGGTAGTCTCTCCAGACTGGAATACTGCTTCCGCAATGGTCTAACTCTTCCGGGCCGTCACTTTAACAATAATCCTTCCGGTAGTTATTCTATCGGTAGCGATCCTTTAGGCAGTAGCCTTTCCGGTAGCAGGCCTTCCGGTAGTAGGGCTTCCAACGGTAGGCCTTCCGCCAATTGGTCTTCCGGTAGATTCTCTTGGTAGATCCTTCCGGTAGCGGGGTCTTTCGGTAGCAGGCCTTCTGACAATAGGCCTTCCGACAATTGGTCTCCGGTAGTAGTCCTTCCGCTAGTAGGTCTTCGGTAGACACTGTGGCCTTTTAGCCATGGTATATTTCATACCATTACACTACCACAGCGGCCGGCCTCTTCCTCTATTGCCCGTGACGGAGTCGTCTTCCTATTTCAATCTGTGGAAGGAGGCGATTCGCCGGTCTGACTCTCCTGACGGTCTCTTTGCTCCTATGAAGGTCGTGACTACGGCGAATGGAGAGGTTAAGAATTGGGGAGGGTGGAGCGGACGCCATCATGCGTCACTCTTTCCCTCTAGACGACTCGCTCAACCTAATGTGGCAGGGGATCTACCGGTGAATGATTCGTCTTAATGCTGGTATTACATGCCTCTCTTAATTTTCTTATGTTCATCGTTTTACTTTGTACAGACGGTGGCTTTTGCTCAAAGTGTGGATGTGCACATACGGGCTCTCCATTCGAAGCTTCGCCTTGAGGAGTGCCGGGCCCGCAACGCTCAAGAGGAGTAGAGGATAGAGCGGTTCTTTCAATAGCATCTTCGTTGACACCGTTCAAGAGGAGATCTCCAGACGGGTGCGTGAGCAGACCGTGACTATAAAGAAGGAGCTGGGCGATGCTCGCCGGGCGTGTACCCCAGCAGTGACGAGTACGAGGAGCAGTTGAAGAGGCTGTGTGAGGAAAACTTCTCTCTTAAGAGCCAGATCCGCTGCTGAAGACGGAAGTTGCATCTCTAAAAAAGGTACGAAGTGAGTTTACTGATGACCGGTTGCATGCCTTTTCTGACTTGGAGTCCTTGGTGGGGCAGGCTCAAGCTTCCCATGATCAAGAGGTCGAGAGCACCTGTGTGCCTGAGAAGGCACTTTAGCGCAGGAAGAAAGCGTTGATTGCTTGCTGAGGATGGGCTAAGCTTGCACAAGAGCTTCATTCCGCCTCTGAGGAGAATGCTCTCCTGAAAAAGAGTTGTCGTCCTCCGAGGCGAGAGCAGCAAAGGAGGTGACCCGGGCGGGCGAGGTCCTGGCCTCCGAAAAGGAGAAGCTATCTGCCGAGCTCCACAAGTTGTCTGGTGAGCTTGCGGCCTTCCACGGAGCAACGGCTTTCCTCCGAAGAGAGAATAGGATGCTGGAGGAGGAGTCAGCTAAGCTGCGGCTAGAAAACTCCGAGCTGGCCACGAGAGGTGATTCTTTACTCTCTCAATCATTCTTTGTTGCTTTTCCCGCCCCCCCCCTCTTTTTGATGAAAGTCTTCTCTCTTTATTCTTTACTTAGACTCGAGGCCTGGGAATCCCGTCGAGGGGCTAGAGAAATTGAACCTGCGGATCGACGACCTTGAAGAAGAGTTGATTGCCGCAAATGCTAACCGCGATCGGTACCGGGCTTACTCTCACACCCTGGAGCAACAGGTGACCGGTCTCGAGGCCTACTCTCGGAAGGTGCGGGAAGACCTGCAGCAACAGAGCACGAAGCTTGCCCACCTGAAGGAATCCTTCACCTCTCAGTGCGGGAGGATGGTTAAATCGTGCCGCCAAATTGTCTCGAGGTTTTTTACGGGCAAGGGGGAGGTCATGGACGACAACCTTTACCGGGAGTTGTCTTTTAAGGAGGTTGCACAAAAGACCTCCTTTCACGAGGTGCTTGAGAAGTTTGGCGTCTTCCTGGGGAGACGCGCTTTGTTCCTGGCCAGGCATCTTTCTTTCCTCCCGGGAGCACCGCGCATCAGGGTGGTGCAGGTCTCGGTCCTTTGCGAGAGGTCTGGGTCTTCGGAGAGTGTACAAGGGGCCGCTGCCGTGAATCTCGACACTGTAAAGGAGACTTCGATAGGCCAGAGAAAACTTAGATTAGTTTTAGCTTTCTTTTTTTTTGATGTGCACGTGCTTTTAACAGTTAATGGAATTACTAGTCAATTGCTTTGCTAATTAATGCCATTTTTTGTTGTTTTGTGCGTGCTACTGATTGCTTTCTCTTAGTCGATTGTTTTTATTTTACGGGCACGACCGGTCGCACTCATCGACCGGTCGTTCCGTTTTATCTTAAGGATGCGACTCGTTCGTTTTTGACGTCTAGTCGTTCCTGCTCTCGCCCGGCCGCAATCAGTGACCGGGCGTTTCTGTTTATCCTTTCCCTATCCTTGCTTTTGGTAGCCAAGCGACGGTACTCGCGGCCGTTCCTTTCCCTTTTCTTTTTCTCGTGTAAGGGAGAAAGAGTTGCGGGGGGGATCCGACCAGGGTACGGTATGGCGTCCCACACTAATGATTCACCCATTACAGGCGACCAGAGCTCCTGGGGTTTTCGGAGATGGGTTTTTTTTATTTTGTTCTTGTTTGAGTGCGACGACTCATAACAAGATTTTCAGGGCATTGCATCCTATAGGCATGGCCCGAGTGTTTTCTTTTCAGGGCACTACATCCTGTTGGCCTTGGCCCGGGTGTTCTTTTTCAGGGCATTACATCCTGTGGCCTTGGCCCGGGTGTTTCTTTTTCAGGGCATACATCCTGTAGGGCGTGGCCCGGGTGTTTCTTTTTCAGGGCATTACATCCTGTAGGGCGTGGCCCGGGTGTTTCTTTTAACGCGCAGATCTTCCAAAAATAATCCCCTATTGATGTTTGTCAAAGCATTACATCGATTTTTTACACATAAAATTTTTTGAGACATTCTGCGTGCCAGGAATGGGGCAATTCGTATCCCTCGATGTTCTTTAGGTGATATGAAGCTCGTCCAACCTTTTGATGGATAATGTAAGGACCTTCCCACTGGGGGTCGAGTTTTTTGGCTGCTTAACTTCCCTTAGGACCAGCTCGCCAGGGACAAAGCTTTGTTCCCTGACTTTGCGATTGAAGTACTTCTCTACCTTCCTTTTGTCTCCGCCATCCGGGCGGCCGCAACAGCTCTTTTTTCTTCGAGCAGGTCTAGGCAGTCTTTTATTCCTTCATTGTTGAGCTGCTCGTCGTAGGACTCCCAGCAGACTGACGGGATCATGATCTCAGCCGGGACAACTGCCTCCAAGCCATAAGTTAATCTGAAGGGTGTTTCTCCGGTTGGTCCCTTTTCCCGTCGTTCGATAGGACCATAGGACTTGGTGTAGTAGTTCGGCCCAACCCTTTTTGCCTCCTAACTTTCTTTTTAGAGATTTTATGATCTGCCCGTTTGCGTTTTCGACCTGCCCGTTGGCCTGGGGGTGCGCCACCGACGCGAATCTTTCCTCTATCTTCCATTGCTCACAAAACTCCCGAAATTGTCGCAATTGAACTGTGTCCCGTTGTCAGTTATTATGGACCTTGGCAATCCGAATCTACACACGATGTGTCTCCATACGACTTCTTGCGACCTCTTGGCTGTGATGGACACGGTAGGCATTGCCTCAACCCACTTCGTGAAGTAGTCGATGGCTACGTACACGAATTTGAACCTCCGGGAGATGCTTCCGGGAAGGGGCCAATGATATCCAGCCCCCACATTGTGAATGGTACCGGGGACGACAATATGGCTTTTTGCATGGCCGGGGGGTTGTGTATCCTGCTGCCGTGCTCCTGGCATCTAGCGCACCTCTGAATGTATTCCTTGCAGTGGTCTTGCATTCTCAGCCAGTAGTAACCGAGCCTCATGATTTTGTGGGCCGTGGCTCTTTCCCCTTGGTGGTTCCCGCATACCCCCTCGTGTACCTCCTTTATAAGCTCACTCCCCTCTTCATTCGTGACGCATCTGAGGGTGGGCCTCGCGAACGATCTTTTGTAGAGGCGTCCCCCTTCGAGGAAAAATGATGCCGCTCGCCGTTCACGGTCCTAGCCCCTTTATCCTCCGGAGGCAATTTTTCTTCAAGGATGTATTTCCAATCGGGGTCATCCAAGATTCTTCGACGCGAGGGGCTCAGTTGTCAGGACCTGGGCTTCGTCTACACTCGGATTGGTTTTAGTTTCCAACCACACCTTACTTGGTATTCTTTCGGCCATGCTTGCTAATTTTGCTAGCGCGTCAGCTTCGGTGTTTTTTGTCCGGGGAAGGTGCTTGAGCTCGCACCTTGAGAAGCTTGCTTTTAGCTCTTGAACCCTGAGTAGGTACTTCCAAAGTTTTTCTTCCTTTACCTCATATATGTTGTCATGTTGCGGGGGTGACCCACAAGGAGTCTGAGTATATTTCCAGGTCCGTTGCCCCTAGGGCAAGGACAACCTCTAGGCCTTGAATGAGAGCTTCGTATTCGGCCTCGTTGTTAGTTACTTCGAACTCCAACCGGAAGGCGTAGTTGATGTCTCGTCAGTCGGGAGTTTGGACTACAATCCCCGCCCCCGCTCCTACCTTGCACCGGGCGCCATCTACCTGAATGATGAAGGGGTGGGTGGCTTTCCTTCCTCCTGGTCGAAACTGGTTTCCGTTATAAAGTCCGCTAGGGCCTGAGCTTTGATCGCCGTTCGTGGTAGGAATTGAATTTCGTATTGGGTGAGTTTGACTACCCAGCTTACCATGTGTCCTGACGCGTTTGGATTATTCATTATTTGCTTCAACGGCCAGTTGGTCCTTACAAGGATTCGGTGTGACTGGAAGTACGGTCGTAGCTTCTAGGATGCCACCACTAGAGCAAGAAATACCTTTTCAATATTGGTGTAGCGCCTTTCTACGGGAGTCAGGATCTTTCCTGTATAGTAAACGGGAATCTTTCTTTTCGTCTTCCATGATTAGAACTGCTGCCACCACCCACGCTGATGCGGACAGGTAGAGGTAGAGGTCTTGACCGGGCGTTGGGACTCCCAACTTGGGTAACTCTCAAAGCATCTCTTTGATCTTCTCAAAGGCTTCTTTGCATTCTTACCCCCACTGGAACTTGCTGTTTTTTCTCAGCGTGTTAAAAAATGGGATTGCTTTTCCTGTAATTTTGTACAGAACCTGCTTAAGGCCATGAGCCTCCCGTTGAGGGCCTGGACGTCTTTGATGCTTCTGGGGAGGGCTGAGGTCGAGAATCGTCTGGGTCTTTTCCGGATCCACTTCTATTCCTCATTGTCCCAACGATGAAACCAAGGAATTTCCTTTGGTGACCCCGAACACGCATTTCTCCGGATTTAGCTTGATCTGGAATTGTCGAGTGTGGTGAATGTCTCCTCCAAGTCTTTCGTGTGCTGTTCTTTGGACGGGCTTCTCACGACTATGTCATCCACATAAGCTTCCACATTTCTCGAGAGCTGCTCTCGGAATACTTTGTCAATCATCCTTTCGAAAGTCACACCGGCGTTCTTTAATCCGAACGGCATCACTTTGTAACAAAAGATTCCTGTTGAGGTGATGAAAGAAGTTTTCTCGGAGTCTTTCTCATTCATCTTTATCTGGTTATACCCAGAGAATGCATCCAGGAAGCTTAGGACGGAGCTTTGGGCCGATGAGACGGCCAGTCAATCTATTGACGGCAAGGGGTAAAAATCTTTGGGGCATGCCTTGTTTAGGTCAGTGAAATCCACACACATTCTCCACTTCCCATTAGATTTCTTTACCAAAACACGTTCGCCAGCCACTTGGGATATGACACCTCTCTGATAAAACCTGCTTGCAGGAGTTTTTGGACTTCTTCTCGAGCGGCCTGGTCCCTCTCTGCCCCGATGACCCTCCTTCTCTGGCGGATTGCCGGGTGCGCTGGGTCCACGTTGAGACTATGCTGGATAACGCTTGGGTTTATTCCGGGCATCTCCTCTGTGCTCCAGGCGAACGTGACCCTTCTTTTTTCCAAGAATATCGTTAGATGACTTGTTCTTCGCTGTCAAAGGCATTTCCAATTTTAATGAATTTGCTGGGGTCAGTTCGTAGAGGTACCTCTTTTGGAGATCAGCGGGAGCTTCGTACCGCTCTGCTGTCTCGTCGGGGAGGGGAGCTTTCCCTTGAATTCCTTCTCGGACCCACGGTTTTGACAGTCCCATCTCCTGGTAGGTTTTCCATGATCCGTACCTCGCATATCCGCGCGACTTTCTGTCTTCCTCTCACCGTAACGAGTTTCCCGACCTGGTGGTTAGGTATTTCATTTTCAGGTGGTGGGTGCTACAAATGGCTCTGAAGGCGTTTATCCCTGGTCGCCCGAGGTACATATTGTACCCGGAGAGCCCGGAAAGGATGAAGGCTGTCAATTCTTCGTGCGCCCTCTCATCCCCTTGCCCTAGGGTAATGGTAAAGTCGACGCTCCCTGTAGACTTAGCCGAGATCCCTCCTACGAAACCACCCAGCACAGCTGAATAGGGCTTGATTGTAACACCCCTACTACGCACATAACACTAAATGAAATCGCAGCGGAAAAGAAAAATAACTAAACAGTAACTAACGCTTCGGTGCTACAACGCCGTCAACCACCTCGTGGTTGACAAGGCAGAATAAATACAAGTGTACCGGTCTAATGATCAGACTCCTGAGCATAAAACTAAACCATAAATACATCATATACAATACCGAGTGTTTACATATTCTTCACTGTATCACATCACTGTTAACTGCAACAACCAAATATAATACGCCACGGGAGCACAGGCGCATCCCGGGCCATCATCCCAAAAGTATACAAAAGTAAATCACTTCCTAGGATCTAGAGCCACTCCGCTTCTTCGATCCTCCCTGCAGTATAAGAAATATGGATCCCCCGAGGGGTCAGCAAACCTTGGCTGGTATGGTTAACGCGCAGCCCATCGGCTACCGGGATACGCGCAACTAATTGTCATGATAACATGGCATTCATTTATATACATAACATAACATAACATGGGGCATAGCATCAATAGTGCACAGCTCAACATCACATACACGATGGATCTTCGTTCACAATAACAAACCACAAGGGTCAAATAACACAAGAGCCTAGAGAGTGATTCACTCTCATGTTAAGCTCGTTAAACACACTCATTACCGTTCTGTTAGACGAACGAGTAACTTAAGTCACAGATGGTTCGGATTTAGTGACCCGAACACCCACACAAACACATGTTCCCACTAAACCGATCATAAGTCAGAATAGGTAAGCTTTGGAAGAAGCTAGCGGGAGATCGAACGCCAAATTAAGGAGAACAATCTTAACAACATAAGAGTCGAATCTGATTCAGATATCTACTCTTAACTTACATGCATGACCGGACAACCGGATTCCTCACTTCCCAGTTAACACTTGTTAGAAGTTCATGGTGGAACTTAACAACCAATACACAATAGGTGGTAAGTCATGTTAGACACACACAAGGGAAATGAGTCACATCATAACATCACAATAATATGAACAACTGTAAACTCATTACATGTTTAGATCTTATAACGTCATAAACACACAGAAAAAACATACAACACACAAGCCGGTGTAAACCGGTAGACAACAGACTGCAAGAAAACCATACCTTGGTCCTTGCCTCGTTTGGTTTCCTCCGTAGGTCACTCCTATACATAGTTAATAACGTCGGTAATTATTTATTTAACTTCAAACTACTAAGTATTAACATGATTGTATGACATGTTTTAATGTCTATCTTACCCTCGGTTACCTTCATTATACACCCTAGGGTTAACTACATAGGTCACATTCTTCTCTGTTTTTTTTTCTTTTTTTTTTTTACAAGTTAGGTCCGACCGACCTTACCGACCGAACTTACCCAAGTTCGGTCGATTCCAGAACACATTTCCGTCCAAATTTTCTACTCTGACGACTTGTAAGTTCGGTCGCATGTTCGGTCTATTCCCGAGAGTTTTCTTCCCTTTGAAAATTTAGCCCGACCGAACTTGCCAAGTCCGGTCCTATGTTCGGTCGATTCCAGTAACTCAATCCGTACACAAAATACAGGCCCGACCGACCTTGCAAGTCCGGTCCCCAAGGTCGGTCCATTCCAGAAGCCAATTCTCGCAGGGTAAACTGGGCTCGACCGACCTTGCAAGTTCGGTCGCAAGTTCGGTCTGGCCCAGACCCTTGTTTTCCTTTTACATTCAACTCCAAACTTCACCCCATATACCTAGTACACCCTAACCTCATTTGGGCACTTCAAACACACCTTAAGACATCCTTAAACACTCATAAAACTCATTTTTCTAATTCCTTAAACCTTTACTTATTTCTTCCCAAAATTCCTAACACTTACAATGTTTTCTCCTAGTCCCCAAGTGGTGTTTCATACCTAGGATAACTACTATCTCAAAATACTTTCTCTTCATTTTAACATCATCTTTCAAGCATCATTTCTTACCATCAACTCCTTATGTCATTTCTTGAAATTCTTTTCCAAGTTTACACTTTCTCCTTATTTTACCAAAGTTTGCCTAAGTCTCTATCTAAGTCCAAAATGACTTTGGTACATACTAAAACCTCAAGCTCATGCCTAAGTCCTTGTGACATCCTAAATCACCTTAATGCATGTTTCTTACCCAAGAACAACACTTAACCAATCTAAACACCTCTTAACTTATCAAACTCATTTTAACTCTTAGAACTTCTCATTTATTACCTAAATTTCGACATAGGTCTCCTAGAACATTACTAAACCAAAACACATTGTTTCACCCAAAACAACCAAGAACACTAAAAATCCATCAAGCACTTATACACAAACTCCACTCACAAAGCACTACATCACAATATAGTGCATAATTTAAATTGCATGGCACTTAGGCCCTTAAATGACATGGCTCTTAGGCCCTTAAGATGCATAAATCATAACACTGAATTTCCACAATATATTTTGCCTTTGACCTGCAAATACACTCAACAACACATATGCCTTTTACTAAGCTCTTGAGAACACTTACTAAGTCATTCACCATTTGCTCTTTAGGTAGTTTTAACAAGCATTATAAGCTCATTTCTCCTAAGGCATTAAACAACATTAGGTTAGTAGATTTACCTCTTTTCCAAACAACTTCTTTCTTGTTTCCTTTAAAAAAACCGGTAATGGTATTTGATTCTTTGGCAAGTTCTAAACAATATACAAACATTATAATGAGTATTCAAGCTATAAGCTTCATCATTGTAAACCCTAATTTTACATTGTTTCAAAAACATTAATGTAGTTGTTTTACCTTGCTCTTTGAAGAGAGTTTGAATATCTAACAAGAGAGGACTCCACCTAGTCCATGAAGAGTTGGAATGAAGCTAGAACAAAGTCACACAAAGAGCTCCTTCAATATGTATTTTCGGTTACCATAAAAACATGAAGGAAATGAAGTTTTTATTTGAGATTCCTTACCTAGAAGCAAAGGAGAGTAACAATATGTAAAAATACAAGCTCAAGCTCCTTCTGTGGTGGAACTCCTTGGCACCGAAATGGTGGTCTTGGAATTTTAGAAGATAGAAATGAAGAGCTTGATGAGAGAAAGAGATTGTGGTGTGTTTTTTTTGATTTGAACAAGTGAGCTAGATTTTACAAGAGATCAAGAAGAGGTTTAATGGGGGTGGTGTGTGGTATTACCGTGGAAGAGAAGGAAGAAGAGAGGTGTGGAGCCGTGTGAACAAGGAGGAAATGAGAGAATGAGATAGAATTGCTTTTGAAGATATTTATACTTTATAAAGTAAAAAGGTACTTAAGTAGTTTATTTATTTTCTTAACAAGCTAACAAGGGTGGTGTGTCACCAACCTTAAAAACCGGCCCCCAATAGTAATGTGAGCAAATAAGAGAGTGGTGAGTCACCACACTAAGAAAACCGGCCCCATTTATACTTAGGGGTAATATAGTCTTTATGTCATTTAATTACTTATACAAACATATGTTACAAAATAGCTTATAAAAATCACTATTCATGAAAACAAGGCACATAGAAGTGAAATTTTTGATTTCCCATTGATATAGACATCCAAATGTGATATTATATAGTACACATATATATTTAAGAGTAATGATGGACATCTAGCCACTCAAAACTCATTTACAAGACAATTTTCAAAAATGTGCTTTAAGACTCCTTAAAGCACATTTTGTGTTAAACTTGTTTTCAAGCTTGGTTTTCTTTGGTAATTGGTTTAATATGTTCATTAGTGTATAAATGAGGTCTTGGTAAGTTCATTAGGTCTTAACCAAGTTTATCCCAAGCTTAGAGCACATTTTGGCTCTTATTGACTTTAAAGCACATTTTGTGTTTTCTTTTGTTTAAATTTGTTTACTAATGTTTCTAAGACTCTTTTTAGTCTTAATACACATATTTAAGTGTTTATACAATATATTAAGGTTTGGGGTATTTCAATCTACCCCCCTTAAAAGAACTTTGCCCTCAAAGTTCATACTTCCACATATCCTAAATATTAGAACACGGGAATACTTATAAACAATACTTCCATACATCATTAACAACACACTTACATAACATTGGACACCAGGTCCATACAACATAACATCGGGTACATAACATTGGACACAAGGTCCATACAACATTATCCACATCATTCAGACACAACGGTCTGTAACATAACAACATAACATAGACGATGTATTCAAATACACGTCGTACACACATAACCGAAACGGCTCTACCCCCTTAAAAGGGGTACGCCCGTACCCTATACACATAAGGACTAAGAAGTAAACAATGACGGGTACTTCGCCTTCATCTTATCTTCCAGCTCCCAAGTGGCCTCCTCAACGTCCTGGTTAGACCAAAGAACTTTCACCAGTCTCACAGACTTATGGCGAGTGTCTCGAGTCTTAGTATCCAGAATCCGTACCGGAGTCTCCACTGATCGCATGGTCGGCTCTAAGGTTAGCCTTTCAGGCTGAAGCACATGAGACGGATGAGACATATACTTCTTCAACTGGGACACATGAAATACATCATGTACCTTGCCCAGCTCGGCGGGTAGGTCTAGTCTATAGGCTACCGGGCCGATCCGCTCCGTCACAACATAAGGCCCCACATATTTTGGGCTCAACTTGCCCTTCTGGCCAAAACGAAATACTCCCTTCATGGGGGATACTCTCAAAAATACCTGATCGCCCACGGCGAACTCCAGGTCACGTCTGCGCACATCTGCGTACGACTTCTGTCTATCCTGAGCTGCCTTCATGTTAGCCCGGATCTGGCGAACTTCTGCCTGAACTTGTTCAAGATACTCTGGTCCTATAATGACCGTCTCACTCGACTCATCCCAGCATAATGGCGTGCGGCATGGTCTACCGTACAAGGCCTGGAAGGGAGACATCTTGATCGAAGCATGATAACTGTTGTTGTAACTAAACTCGATCAGATGTAACTTATCAATCCAGCTGGTCTGAAAGTCAAGTGCACAAGCACGTAGCATATCCTCAAGTGTCTGAATGGTGCGCTCACTCTGACCATCGGTCTGTGGGTGAAACGCTGTACTCAATTTCAGTTCAGTACCCAATGCCTCTCGTGTAGACTTCCAATATCTGGATAAGAATCTGGTATCTCTGTCAGATACAATCGTTTTGGTACACCATGATGTCTTACAATTTCTTTATCAAAGAGTTCTGCCAATCTTGCCACTTTCCAAGTGTCCTTCATCGGAATGAATCGGGCCACTTTGGTCAGTCGGTCAACTACAACCCATATCATATTCAGACCTCCCCTTGTAGGCGGAAGCCCTACTACAAAGTCCATGGAGATATCATGGAACTTCCACTCAGGCACTGGCATTGGCTGTACCATACCACCAGGCCGTCGGTGCTCAAACTTGACCTTCTGGCAAGTGAGACACCTCAACACATAATCACTTACATCTTTCTTCATTCCAGTCCACCAAAAATACCTTTTCATACTCTTATACATCTTTGAAGCTCCGGGGTGAATCGAAGTAGTAGAACAATGGGATTCACTCAATATGCGCTCCTTCAACTCAGCGCACTCCTAGGTATACACAATCGGCCATTCAGCCTAATCAGGTCATCATCGTGGAGTCTGAAGTCGTACTTCTGACCCTCGAATGTGCCGTCAATAAGCTTCTGCCGGATCTCCAGCATATACTGATCCGTCATCTGAGCACTCCGCACCTCTTCAACCAAGCCAGTATGAGAGACTAGCGAATGGAGAGAGTGTGCTCGGCGACTCAATGCGTCAGCTACCACATTTGCCTTACCCTCTTTATATTGCAGATTAATATCGTAGTCATTCAGAAATTCAACCCACCTTCTTTGCCTCATGTTCAACTCTTTCTGAGTGAACAAGTACTTTAAGCTTTTGTGGTCAGAATAAATCGTCACACTTACCCCATACAAATAATGTCGCCATATCTTCAATGCGAAGACAATGGCACCCAATTCTAAGTCGTGGGTAGGGTAGTTCTCCTCATGCTTCTTCAGCTGACGGGAGGCGTATGCTACGACCTTCCCGTGCTGCATCAATACACAACCCATACCTCTGCCTGATGCGTCGCAGTAGACCTCAAAACCATCTGGACCGTCTGGTATAGTCAGGACTGGTGCAGATGTCAGAGCATCCTTGAGACTCGTGAAAGAACTCTCACAGTCGACTGTCCACTCGAATGGTGCATCCTTCTTCATTAAGGAAGTCATCGGCTTCGAGACACTGGAGAAGTCCTTCACAAACCTCCTATAATAACCTGCCAGACCGAGGAAGCTCCTGATATCGGTAACTGTCTTCGGCCTAGGCCAGGTGCGCACTGCATCTATCTTTGCCGGATCAACAGCGATCCCGGCCTCAGAAATCACATGTCCAAGGAAGGATACTTGGTTCAACCAAAATTCACATTTCGAAAACTTTGCATACAACTGGTTCCTCCTCAATGTTTGTAACACATTCTCAGGTGGCTTTCGTGCTCACCTCTTGATTTAGAATACACAAGAATATCATCGATGAAGACTACCACTGATTTGTCCAACTGATCTTGGAACAAACGGTTCATTAAGTCCATGAACTTTGCTGGTGCATTCGATAAGCCAAACGGCATAACTGTGAACTCATAGTGCCCATACCTAGTTCTGAATGCTGTCTTTTCGATATCACTGTCACGGATGGCAATCTGATGGTATCCGGAACGTAGGTCTATCTTGGAGAATACTGATGCTCCCCTCAGCTGATCAAATAGATCGTCGATGCGTGGTAAGGGGTAACGGTTCTTCACCGTAACAGCATTCAGCTCCCGATAATCAATACACAGGCGGAGGCTACCGTCCTTCTTCTTCACGAAGAGGACCGGCGCTCCCCATGGTGAAACACTAGGGCGGATAAAGCCCTTGTCAAGTAGGTCTCTCAGCTGCTCCTTGAGCTCTGTCATCTCTGCTGGAGCCATACGATAAGGTGCTTTCGCAATGGGTCCAGTGCCCGGAACTAGATCAATCTCAAACTCAACCTCTCGTGCTGGCGGCATGCCCGGCAGTTCCTTAGGAAATACATCAGGAAACTCCGACACTACCGGCACATCTGGGCTAAACTCAGGGTCTCTCTCTATGTCCTGGACATAGCAGAGGTATACATCACTCCCTCGTTGTAACTCACGATACATGGCCATGGCGGTGATGATCTGAGTCGAAGGCTCCCTGGGCCTCTGGCGGTATGATATGGTAACCCCAGATGGACTCCGAAGAAGCAGTCGATGCTCGGCACACAGGATTCTGCCCTTGTACCGCTCCAACCAGTTCATCCCGACAATCACATCAAATCCAAGTCCGTCGAACTCTATCAAGTCGATCGGAAACTCTTCACCTCTGATTTTACAACAGCATCTCGGTGGTAGCGGGTACACCTGATCCGCTCTTTCGATGGGAGAGTGACCAAGAAGTCTGGCATCTCATCTCCATCTAACCCCAGCCTCTTCGCAAAAGATAGCGAAATAAATGTGTGTGAGGCTCCAGAGTCGAACAAGATCGATGCATCCACGCCATTCACTGGAAAGGTACCGGTGAGGATTGTGCCGCTCTTGCCGGCTTCTGCCTCATGCAGACACTCAGTGTACCTCCCGTTCCGAGTGCACAGCCTAATTCATTGGCAAACTAATAAGTACTGGGTAACAACACGGTTGATATACTTCAATAACTCCACTTTATTCATTAACACTTTCTCTTTACAACATTGTTGGGTTACATGGTTGATATAACTTAAACATACATAACTTCCTTAACATATACTGGCTTAACACATTACAGAATTATACAAGGCTTTAAAATGTCTGAAGGTCAAATTCAAACGTCCGGGTTTCATATGTGTGGCATTGATCACTGCCGACGGTGCGGTATTCAGTTTGATCTTCCTGATGCCATGGTATAGCATCCTTGACTGCCCACCCATGATTAATACATCTCCTGACTTTAACATTAACTTCCTTGCGAGATCAGCACGCTTCTGCTCGCCATACACAAATACTGCGGTATCACCAATGGACCAAGACACCACGGGTACTCCCTTACTTAGAGACTCGGGTGACTCGTCCTTATCTTGGTGTAAACCTAACCGTCCACCTTTCTGGTAGAAGTTCACAATACACAAATCTGCTTTCACATCCGGAATTGAATCCGTTTCAACTTGTTGAGCAATTCCCACGGCGTGATTAACGACCGCACGGAACTCCTCAGGTATACTTGGTACTGTTGCTCCATCTTCAGCTCGCACTTCTTGATATGACTTGGTGTAAGGGTTCCAGTCCTTACCCATGCACATCATCTTCAATTGCATTCTTGATCCGTTCGGATATTCAGGTGTGTAGAAACCTCCAGGTTTAGCTCCAAGTTCGTCGCATCGTCTGATGACATGGATTTGTGCTTCCGGTGTCAGGTATCCATTTAAAAGTATCATACCTGGCTGGATAACCTGACATTGCTCCATTGGAAAGTCGGTGATGTTGATGGTGGTTTCTTCAGGGTTTGGTGTGGGTGGGATTGGATAACATATATTGAAGGTTCCTTTAAGTTTAGAATTATCTAATTAGGTGACTTTCACACTATACTTTAACTTTTACTCACATGATGTCACTTGGACTCACTAGTACAAACATGCATGAAATGCGGTATGCAATCACTTATTACATTCAACAGTTTAGGCGGTACCTGGTCTAGAAGAGGGCCCTGGCGCCTCAGACCGGTCCACCACATTCAGGGCGGCCTTGCTAGGTCCCGACCCTTTCCCCTCTGGGAATCAGTAGCCTCTGATCTGTGGGTGGCTGGTTAGCCGTCTTTGGGCCATCAATAGCTGCTGTGGCCTTACCCTTCCACTGCCCTCTGGGCTTGTTAACTCTGCTGTTGGGGTTCCGGTAACACTCGTGGTCACGGTGACCCCACTTCTCGCAGTATCGACACTGCACCTCATTTCCCTTGCAGTCCTTGCCGGGATGGTCTCCATTGCACCACTTACAGTAATAGTGGCGCTCCGGTCCAGAGCCCGTGCTAGCTGCTAACACAATACACACTCAGTACTTGTCTCACAACTTATCAACATACACTTCACTTATCACACAAGATTAAATAATTACCCTTAGGTGGGTAAGAGCGTAGGGGCTTCGCCGCATAAGCATATGTGAGCTTCAGTGGCTCCTCAGCTGTGGTGGTTTGGGCTTGGCCCTTGTCACCCTGGTGCTGACTCTTCTGGGGCTGGGGATAGGGTTTCTTCTTCTTCTTCCTCCCCCGTACCCCTGCGGACTCTGGCCCTCGCTCGTGGCCTTGCGCTTGTGCGCATTCTCCTCGTCCCTCAGACGGACGGTGATCTCCACCTTAGCAGCGGCATGATAGCACTCCTGAATTTAGGATGGTCAGTCATGCCCCGCAATACATACTCACAAACTCACATTAATACTCACTTGTAGACTACACATATTCACATCACTCTTTATTTAAATTACCTGCAAGGTAGTATACTCAGCTGGCCCCATCCCATAGCGAAGACGGTGGCTGAGACCGTTATAGAAACGGTTTACCAGCACCCGGTTCGAGTATCCCAGGTCCGGTAACAGGTGGACAAGGCCGGTGAAGGCAGTGTAATACTCATCAACCGACACCTTGTCCCCTGCCTCAGACTATCCAGCTCAAGGCGCTTGGCCTCTTGAACGTGCACAGGGTAGTATTTGGCTCGCAGTAGAGCCGTGTACTCCCTCCATCCAAACTGAGGATCCGCCATCCGGTCCTCTCTCACAAGCTTCCACCAGTTTTGTGCCGAACCCTTCAGGTAGTAAGCGGCAAGACGGACCTTAGCCTCTGCGGGTACAGCCAAGGTCTCGTAGGCGGTCTCCAACTCGGAGATGTACGCCTCCAGCTTACGTGGGTCGGTCTCCCCATGAAATGAAGGGGGTCTCAAGTCTGCCAATGCCTTGACCCAATTGGTCTCTCGTGGCGGTGGAGGTGGTGGTTGAACTCCGGGCATCTGCCCCTGCTGTATCGCAGCCACAAGCTGGGGTACCATCTGGGCTACAGCGGCTGCTACAGCCTCAGCCATAACCTGAGCCGTAGTGTTCTCGCCCTGGTCACCCGCATCACTAGTACCGCTTCCGCGGCCCCTACCACGCGGTCTACCTGCATCTGTATTCACATGAATATTCATTAGCAATATGCTTGCACACTTATCGGTCCAACGGTTGTAACGCTTCCCGACAATAAGGTATCTCCACACTTAGTTAGTGGTTAACCTTTCCATAATGTTCACTGAAGTAACTGTAGTTAGGTTTCCTAACTCGGTATATTCCTAAGCTCGGTATTCTAGTCATCAGAGCGATACTTCGCTCTGATACCACTTTTTGTAACACCCCTACTACGCACATAACACTAAATGAAATCGCAGCGGAAAGAATAACTAAACAGTAACTAACGCTTCGGTGCTACAACGCCGTCAACCACCCACGTGGTTGACAAGGCAGAATAAATACAAGTGTACCGGTCTGATGATCAGACTCCCGAGCATAAAACTAAACCATAAATACATCATATAAATACCGAGTGTTTACATATTCTTCACTGTAACACAACACTGTTAACCGCAACAACCAAATATATATAACGCCACGGGAGCACAGGCGCATCCCGGGCCATCATCCCAAAAGTATACAAAAGTAAATCACATCCTAGGATCTAGAGCCACTCCGCTTCTTCGATCCTCATCCTGCAGTAAAAGAAATATGGATCCCCCGAGGGGGTCAGCAACCCTTGGCTGGTATGGCTAACGCGCAGCCCATCGGCTACCGGGATACGCGCAACTAATTGTCATGATAACATGGCATTCATTTATATACATAACATAACATGGGCATAGCAACAATAGTGCACAGCACAACACACATACACAGTGGATCTTCGTTCCACAATAACAAACCACAAGGGTCAAATAAACAAGAGCCTAGAGAGTGATTCACTCTCATGTTAAGCTCGTTAAACACACTCATTACCGTTCTGTTAGACGAACGAGTAACTTAAGTCACAGATGGTTCGGATTTAGTGACCCGAACACACCACACAAACACATGTTCCCACTAAACCGATCATAAGTCAGAATAGGTAAGCTTTGGAAGAAGCTAGCGGGAGATCGAACGCCAAATTAAGGAGAACAATCTTAACAACATAAGAGTCGAATCTGATTCAGATATCTACTCTTAACTTACATGCATGACCGGACAACCGGATTCCTCACTTCCCAGTTAACACTTGTTAGAAGTTCATAGTGGAACTTAACAACCAACACACAATAGGTGGTAAGTCATGTTAGACACACACAAGGGAAATGAGTCACAACATAACATCACAATAATATGAACAACTGTAAACTCATTACATGTTTAAGTCTTATAACGTCATAAACACACAGAAAAACATACAACACACAAGCCGGTGTAAACCGGTAGGCAACAGACTGCAAGAAAACCATACCTTGGTCCTTGCCTTGATTTGTTTCCACCGTAGGTCACTCCTATACACGATTCAAGAACGTCGGTTAATTAACTTACTTAACTCCAAATTTACTAAGTGTTTAACATAATTATTTGACATGTAATGTCTAACTTACCCTAGGTTACCTTCATTATACACCCTAGGGTTAACTACATAAGTCACATTCTTTTTGTTTTTTTTTTAAGTTTTGGTATGTCCGACCCACCGTCCGACCCACAACTGGGTCGGACCCTTCCAGTGGTTTTCGGGTCTGAAGCACCTTACCATGTCGACCCATGTCCGACCCAACCTTCTGGGTCGGACCATTCCAGAGACATGTCCGACCCACGTCCGACTCACTCGACTGGGTCGGACCATTACAGAGAACTTCATCGACCTCAGAACATACATGTCCGACCCATGTCCGACCCACCCTTCTGGGTCGGACCATTACAGAACATTTTACCGCCTTATAAACATGCCCGTCCGACCCACGTCCGACTCACTCGACTGGGTCGGACCATTCCAGAAACATTTTCCCTCCTTTGAAATATGACCGTCCGACCATGTCCGACCCACCCTTTGGGTCGGACCATTACAGACACATTCCTAACGTCTAACAGAGGCTGTCCGACCAAAACTGGGTCGGACCCTGGGTCGGACGTCCTCTAAACTTACCCAAACTTTGTCAAATCTTCACCAAACTTTTCCTAAAGCCTCTTAATGCTTCCTAACAACATTTGGTACCCTTATATCCACATACAACATCCATGAAACTCATTTTCTAATTCCTTAAGCCTTTACTTATTTCTTTGTAAAATTCCTTAACCACAACATTTTATACTAGGTTTCTAAATGGTGTTTCTCACCTATGATAACTACTATCCCAAAATGCTTTCTCCTCATCTTAACATCATCTCTAAGCATTATTTCCAACAACTAACTCCTTATGTCATTCTTGAAGTTCTTTTCCAAGTTTACACTTTCTCCTTATTTACCAAAGTTTGCCTAAGTCTTTACCTAAGTCCAAAATGACTTTGGTACATACTAAAACCTCAAGATCATGCCTAAGTCCTTCTCACATCTAAATCACCTTAATGCATGTTTCTTACACAAGAACAACACTTAACCAATCTAAACACCTCTTAACTTATCAAACTCATTTTAACTCTTAGACTTCATTTATTACCTAAATTTCGACATAGGTTCTCCTAGAACATTACTAAAACAAAACACATTGTTTTTACCAACAAACAACCAAGAACACTAAAAATCCATCAAGCACTTATTATACACAAACTCCACTCACAAAGCACTACATCACAATATAGTGCATAATTTAAATTGCATGGCACTTAGGCCCTTAAATGACATGGCTCTTAGGCCCTTAAGATGCATAAATCATAAACACTGAATTTCCACAATATATTTGCCTTTAACCTGCAAATACACTCAACAACACATATGCCTTTTACTAAGCTCTTGAGAACACTTTACTAAGTCATTCACCATTTGCTCTTTAGGTAGTTTTAACAAGCATTATAAGCTCATTTCTCCTAAGGCATTAAACAACATTAGGTTAGTAGATTTACCTCTTTTTCCAAACAACTTCTTTCTTGTTTCCTTTAAAAACCGGTAAGGTATTTGATTCTTTGACAAGTTCTAAACAATATACAAACATTATAATGAGTATTCAAGCTATAAGCTTCATCTCATTGTAAACCCTAATTTTACATTGTTTCAAAAACATTAATGTAGTTGTTTTACCTTGCTCTTTGAAGAGAGTTTGAATATCTAACAAGAGAGGACTCCACCTAGTCCATGAAGAGTTGGAATGAAGCTAGAACAAAGTCACACAAAGAGCTCCTTCAATATGTATTTTCGGTTACCACAAAAACATGAAGGAAATGAAGTTTTTATTTGAGATTCCTTACCTAGAAGCAAAGGAGAGTAACAATATGTAAAAATACAAGCTCAAGCTCCTTCAATGGTGGAACTCCTTGGCACCGAAATGGTGGTCTTGGAATTTTAAGAAGATAGAAATGAAGAGCTTGATGAGAGAAAGAGATTGGTGGTGTTTGTTTTTGATTTGAACAAGTGAGCTAGATTTTACAAGAGATCAAAGAAGAGGTTTAATGGAGGTGGTGTGGTATTACCGTGGAAGAGAAGGAAGAGAGAGGTGTGGAGCCGTGTGAACAAGGAAGGAAATGAGAGAATGAGATAGAATTACTTTTTGAAGATATTTGTAGTAAAAGTAAAAAGTAGTTTATTTACTTATCATTACTTACTTAATACATTAATAAGAGAGTGGTGAGTCACCACACTTAAGAAAACGGCCCCCATTTATACTTGGGGTAATATAGTCTTTATTTGTCAATTTAATTACTTATACAAACATATGTTACAAAATAGCTTATAAAAATCACTATTCATGAAAACAAGGCACAAAGAAGTGAAATTTTTGATTTCCCATTGATATAGACATCCAAATGTGATATTATATAGTACACATATATTTTAAGAGTAATGATGGACATCTAGCCACTCAAAACTCATTTACAAGACAATTTTTCAAAAATGTGCTTTAAGACTCCTTAAAGCACATTTTGTGTTTAAACTTGTTTTCAAGCTTGGTTTTCTTTGGTAATTGGTTAATATGTTCATTAGTGTATAAATGAGGTCTTGGTAAGTTCATTAGGTCTTAACCAAGTTTATCCCAAGCTTAGAGCACATTTGGCTCTTCTTGACTTTAAAGCACATTTGTGTTTTCTTTTGTTTAAATTTGTTTACTAATGTTTCTAAGACTTTTTAGTCTTAATACACCATATTTAAGTGTCTATACAATATATTAAGGTTTGGGGTATTTCATTATAGTAATATAATTGGATAAAATAGGTGAGCAGAAAACCCAGGGGCTTCCTAAAAACAAAAGAGTTTTATAAAACCGCTATTATTATTCTGTTTTGATTAATTATTCTTTTTACTGTTTTGTTTACATTAAGTGTTAAACCACAATTTCCTTAAAAAAAGTGATAAGTTTTTATTCAATAGTCTAATTAGAATTCTTAGTTAATTTTCACTATCAGTTAAACCACAGCAAGGTCCCAAGAGTTCGACACCCCACAATTCCACTATTCCGCAAAACGATAGGTACACTGCCTAAGTGGTAGAAGTAGTCACATATTTCTCCAACAAGTTTTTGGCGCCGTTGCCGGGGACCTCCGGCACGGTTAATTGGTAGTTTTTAATTTTTATTGAGTTTTCTGTTTAGCTTTTACTGCTCTTTAATTTTTTTATTTCTATTATTTTGTTGTTATTTCAGCAATCTAACATTTAAATTTCAGCAATCTAACATTTAAATTTCAGTCATTATTTATTTCCCAGTCATTTAAGATTCCATTGTCATTTAAATTCAGCAATCTAACTTCTAACATTTAAACTTCCAGTACTCTAACTTCTAACATTTAAATTCCATAATTTAAATTCTGTCAACTAATTCTAACATTTAATTTTCTGTCTTTTAATTTCCTGTACACTAACTCTTAACATTTAAATTTTCTGTCATTTTTAATTTCCTGTCATTTAATTTCTAACATTTAAATTTCTGTCATTTAAATTCTGTAATCTAATTACTAACATTTAAATTCTGTCATTTAAATTTTAGTTCTTTAAATTAATTGTCAGTTAATTTCAGTTCTTTAAATTACTGTCATTTAAATTCCCTTGTCATTTAAATTCCTGCAATTTAAATTCTGTCCTTTTTCTTTATTTTATTTTAGCTTTTAGTTAACTGCATTTATTTTTATTCCTTTTTGTTTATTTATTTTCGTTTTATTTACTCTAAAAAAAGTAAATCTTTGTTTTATTGAGTGCTTCTTTTTATTTTGTTTAAATTCCCCGTCCATATTTCTTTCTAATTTCGTTATTTAATTTCCGTAGTTTATCTCTACTTTTCAATTTTTGCTTCTGTTTTCTTTAGTTATTCTCCATTTTTCAAACTACATTTTATTTCTATATATGCGTCGAACTCGATCTGCAGGTAATCCTCAAAACGATCTTGAACCTGAGATTGAGAGATTTCTCCACCAAAGAAGGCGACAACAACGAATAGAGATGACGAATCAACAAACTCTTTGCGAGTACCAGCAACCGTCAGTCAAAGGGAGGCCTTCTGCTATTGTCCTTCCTCAAGTTACACAGGCTGAACTGGATGCCTGGCAATTCAAAACAAGTTTCATCACCACACTCTACCATCAGGGACAATACAGCGGGCTAGATTCAGATGATGCTCCACACCATATATCTGCATTTCTTGATTTCTGTAACACTTTTAATAAAACAGGAAATCTAAACGAGCGCATCCGTCTGCAATTGTTCCCCTATTCCTTAAAAGATGGCGCTTCCAGGTGGCTGAGAAGTTTACAACCCAGCAGTATCCACAGCTGGGCTGAATTAGCAAACAAATTTCTGGCGAAATACTATCCCCCGTCCAAGACAAGAGAAAAAATTGCTGAGATCACCAACTTCTATCAAGAACCAGGTGAGTCTCTTTATGATTCGTGGGATAGATTCAAATAATTACAGATATTATGCCCTCACCACGGTATGAGTAGCCAGGAACTTGTGTTATCATTATTTAGAGGTTTAAATGATTCTAATAAATTGTTGCTAAGTTCCTCGTCTGGAGGAAATTTTATGAAATTGACCGGAGAAGAAGCAGTTGAACTACTGGATACCATGACTGCCAGCACCAGACAATGGTGTAAAAAACAAGGGAAGAGGTGAAGTAAAGAAAGAAACAGGAATGTACAGTATTCCCCCGCAGGACCATGTATCTGCTCAACTAGCTGCACTCACAAAAGTTGTGGAGAAACTAACGTTGAGTCAACCACAACAAAAGCTGCGAAGGCGGTGGCCACTTCCCCGTATCTGACTCCCTGTTGCGAAAACTGTGGAGGAGCTCATGAAACCTCAGACTGCGATGGTTCAGGTTGCAACAGGACCCTTGAAGAGGTAAATTTGATCAACAACAGACCAGGGAATCCTTATCAAAACTCATACAAACAAACAATTGGAGGGGCAATCAACCACCATGGAGGAATTATGAGCCACAGACAAGCAACCAAGGATTCAACCAAAACCGACAACCTCAATACAACCGACAACAGGAGCAGCCAACCAACTCACAAGGAGATATGGGCGAACTAAAAAGTATGATGAACCAGCTTTTAAAGCAAGGTCAGGCAACAAATTCAAAATTTGCTGAGATAGAAGCTAAAGTTGCTGATCAGGCTACCATAACCAAAAATTTAGAAAGACAGATAGGTCAGATTTCTCAACAACAGGGTCACTCCCTAGCCAGACTGATCCAAATCCGAGGGAGCATGCAAAAGCGATAACCCTAAGGAGCGGAAAAGAGCTGGTATCCGATGCTCCTGAAGCTGAGAAGAAATGTGACGAACAAAGAAATCCTCAATCTGAAAAAGAAGACGTAACAATTCCCAAGGAGAAGGAGTCTCCTGCATCCCTTACTATTAAACCGTCACAGGTTTCATATGATATTCCAATTCCATTTCCTGATAGATTAAGAAAAAGAATTTGGATGACCAATTCGGAAAATTTCTAACATTTTTAAGAAATTAACTATTAATATTCCTTTTTCTGATGCCTTAACACAAATGCCTATTTATGCAAAATTTATGAAAGATATTTTGTCTAACAGGCGATCTTTACAGGAAAATGACACGGTTTAATTAACCGAAAGAGTGTCTGCAGTACTTTTGAAAAAGCTACCACCAAAAATTGGGAGATCCAGGTCTTCCCATCATTCCCTGCGCAATAGAAGACATAAATTGTGGTAACGGGTTGTGCGATTTAGGAGCCAGTATTAACCTAATGCCTTTATCTATCTTTGAGAAATTGGGTATAGGTCAATGCTCTCCTACTCCTGTGCAGCTACAACTAGCTGATCGTTCCATAATTTACCCTAAAGGAAAAGTTGAAGATTTAGTGGTTTCTGTTGGCAAATTTATTTTCCCTGCTGATTTCATTGTTATTGACGTTGAGGAAGATAAAGATGTTCCACTAATTCTAGGTAGACCTTTTATGTGAACTGCCCGAACTTTAATTGATGTTGAAGGAGGTAAAATAATTTTGAGACTTCATGATGAACAGGTAGTTTTTGACATGACCCGGAACATGAAGCGTCCTTCTGATACACAAATCTGTTTTTCCATAGACACTTTTGACTCTTTAGTACAGGAGACGTTCCTCAGCAAAGATGAAGAAAATTTTGGAAAGATATCTCACGGCATCTTGTGAAGCTGATGATGAAAATCCTGATATTGCCCTCATGGCTGAAGAGTTGAACAGGAGACAACCATATTTCCGTACCTACCAATAAAAATTCGAGCCATTAGAAAGAAATGCAGACAGACCAAAGCCTTCCATTGAGAAAGCACCTACAGTAGAAATGAAACCTCTTCCCCCTCATTTAAAATACGCTTTTCTGAAAGAGCCATCTGATTTACCAGTTATTATATCATCTAAATTAACAGATGTGCAAGAGAAGCAACTTTTAGGGGTGCTACGCAATCATACGACCGCTATCGGTTGGTCGATAGCAGATATCAAAGGAATAAGCCCATATTTGTGCACTCATCGAATATATATGGAAGATGATTTCAGGGCATTGGCACAACCACAGAGGCGTCTCAACCCCATTCTAAAGAGGTGGTCAAAAAGGAGGTAATAAAACTACTTGACGCCGGCATTATTTATCCCATTTCGGATAGCAAGTGGGTGAGCCCAGTACATGTGGTACCAAAAAAGGGAGAATAACTGTCATTCCTAACGAAAAAGGTGAGTTGATTCCTCAACGCACTACTACTGGCTGGAGAGTTTGCATTGACTACAGAAAATTGAATACTGCCACACGTAAGGATCATTTTCCCCTGCCTTTTATTGACCAAATGCTGGAAAGGTTAGCAGGTCAGGATTACTATTGTTTTCTAGATGGCTATTCAGGATATTTCCAGATCCCAATTGCTCCAGAAGATCATGATAAAACTACTTTTACCTGTCCTTATGGAACATATGCTTATAAACGAATGCCGTTCGGATTATGTAATGCACCAGCTACTTTTCAACGGTGTATGGTGGCTATATTTTCTGACTACATTGAAAAATGTATAGAAGTCTTTATGGATGACTTCTCTGTCTTTGGTTCAACATTTGACACTTGCCTGGAGAATCTCGATCTTATTTTGGCCAGGTGTGAAGACACAAATCTAGTCCTGAACTGGGAAAAATGTCACTTCATGGTTCGAGAAGGGATTGTGCTAGGACATAACGTGTCTTCAAAAGGTATTGAGGTGGATCGCGCTAAAATTGAGGTAATAGAAAAACTCCCACCTCCCACTACTGTCAGAGGTATTCGAAGTTTTCTTGGACATGCTAGTTTCTATAGAAGATTCATTAAAAACTTTTCCAAGATCTCTAAGCCTCTCTGTACTTTACTGACAAAGATGCTAAATTTCATTTTCTGATGAATGTCTAGCAGCTTTTAATTTGTTAAAAGAAAAACTTGTTTCTGCTCCAATCGTTGTATCACCCGACTGGTCCCAACCTTTTGAAATCATGTGTGACGCCAGTGATTATGCAGTGGGTGCTGTTTTGTGCCAAAAATTGGATAAAGTTCTGAGAGTCATTTATTATGCTAGTCGTACTCTAAATGACGCTTAGAAAAATTACGCCACCACAGAAAAAGAATTGCTGGCAGTCGTCTTTGCTTTAGATAAGTGTAACACCCCTACTACGCACATAACATTACTTGGAATCGCAGCGGAATTAAAACAACTAACAATAACTAAACGATGGGTGCTACAACGCCGTCAACCACCCACGTGGTTAACAAGGCTGAATGAATACAAGTGTATCGGTTGATGATCAGACTCCCGAGCATAGAACTAATAACCATATATACATAAACATAATACCGAGTATTTACTTACATCCTTCACTGTAAACCATCACTGTAAACTGTTCACAACCAAAATATATGACGCCACGGGAGCACAGGCGCATCCCGGGCCAACATCCAAAAATAATCAAAAGTAATCCTGCATCCTAGAATCTAAAGCATTCTGCTTCTTCGATCCTCATCATGTAGTAAAAGAAATATGGAGCCCCCGAGGGGGTCAGCAACCCTTGGCTGGTATGGTTAACGCGCAGCCCATCGGCTACCGGGATACGCGCAACTAATTGTCATGGTGACATGACATTCATTTTAAAACACACAAACTATACATATATCATAAATGGGTATTGTACCACAACATCACACATAACATACAAGGACAATTCTTTTGGAAATGAACCAATACAATTAGTTCCCATGGAGAGCCTAGAGAATGTTGCCATACTAATGCTAAGCTCGTTACATAACTCGTACCGTCCTGTTAGATTGAACGGATAACTTAACACAAGGTACCTTGGATATAGTCACCCAAGCACACCGAAACAACACATAGTATGCCCCTGTGGCCGACGTGAGTCAGTAAAATAGCCTTGGTTAAGCTAAAGGGAAGGTTGGAAACCAAATTGGAAAACAACCATAACATACAAAGAGAATCGAACCGGTTATGACATCGACTCCCATACTCACACGCGTGGCCGGAACAGACCGGACTCCTCACTTCCCCGTTAGCACTTGTTAGCAGTTCAACATTGAACTTTGTAAACAATTCACAATAATTGGTCAAGTCTTGTTAGACACACACAAGGGAAGAGAGAGAGTCATACTTAAACATCATAATAATATTTAACAACTGTAAACTCTTTACATGGTTAATCTTACAAAGTCATTAACACACAGAAAAACAACAACACACAACCGGTGTAAACCGGTAGGCAACAGACTGCAAGAAAACCATACCTTGGTCCTTGCCTCGACTGGTTTCCACCTTTGGAGAATCCTATACACATTAGTAACGTCGGTTAATTTAACGTACTAGTTCGTCAGTAGCTTATTACTTACATTTCTAGTTATTTTACTTTCACACTTGTTATTACTTTTCACCATTTTAATTGCCATTATAACACTCCTAACATGTCTTAATAACCTCATATCATCATCATTACTAACTAATCACCATTTTTAGACAACGTTTCCTAACCTTAAACAACATTTTGGCCAAAAACAGTGGCACGTCCGAACTTGTGTCCAGACTTCCCAAGTTCGGACTCAAGTCGTGACTTAAAACTGAAAACAGACGCATGTCCGAACTTGTGTCCGGACTTCAGAAGTTCGGACATGGGTCGAGGAAAATTCAAAGTAAAATCTCATGTGTCCGAACCTATGTCCGGACTTCCGAAGTTTGGACACAGTTCGAGACTCTGAGAATTTTACACAACAGGCCTGTCCAAACGTCCATGTCCGGACGGATGTTTGGACAAGCCAAAACACTCATTTTCTAAGCCTTTAAACACTTAACCAATTTTCACCCAAAACCTCTAACACTTATAGGTTTTTCTCCTTAGGTTTCTAAGTGGTGTTTCATGCCTATTGTAACCATTATACCATAATATTTCTTCTCCATTTAACATCCACTCTTAAGCATCTTTTCTTACAACTAAATTCCTTATGTCATCTTGTAGTCCTTTTACAAGTTTATTCCTTCTCCTTGTTTACCAAAGTTTGCCTAAGTCCTAGAACAACTCCGAAATGACTTTGGTGTGTCCCAAAACACTCATTTGCATTCTAAAAACACCTTAACATATATCTTCTTCCCTAATAAGATACCTAGCCATTCTAAGACTTCCTAGTTCACCAAAACTCCTTTAAACACTTATAACTTCCTATACATTACCTAATTTTGACATGGGTTCTACTAACATCTTGTTACACCAAAAACACATTGTTTTCACCATTAACATCCATGAACACTAAATCCATCAAGAATATTCTTATACACAAAACTTCACTCTTAGCACCACATCACAATATAGTGCATAATTAAATGCTTGGCACTTAGGCCCTTAAATGCATGGCTCTTAGGCCCTTAAATGCTTAAACCTTAAACACGAATTTCCACAATATATATGCCTTTGACCTGCAAATACACTCAACATAACAATATGCCCTTAATAATCTCCTTGAGAGCATTTAACTAAGTCATTTACCATTGGCTCTTTAAGTAGTTTTAACAAGCAATATAAGCTCATTTCTCCTAAGACATTAAACTACATTAAGTAGCATATTTACCTCTTTTCCTCACAAACTTCTTTCTTGTTTCCTTGACTAATTGCAAGGCTTTTAGTGCTGTCAAACTTCTAAACATTATACAAATGAATTAATGAGTATACAAGCTTTACGCTTCTCTCATGTAAACCCTAGTTGCATATATTGTTGAAGCATTAAGATGATTGTTTTACCTTGGAATGGAAGAGAGTTTGGATATGTAGCAAGAGAGGACTCCACCAAGGCCTTGGAAGATTCAAATGAAGCCTAAACCAAGCAAGTAAGGACACCATCAATGGTGATTTCGGACAACACACAAACATGAAGGAAATGTTATTTTTCTTGAGTTTCCTACCTAGAAGCAAGGAGAACAACAATAGGTGAAAAGATGAAGATCAAGCTCCCATGGTGATTCCTCTTGGCACCGAAATGGAGCTCTTGGGATTTTGAGAAGATAGGAATGAAGAGCTTGATGAGACTAAGAGAATGGTGGTCTTTGTTTTTGATTTGGCAAAGTGAGCTATGAATTATAGATGGTCAAAGTGGAGTTTAATGGTGGTGGTGTAGCATTACCGTGAAAGAGAGCAAGAAGGGAGAAGGTGAAGTGTTGGAGACGGTGGGAGCATGAGGAAATGAAGAGAATGAAGATAAGTTCTACTTTTGGAAGATATTTATATGTAAAGTAAATAGTAACCTAAAAGTCATCTTTTAATTACTTAACAAACTAACAAGAGTGGTGACTCACCACTAAGAAAACCGCCCCCCCTTAATATTCTTAGGGGTATTTTAGTCTTTGTTGACTAATTAAATGACTTACATTGACATATGTTATAAACTTGCTTATTTTAGTTACTATTCACTAAAACAAGGCACATAGATGTGAAATTTTTGATTTCCCATTGATATAGACTTCCAAATGTGATACTATATAGTACACATGTTAATTAAAGAGTAATGATGGACATTTAGCCATTAAAAACTCATTTACAAGACAATTTTTCAAAAATGTGCTTTAAGACTCCTTAAAGCACATTTTGTGTTTTAACTTGTTTTCAAGCTTGGTTTTCTTTGCTAATTGGTTTAATATGTTCATTAGTATACAACTGAGGTCTTGGTAAGTTCATTAGGTCTTAACCAAGCTTATCCCAAGCTTAGAGCACATTTTGGCCTTTATTGACCTTAGAGCACATTTTGTGTTTTCTATGGTTTAAATTGCTTACTAATGTTTCTAAGACTCTTTTTGGTCTCACCACACCTTATTTTAGTGTTTAAACAACATAACTAGGTTTGGGGTATTTCAATCTACCCCCCTTAAAAGAACTTTGTCCCCAAAGTTCATACTTCCACATATCCTAAATATTAGAACACGGGAACACATATCAACAATACTTCCATAACAACATTAACAACATCTTTACATAACATCGGACACAAGGTCCAAACAACAAAACATCACAACATCATTCAGACTTAGCGGTTTGTAACATAACAGGGTAACAACATGACAACACAACACAGACAATGTATCCAAATACATGTCGTACACACATAACCGAAACGGCTCTACCCCCCTTAAATAGGGGTACGCCCCGTACCCTATACATACAAACGCTAAGAAGTAAACAATGACGGGTACTTCGCCTTCATCTTATCTTCCAGCTCCCAAGTGGCCTCCTCAACGTCCTGGTTAGACCAGAGAACCTTCACCAGTCTCACAGACTTATGGCGAGTGTCTCGAGTCTTAGTATCCAGAATCCGTACCGGAGTCTCCACTGATCGCATGGTCGGCTCTAAGGTTAGCCTTTCAGGCTGAAGTACATGAGACGGATGAGACATATATTTCTTCAACTGGGACACATGAAATACATCATGTACCTTGCCCAGCTCGGGGGTAAATCAAGTCTGTAAGCTACCGGCCGATCCGCTCCGTCACAATATAAGGCCCCACATATTTGGGCTCAACTTGCCTTTCTGGCCAAAACGAAACACTCCCTTCATGGGGGATACTCTCAAAAATACCTGATCGCCCACGGCAAACTCCAGGTCACGTCTGCGCACATCCACGTACGACTTCTGTCTATCCTGAGTTGCCTTCATGTTAGCCCGGATCTGGTGAACTTCTGCCTGAACTTGTTCTAGATACTCTGGTCCTATAATGACCGTCTCACTCGACTCATCCCAGCATAATGGCGTGCGGCACAGTCTACCGTATAATGCCTGGAAAGGAGACATCTTGATCGAAGCATGGTAACTGTTGTTGTAGCTAAACTCGATCAGATGTAACTTGTCAATCCAGCTGGTCTGAAAGTCAAGTGCACATGCCCGTAACATATCCTCAAGTGTCTGGATAGTGCGCTCACTCTGACCATCTGTCTGTGGGTGGAACGTTGTACTTAGCTTCAGCTCGGTACCAAGCGCTTCCCGTGTGGATTTCCAGTACCTGGAGAGGAATCTGGTATCCCTGTCAGACACGATAGTCTTCGGTACCCCATGGTGCCGAACAATCTCCCTATCAAAGAGCTCTGCTAGTTTTGCCACTTTCCAGGTGTCCTTCATCGGTATGAATCGAGCCACCTTGGTCAGTCGGTCAACAACAACCCAAATCATATTCAGACCTCCCCTTGTAGGCGGAAGCCCTACTACGAAGTCCATAGAAATATCATGGAACTTCCACTCAGGCACTGGCATTGGCTGTACCATACCACCAGCCGTCGGTGCTCAAACTTGACCTTCTGACAAGTGAGACACCTCAACACATAATCATTCACATCCTTTTTCATTCCAGTCCACCAAAAATATCTTTTCATACCCTTATACATCTTTGAAGCTCCGGGTGAATCGGAAGTAGTAGAACAATGGGATTCACTCAATATGCGCTCCTTCAACTCAGCGCTACTCCGCGGTATACACATCGGCCATTAAGCCTAATCAGGTCATCATCGTGGAGTCTGAAGTCGTACTTCTGACCCTCGAATGTGCCATCAATAAGCTTCTGTCTAATCTCCATCATGTACTGATCCGTCATCTGAGCACTCCGCACCTCTTCAACCAAGCTATGAGAGACTAGCGAATGGAGAGAGTGTGCTCGGGACTCAGTGCGTCAGCTACCACATTTGCCTTACCCTCTTTGTACTGTAATTGATGTCGTAGTCATTTAGAAATTCAACCCACCTTCTTTGTCTCATGTTCAACTCCTTCTGAGTGAACAAGTACTTTAAACTTGTGGTCGAATAATGTCACACTTACCCCATACAAGTGATGTCGCCATATCTTCAGTGCGAAGACAATGGCCCCAATTCTAATCGTGGGTAGGGTAGTTCTCTTCATGCTTCTTCAGCTGTCGGGAGGCGTAAGCTACGACCTTCCCTGTTGCATCAACACACAACCCATACCTCTGCCTGATGCGTCGCAATAGACCTCAAAACCATCTGGACCGTCTGGTAAAGTCAGGACTGGTGCAGATGTTAGAGCATCCTTGAGCCTCTGAAAAGAACTCTCACAGTCGACTGTCCACTTGAATGGTGCATCCTTCTTCATCAAGGAAGTCATCGGCTTCGAGACACTGGAGAAGTCCTTCACAAACCTCCTATAATAACCTGCCAGACCGAGGAAGCTCCTGATGTCGGTAACTGTCTTCGGCCTAGGCCAGGTGCGCACTGCATCAATCTTTGCCGGATCAACAGCGATCCCGGCTTCAGAAATCACATGTCCAAGAAAGGATACTTGGTTCAACCAAAACTCACACTTTGAAAATTTAGCATACAACTGATTCTTCCTCAATGTTTGTAACACATCCCTCAGGTGGCTTTCATGCTCACCTCTCGATTTCGAGTACACAAGAATATCGTCGATGAAGACTACCACTGACTTGTCCAACTGATCTTGGAACAAGCGGTTCATTAAGTCCATGAACTTGGCTGGTGCATTGGATAGACCAAATGGCATAACCGTAAACTCATAATGTCCATACCTAGTTCTGAATGCTGTCTTCTCAATATCACTGTCACGGATGGTAATCTGATGGTATCCGGACCGTAGATCTATCTTAGAGAATACTGATGCCCCTTTCAACTGATCAAATAAATCGTCAATGCGTGGTAAAGGGTAACGGTTCTTCACCGTAACTGCATTCAGCTCTCGATAGTCAATACACATGCGGAGGCTACCGTCCTTCTTCTTCACGAAGAGGACCGGCGCTCCCCATGGTGAAACGCTAGGGCGGATAAACCCCTTGTCGAGTAGGTCTCTCAGCTGCTCCTTGAGCTCTGTCATCTTCTGGAGCCATACGATAGGGCGCCTTCGCAATTGGTCCGGTGCCCGGAACCAAATCGATCTCAAACTCAACTTCCCGTGCTGGCGGCATGCCCGGCAGTTCCTTAGGAAATACATCAGGAAACTCCGACACTACCGGCACATCAGGACTAAACTCTGGGTCTCTCTCTATGTCCTGGACATAGCAGAGGTATACATCACTCCCTCGTCGTAGTTCACGACACATAGCCATGGCGGTGATGATCTGAGTCGAAGGCTCCCTGGGCCTCTGGCGGTAAGATATGGTAACCCCAGACGGACTCCGAAGAAGCAGACGATGCTCGGCACACAGGATTCTGCCCTTGTAGCGCTCCAACCAGTTCATCCCGACAATCACATCAAAACCAAGTCCGTCGAACTCTATCAAGTCGATCGGAAACTCTTCATCTCTGATTCGTACAACAACACCTCGGTGGTAGCGGGTACACCTGATCCGCTCTTTCGACGGGAGAGTGACTAGGAAGTCTGGCATCTCATCACCGTCTAACCCCAGCCTCTTCCCAAAGAATAGTGAAATAAATGTATGTGAGGCTCCGGAGTCGAACAAGATCGAAGCGTCCACGCCATTGACTGGGAAGGTACCGGTGAGGATTGTGCCGCTCCTGCCGGCTTCTGCCTCATTGCAGACACTCAGTATACCTCCGTTCCGAGTGCACAGCCTAATTCATTGGCAAACTAATAAGTATTTGGTAACAACACGGTTGACATGCTTCAAACAACTCCACTTTATTCATTAACACACTCTTTTTACAACATTCGTTGGCTTATACTGTCGCCATAATTAACACTTACAACATCCTTAACATACACTGGTTCAACACATCACATAATTATACAAGGCTTAAAACTGTCTGAAGGTCAAATTCAAACGTCCGGGTTTCATGTGTGTGGCATTGATCACTGCCGATGGTGTGATATTCAGTTTGATCTTCTTGATGCCATGGTATAGCATCCTTGACTGCCCACCCATGATTAACACATCTCCTGATTTCAACACTAGCTTCTTTGCGAGATCAGCACGCTTCTGCTCGCCATACACAAACACTGCGGTGTCACCAATGGACCAAGACACCACGGGTACTCCCTTACTTAGAGACTCGAGTGACTCGTCCTTATCTTGGTGTAAACCTAATCGTCCACCTTTCTGGTAGAAGTTCACAATACATAAATCTGCTTTAACACTTGGAATTGAATCCGTTTCAACTTGCTGAGCAATTCCCACAGCGTGGTTAACGACCGCGAGGAATTCCTCAGGTATACTTGGTACAGTTGCTCCATCTTCAGCTCGCACTTCTTGATATGTCTTGGTGTAAGGGTTCCAGTCCTTACCCATGCACATCATTTTCAATTTCATTCTTGATCCGCTCGGGTATTCGGGTGTGGAGAAACCTCCAGGTTTTGCTCCTAGTTCGTCGCATCGTCGGATGATGTGGATTTGTGTTTCCGGTGTCAGGTATCCATTTAAGAGTATCATACCTGGTTGGATGACCTAACATTGCTCCATAGGAAATTCGGTGATGCTGAGGGTGGTTTCTTTAGGGTTTGGTGTGAGTGGGATTGGATAACAAATATTGAAGGTTCCTAGATTTCCAAATTGCCTATTTAGGTGACTTTCACACTATACTTTAATTGTTTACTCACATGGTTGTTTACTTAAACTCACTGACACACATGCATGAAATGCGGTATGCAATCACTTATTTCATTCAACAGTTTAGGCGGTACCTGGTCTAGAAGAGGGCCCTGGCGCCTCAGACCGGTCCACCACATGCAGGGTGGCCTTGCTAGGTCCCGACCCCATCCCCTTCTGGGAATCTGTGTACCTCTGATCCGGGGGTGGCTGATTCGCCGTCTTCGGGCCATCGGTGGTCGCGGTGGCCTTACCCTTCCATTGCCCCTTGGGCCTGTAGTTTCTACTGTTCGGGTTCTGCCAGCACTCATAGTCGCGGTGCCCCATCTTTTTGCAGTATCGGCACTGCACATCATTACCCTTGCAGTCCTTGCCGGGGTGGTCTCCGTTACACCACTTACAATAGTAGTGGCGCTCCGGTCCAGAGCCCGTGCTAGCTGCTAACACATCACACACTCAGTACATACTCTACAAGTAAATAACACACACTAGGATTCGGTATTGGAATTTATTAATTACCCTTGGGTGGGTAAGAGCGTAAAGGCTTGGCCGCATATGCGTAGGTGAGCTGCAGAGGCTCCTCAGCAGTGGTGGTCTGGGTCTGGCCCTTGCCACCCTGTTGCTGTCCTTTCTGGGACTGGGGGTATGGCTTCTTCTTCTTTCCTCCCCCTTGCCCTTGCGTGCCTTGGCCCTCGCTCATGGCCTTGCGCTTGAGCGCACTCTCCTCGTCCCTCAGACGGACGGTGATCTCCACAATTGCAGCGGCATGGTAGCACTCCTATATTTAGGGTGTTAGTTATGCCCCGCTAAACAAACTCACATCACATTAACATACTATACGTACTCATTCACTTATACTGTAGTTCATTACCTGCAAGGTAGTATACCCGCTCGGCCCCATGCCGTAGCGTAAACGGTAGCTCAACCCGTTGTAAAAACGGTTCACTAAAATCCGGTCTGAGTAGCCCAGATCCGGTAGCAGATGGATGAGTCCGATAAAAGCGGTGTAGTACTCATCAACTGTCATCTTGTCTCCCTGTCTCAAACTGTCAAGCTCTAGGCGCTTGGCCTCCTGAACGTGAATAGGGTAGTACTTGGCTCGCAGCAGGGCCGTGTACTCCCTCCACTGGAAGGTAGGATCACCAACTCTTCCCTCCCTTACCAGCTTCCACCAGTCTGAGCCGATCCCTTCAGATAGTAAGCGGCTAGTCGGACCTTGACACCAGCAGGAACGTCCAACGTCTCGAAAGCGGTCTCCATCTCGGAGATGTACGCCTCCAGCTTACTAGGGTCGGTCTCCCCACTGAATGACGGTGGTCTCAAATCCGCCAACGCCTTGACCCAGTTGGTCTCGCGCGGCTGTGGTTGCGGTTGTGGCCCTTGTTGACCCTCACCGCCTTGCTGCTGCATCGCAGCTAATAACTGTGGGACCATCTGGGCTACGGCGGCCGCAACAGCGTCGGCCATGACCTGTGCCGTAGGGTTCTCCCCCTGGTTCCCAGTATCACCAATACCGCGCCCGCGGCCTCGACCTCGTGGTCTACCTGACATCTGAATTCACATGAACATTTATTAGCACTGTGCTTGCACACTTATCGGTCCAACGGTTGTAACATCTTCCCGACAAATAGGTATCTCCACACTTAGTTAGTGGTTAACCTTTTCATAACTGTTCACTTAGGTAACTATGGTTAGGTTTCCTAACTCGGTATATCCCTAAGCTCGGTATTCTAGCCATCAGAGCGATACTTCGCTCTGATACCACTTTTTGTAACACCCCTACTACGCACATAACATTACTTGGAATCGCAGCGGAATTAAAACAACTAACAATAACTAAACGATGGGTGCTACAACGCCGTCAACCACCCACGTGGTTAACAAGGCTGAATAAATACAAGTGTATCGGTCTGATGATCAGACTCCCGAGCATAGAACTAATAACCATATACATAAACATAATACCGAGTATTTACTTACATCCTTCACTGTAAACCATCACTGTAAACTGTTCACAAACAAAATATATAACGCCACGGGAGCACAGGCGCATCCCGGGCCCAACATCCAAAATAATCAAAAGTAATCCTGCATCCTAGAATCTAAAGCCATTTGCTTCTTCGATCCTCATCCTGCAGTAAAGAAATATGGAGCCCCCGAGGGGGTCAGCAACCCTTGGCTGGTATGGTTAACGCGCAGCCCATCGGCTACCGGGATACGCGCAACTAATTGTCATGGTGACATGGCATTCATTTTAAAACACACAACATATACATATATCGTAACATGGGTATTGTACACAACATCACACTTAACATACAATGACAATTCCTTTTGGAAATGAACCAATACAATTAGTTCCCATGGAGAGCCTAGAGAATGTTGCCATACTCATGCTAAGCTCGTTACATAACTTGTTATCGTCCTGTTAGATTGAACGGATAACTTAACACAAGGTGCCTCGGATATGTCACCCAAGCACACCGAAACAACACATAGTATGCCCCTGTGGCCCGACGTGAGTAGTAAAATAGCCTTGGTTAAGCTAAAGGGAAGGTTGGAAACCAAATTGGAAAACAACCATAACATACAAAGAGAATCGAACCGGTTATGACATCGACTCCCATACTCACACGCGTGGCCGGAACAGACCGGACTCCTCACTTCCCCCGTTAGCACTTGTTAGAGTTCAACATTGAACTCAATAAACAATTCAAAAATTGGTCAAGTCTTGTTAGACACACACAAGGGAAGAGAGAGTCATACTTAACATACAATAATATTTAACAACTGTAAACTCATTACATGACTTAATCTTACAAGGTCATAAACACACAGAAACAAACAACACACAAGCCGGTGTAAACCGGTAGGCAACAGACTGCAAGAAAACCATACCTTGGTCCTTGCTCGACTGGTTTCCACCTTTGGAGAATCCTATACACATTTAGTAACGTCGGTTAATTTAACGTACTAGTTCGTCAGTAGCTTTACTTTACATTTCTAGTTATTTTACTTTCACACTTGTTATTACTTTTCACCATTTTAATTGCCATTATAACACTCCTAACATGTCTTAAATAACCTCATATCATCATTACTAACTAATCACCATTTTTAGACAACTTTTCCTAACCTTAAACAACATTTTGGCCAAAACAGTGGCATGTCCGAACTTGTGTCCGGACTTCCCAAGTTCGGACTCAAGTCGTGACTTAAAACTGAAAACAGACGCATGTCCGAACATGTGTCCGGACTTCGGAAGTTCGGACATGGGTCGAGGAAAATTAAAGTAAACCTCAGTGTCCGAACCTGTGTCCGGACTTCCGAAGTTCGGACACAGTTCGAGACTCGAGAATTTTTATGCAACAGGGCCTGTCCGAACGTCCATGTCCGGACGGATGTTCGGACAAGCCAAAACACTCATTTTCTAAGCCTTTAACACTTAACCAATTCACCAAAACCTCTAACACTTATAGTATTTTCTCCTTAGGTTTCTAAGTGGTGTTTCATGCCTATGTAACCATTATACATAATATTTCTTCTCCATTTAAACATCCACTCTTAAGCATCTTTCTTACAACTAAATTCCTTATGTCATCCTTGTAGTCCTTTTACAAGTTTTCCTTCTCCTTGTTTACCAAAGTTTGCCTAAGTCCTAGAACAACTCCGAAATGACTTTGGTGTGTCCCAAAACACTCATTTGCATTCTAAAAACACCTTAACATATATCTTCTTCCCTAATAAGATACCTAGCCATTCTAAGACTTCCTAGTTCACCAAAACTCCTTTAAACACTTATAACTTTCTATACATTACCTAATTTTTGACATGGGTTCTACTAACATCTTGTTACACCAAAAACACATTGTTTTCACCATTAACATCCATGAACACTAAAATCCATCAAGAATATTCTTATACACAAAACTTCACTCATTTAGCACCACATCACAATATAGTGCATAATTAAATTGCTTGGCACTTAGGCCCTTAAATGCATGGCTCTTAGGCCCTTAAAATGCTTAAACCTTAAACACTGAATTTCCACAATATATGCCTTTGACCTGCAAGTACACTCAACATAACAATATGCCCTTAATAATCTCCTTGAGAGCATTTAACTAAGTCATTTACCATTGGCTCTTTAAGTAGTTTTAACAAGCAATATAAGCTCATTTCTCCTAAGACATTAAACTACATTAAGTTAGCATATTTACCTCTTTTCCTCACAAACTTCTTTCTTGTTTCCTTGACTAAATTGGCAAGGTTTAGTTGCTTGTCAACTTCTAAACATTATACAAATGATATAATGAGTATACAAGCTTTATGCTTCATCTCATTGTAAACCCTAGTTGCATATATTATTAAAGCATTAAGATGATTGTTTACCTTGGAATGGAAAGAGAGTTTGGATATGTAGCAAGAGAGGACTCCACCAAGCCCTTGGAAGATTCAAATGAAGCTAAAACAAGCAAGGTAAGGAACACCATCAATGGTGATTTTCGGACAACACACAAACATGAAGGAAATGTTATTTTTCTTTGAGTTTCCTTACCTAGAAGCAAAGGGAACAACAATATGTGAAAAGATGAGCTCAAGCTCCTCCCATGGTGATTCCTCTTGGCACCGAAATGGAGCTCTTGGGATTTTGAGAAGATAGGAATGAAGAGCTTGATGAGACTAAGAGAATGGTGGTCTTTGTTTTGATTTGGCAAAGTGAGCTATGAATTATAGATGGTCAAAGATGGAGTTTAATGGTGGTGGTGTAGCATTACGTGAAAGAGAGCAAGAAGGGAGAAGGTGAAGTGTTGGAGACGGTGGGAGCATGAGGAAATGAAGAGAATGAAGATAAGTTCTACTTTTTGGAAGATATTTATATGTAAAGTAAATAGTAACCTAAAAGTCATCTTTTAATTACTTAACAACTAACAAGAGTGGTGACTCCCACTAAGAAAAAAGGCCCCCCTTAATATTCTTAGGGGTATTTTAGTCTTTGTGACTAATTAAATTACTTACATTGACATATGTTATAAACTTGTTTTAGTACTATTCACTAAAACAAGGCACATAGATGTGAAATTTTTGATTTCCCATATAGATTCCAAATGTGATACTATATAGTACACATGTTAATTAAAGAGTAATGATGGACATTTAGCCATTCAAAACTCATTTACAAGACAATTTTTCAAAAATGTGCTTTAAGACTCCTTAAAGCACATTTTGTTTTTAACTTGTTTTCAAGCTTGGTTTTCTTTCTAATTGGTTTAATATGTTCATAATACAATGAGGTCTGGTAAGTTCATAGGTCTTAAACCAAGCTTATCCCAGCTTAGAGCACATTTTGGCCTTTATTGACCTTAGAGCACATTTTGGTTTTCTATGGTTTAAATTGCTTACTAATGTTTCTAAGACTCTTTTTGGTCTCACCACACCTTATTTTAGTGTTTAAACAACATAACTAGGTTTGGGGTATTTCAATAAGTTCCGTCCATATTTACTGGGTAGTGAAGTTATTATTCATACTGATCATTCTGCCCTCAAGTATTTATTTGCCAAAGCAGATGCAAAACCCAGGTTGATAAGGTGGATACTTCTCTTGCAAGAATTCGACATAGAGATAAGAGATAAGAAAGGTATACAAAATGTCGTGGCTGATCACTTGTCAAGAATGGAGGGACCAGAAGAAGAAAGACCCATCAATGAGTCTTTCCCTGACGAGGCAGTATTCGCAATCCAAACGGCAGGAGGCCCTTGGTTTGCCGATATTGCTAACTATCTGGCCAGGAAAATCATCCCAGCTGATATCACATATCAGCAGCGAAAAAGGTTCTTTTCCATTGTCAAACATTATTTATGGGATGATCCATATCTCTTCAAAATCTGTGCAGATGGTATTATAAGGAGATGTGTCTCACAAACGGAAATCCGAAATATCCTTCTCCACTGCCATTCTAATGAAACCGGCGGACATCACGGTGCTACCTGTACAGCTGCTAAGGTACTTGAATCCGGTTTCTATTGGAACACCCTTCACAAAGACTGTCATGCTTTTGTGTCTACTTGTGATCGGTGTCAAAGGCAAAGCAACATTTCTCGCCGCAATGAACTACCCTTGAACAATATGCTAGAGGTTGAATTATTTGATGTTTGGGGGATTGATTTTATGGGACCCTTCCCAAATTCTTTTGGCAATTTATATATCTTAGTAGCAGTCGATTATGTATCTAAATGGGCGGAAGCCCTTGCTTGCTCTACTAATGATGGTAAAGTTGTGATGAAGTTTATAAAGAAGAACATTTTCACTCGATTCGGTGTTCCTAGAGTAATAATCAGCGATGGTGGATCTCACTTCTGCAATCGCCAATTTGATGCTCTCCTGAAGAAATATGGAGTCCGACATAAGGTTGCTATGCCATACCATCCTCAAACGAATGGTCAAGCTGAGATAACGAATAGAGAACTGAAATGGATTCTGCAGAAGACGGTGAGCTCTTCTCGAAAAGATTGGTCCCTTAAATTGGATGATGCACTCTAGGCATACCGCACCGCCTTCAAAACACCTATTGGCGTGTCCCCCTACAAACTAGTTTTTGGGAAGGCATGCCACTTGCCTGTGGAATTAGAGCATAAATCTTATTAGGCTCTGAAGGTGTTGAACTTTGATCTACAACAAGCCGGTAAAAAAAGGAAGTTCCAGTTGACTGAGCTGGAAGAACTTAGGAACGACTCATATGAGAATGCAGTGATTTATAAAGAAAAGACCAAGTGTTGGCACGATAAGATGATTGCCAAGCGAGAATTCAAAGCAGGAGATCAGGTCCTTCTTTATAACTCCAGACTTAAGTTCTTCCCAGGTAAGTTAAAATCCTTCTGGTCTGGACCATTTAAAATAATATCTACATCTCCTTATGGAGCTGTGGAATTGGACAATAAAAGAGGAGGATCGTTTAAAGTGAATGGAGCTCGAATCAAATTATTTCTGGGAAACACGTTCGACAACGAAGAGGCTTCTGCGCTTCTTCTCAAAGAACCAATCACTCAGGTATGGTCTAGCCAAAGACCATAAAGATGGGCGGCTTGGTAGGAGACACCCTACTATATATCTTTTTATTCTATATTGTACTTGTATTTTATATCTTATTTTATGTTAAAAGATGTATAGAAAAAAAAGAAAGGAGAGAGAAGGAGGATAATTAACTTGAGTTCTTCTGGCTGTTTAGAATATTCATTACAGGAACATCTTACATATTCCTACAGCTGAACTCAAGTGTGGGGGAGCTACTCTACATACTCTGCAAAACTCTGGGGAGTACACTATCTATACCCTGCTCTTTAAATTTAAAAACTTTCATATTGCTTTTGCTTTGTGATCATATTGCATGCCCTGTTATTTTAATTCTTTCTATGCAATGAGGGCATTGCTTTGGTTCAAGTGTAGGGGAGAGATAATAATCAAAAGCTTGTTCTTAAGTTCTCCTCTTTTTCGACATTGTGTTTAAATTTGTTAAGTGATTTATAATCAAAGAAGGAGCCATAGAGGGAGTAATGCCAGTATTAACAGGTTTAAAGGGTACACAAAAAAAAATTACCACTCTGCTCCTTACTCAATGCTAAAAAAATTGAGAAGATTATCATTTGAATTTTGTTTTTAGACTTTGAGCCTGGATTTGAATTGGAATGAAACGGTGGAAAAAGAACAAGGCAAGGTACTCCTCTGATCCAGACAGGCATATTCTGATCCTAAACAGGCCTCGTCCACTCGGTTATTAAGTTCTTAGGGGTGCTTCATCACCCAGCTACCTAAGGTACTCAGTATCTGGGATAGTAGACCCTAAACCGCTACAAGGGTGGAGAGAAAAGTCTGAGGTAAAAGAAAAATGAACTTCAAAATTGAAGTATCTGTGCATTCTTTACCAAAATGATAAAAACTTCTTCATTATGGATCATGAGTATGTGGCATTGAAAGGTATATGGAATAAGATTTTACTTCATGCCTCTTGTCGTTCAAAGGAAATGTGAAAGAAAATGGTGGATTGGCTCAGGGTTAAAAGCAGAATTCTCATGGTACTGCTTCTCTTTCTTTTGTAGGAATTCAGGGTTATTCTCAGAAACGGAGAAATATATTTAAGAAATTTAATGTTATTAGTACCCTTTTTAAAATCTGAAAAAAAAATGGCAATTACCTCTTATGTGCTCTCCTTAGTTGATTATTGTCTGTTTAACTTGTTTAAACATTATGTCAAAAAGATTTGCTTGAGGACAAGCAAAAGATAAGTATGGGGGAGTTTGATAAGTGAGAAATACATAGACAATTAAGGGTTTCATTTACCTTGTACTTGTTTACTTTCAGGATAATATTACTCACTTATCGTATGTTTTTCCTAAGATTTATGTGCTAGGAGCAAAGTAGACAAAGAGACAAACGCATAGGTGCAAACGGGGATCAAATCGGAGCTAAAACGAATATTTTAGAGGCAATTGAATTTTGGTCTGGACCAGTGTCCGGATCAACTGGTCCGGACGCATACATGCCAGCGCACCCGTAGAGAAAATCAACATGTCCGGACCAGTATGGTCCGGACTGTGGTCTGGACGCGTGTAATTTGCCAGCGTACAGAGGCATGTCGATGGGTGTGAATTGGTAAAATAATATTTACCAATTCACACCGACACCCCCTCTCTTTTTTCCCCATTTTCACTATAAATAAACCTATAACCCCCCATTAATCCATATCTCATTCCACCCCAAAACTAATGCCATTTTTCCTCCACAAAATCATCATTTTCTCTCCAAAAATCATACATCTCATCTCCATACATCCACATCGCCACTTCATTTTCATCATTTGCCATCACTGAATAAGCCCGTGCGAATGCAGAGAGTTCTTCCTTTTCTTAAATCTACTTTGTTTTAATGTCTATAGTACTTACGATGTTTGTTTTTATAATTATGTGTGAGTAATAACTTTAGCCTCCCGGGTTGGGAGGCAAGCCTGTTTTATACAATCGTGTTACGTATATTTTCTACTATAATCTGTTCAAGCAATATTTTGATTCTCGTCCCTAATGCGCTTTAATATTCAGGCCAATTATTAAAGTGATATTTGTAGTTCTCTTGTTAAAATGCGATGCTAAGACAAGGTTCTAGACAGAAGAAGTCAAAACGGATTAATGACTAGAAGCGAGTTTCGCCTATAGGTTAATCTGTCTCCAACAGGAATTGTTAATAAAGCGATTAATTTATAATAACTTGGGCAAGGATTGCAGCTTGTTATTTAAATTAATCAGGGTTTATTGTACAAGGACCGGTCAACGAACTAATTAAAATTCCTGTGTTTATTGCTAAAATGGTAGAAGTTTATAGTAATATAATTGGATAAAATAGGTGAGCAGAACAACCCAGGGTGCTTCCTAAAAACAAAAGAGTTTTATAAAACCGCTATTATTATTCTGTTTTGATTAATTATTCTTTTTACTGTTTTGTTTACATTAAGTGTTAAACCACAATTTCCCTAAAAAAGTGATAAGTTTCTATTCAATAGTCTAATTAGAATTCTCAGTTAATTTACACTATCAGTTAAACCACAGCAAGGTCCCCAAGAGTTCGACAACCCCACAATTCCACTATTCCACAAAACGATAGGTACACTGCCTAAGTGGTAGAAGTAGTCACATATTTCTCCAACAGCTACAGATTTTTGTACACTTCCATATACTTCTCTACAATCATCCTAGGGTGATTCACCACTCCAATTGCTCTCTCTCTCTACACCTTACTAACACTTAGGTTCTCCAACTCTTAAAACCACCCAATCCTCTCGATTCCTACCGAAATTTCGCCATAACTCACCTACATTCTTAGCATGCCCAAATGCATTATTTTCACTTCCTAAAACCATTCAAACTAGCCATACCCAATATTGGGCACTAACAACACACAATCTCATTCAAAATTCGTTATACACAATTAAATGCACCAATCATAAACCACTTGGCTCCAAGGCCCTCAAATAATCTCACCATTGCATTTTTTTACAACATAGCCACACTTCTCATCCCAAACTACCAATCACATTCCTTGCATATATTTGGTTCATAAACTTCATTTCCCATCCCAAAACTCTACAAACATTAGGAATAGGTGTTAAGGTTGATTATTTACCTTTGATTCACAAATTTCTCTTTTCTCTTCCTTTCTCTTCTTTTCTATTCCTCCTTTCATCTTGCTTGAAAATCAGCCAAAGGCCATGGAGTTGCCTAAATTCTATTTCAATACCCAAATGGAACATAAGTACTAAGTATAACCCCTAGGTTCATGGAAAAATCCCAAACTACAAAAGAAAGTGCTTAAAGCATCAAGTTATGTCATTACCTTTGGAGTTCTTGAATGGATTTGACCAAGATTAAAAGGAGAGATCCAAACACCATTTTTGAGGCTTGAACATATGCTCAATCAAGGAAGGAACAAGGCACCATGAGAGGCTAAAAATCGGTTACAAAGAAAATGGAGAAATAAATGGATTTTTGTGGTTCTTTTTACCTTGAATGAAAGAGGGGATAAATTAGCTCATGAAAATGAGCTTTTCTTCTCAAATGGTGCTCTAGCCATGGTGGTCAACTTCATACTTTTGGAATTTTGAAAAGAGAGGAAGGTAGCTCTTGGTGAGGGGAAGAAGAATATGTAATTATATTTGTGTTTGGAGCTTGGTGGAGGCTTGGGCATGAAGAAGAAGAGGAGGAAGCCATGGGAGAAAGTTTGCAAAACGTGAGGGAGCTGGAGGAGGAAGAAAAAGTCAGAGAGAGGGTGGGAAAGTCTGATGGAGAAAGGAAAAGAAATGAGAGAGAGGGGGGAATGGAAGAGAGAGGATAAAAGAGGTTTATGTACTTTTCTACTTTTTGACTTTTGTAATTAAATTAGCATGTATATGTGCAAGACAGGGGCAAAAACGTGTGGGGCTTATGAGTGGAGGGAAATCAGATTTTTACTTTACAAAAGTAGAGAGTATTTTACTCTTATTACAATTTACACCCCATAAGTCCCCGTTTTTACACTATTCACTAATCCGGGCCCGTTTTCCGGATTTTTCTCGTTTCTTTAATTTTAATGGTTCTTAAGCTCCCATTAATGTTTAATTATAGTTATATAATCAACTATAATTTTTCCGGGGTGTTTGACTATTTAAAGTCGCGTTTTCGGGTTTTCTCAAAAAACGCGCTTTAAGACTCCGTTAGTGTTTTAACGCATTATTTGGATCCGTTTTCTTCGGGAATTGTTCCCACATACTATTTAGGCCTAATTAAGCCTTAGGAATCCCTCTCGGATCCTATTCGAGGTTATATACCTCCTAAAATAATTTAAGTACGCGTTTTCACGTTTTGAGCGTTTTACGCGTTTTCTTATTTCTTTTGGTTTCTCTTTCTTCACCAATGTTCTTAAGGACTTAATTAGCCTTATAAAATCATAATTACACAATTAATTAACACATAAAGATTTGGGGTATTTCATTCTTGCTCTTTCTCCACAACCGATGATGGGGGAGTCCAAAACTCTAATGCTACAGCCCATCAATACACAACAATTCCAATTCAAAACTAACCCTTAAATTAACCTAGAGCTTAGGACATGTTTTTAGGGTTTAGAAGAGGCATTACCTTACAAATGTATAGATTAAGTTTTGGAAAGCAACAATAGCAAGATTCCAACTCCAAGAATGAAGCCAAAATCGGCTGGAGAACAAGGAACAAGGAGCTCAAAATTTAGAAATTCTTATTTTACAAAAGAGAGTTAGAAATGGTGGATTTTCGAATTTCTTTTTACCTCAAGACAACAAGGAGATGAAGGAGCTTCCAATGGTGGTCTCAAGCTTCAAAAAGAGTCATGCCCATGGAGATGGAAGTGGAGCTTTTTGATTTTTGAAAGGAGGAAGATGATCTCCTTGACAAGGGGAATCCAACGGTATACTTTTTATGATTTTTGGGCAAGGTTTGAGTCTTCAAAAATGAGTAGGAAGACGGGAGTTGTGTGGGCTTCCTCAAATCGCCATGGGATCTGCTTGGGAGGAAGATGAACTCAGAAATGAGGAGGGAGTACGGTGAGAGATAGAGTGGGGAGGAGAGAGAGTCTCATCAATTTGTTCTTTTTCTACCTTTGTACTCCTTTACTTTATTTGTTTTGTCATGTAGTGTATAAGAGAGGAATTAAGAGAGAGAGAGAGGGGGGGAAATCGGCCCACACAGCACACACGCTACAGATTTCAGTTTTTATTTGCAAATGGGACATGTTAGTTTAGCTTATTCACACTTACACCCCACAACTTCCCATTTTTACACTATTCACTCCCGGAACCCGCTTTCTGGAATTTTCTCGTTTAATTAATTTCATGGTTCTAGACCTTCATTAATGTTCAATAATGACTATTTGATTGACAAAATTATTACGGGTCTATTTAACCCGCTTAAAGTCGTGTTTTCCCGGTTTCCTCGAAACACGCGCGTTAAGGTTCGTTTGTGTTCTTAATCCGTTTAAAGATCCGTTTTCTTCGGGAATCGTTCCCTCATGTTTATTTAGGTGTAATTAAGCCTCTAAAATACTTATTAGCCTAATTAATCACTATTTTTAATTTCGGGGTATTTCAAAATAAGTACCATATTTTTTACCATACATTTTTTAATTATTATTTTTTATCAATTTAAATTATTTATTCAAAATAATTTATAATATTTAGAAATTTCAATTTTTAAAATTTATCAGCAAAATAAAAAATAATTTACTTTGAAAAAATAATTTTATTTTATAGAAAATAATAATTAAAAATGTATGGTAAAAATTATACTACCTCCGTCCCGTCATAAGTGTCCTGTTTACTTTTTGGCACGTTTTTCCACTTCAATATTAAACATATAAGATAAAATAATTTTTATAAAACAAATTTCTACAACATATAGTTTTTCACATGAGGATTTCATTGCAAAACTTAGATTTGTAAAATTATGTCATCTTACTTGTTAAATATTGAAGTCAAACGACATGTCCAAATAGTAAACTGGACAGTCAAGGTGGGACGGAGGGAGTAGTACTTATTTGGTATAAATTATGGTACTTAATTGGTATAAATTATTTGTTTTGAATACAATATTCTTTTTATGGTATTGTAAACAAATTTAAATATGATTTTTTTTGGAAAATTACATCCCCCACCCATGACATTTGCCGAAATTACACACCCCACCCACGAGGTTTCAAAAATTACTTTGCCCACCCATGTGGTTTCCGTTATTTTACATCCAGCAACTTTTCTAATATTTGATCAACTTAAAAGATGGTTAAATGTTGTCCAAAATTGATGAAACTTTACATGGACGATGCTAAGGTATTATATTTTGGTCTAGCGTGAAATCCAAAGTTTTTTAAGCTCACATGTGATCCGTGGGACCCAATGAAACATGTGACATGTGAACGTGTTTTCATTGGGTCCCACAGGTCATATACGACCTTAAAAAACTTTGTATGATATTTACATTTTTTCACTTTTTATAATTGTTGTTAACTTTTCTAATTTTTTTAGTTTTTAAAAATTTTTAATTTTATATATTTTTTTTAATTTTATAAATTTTTAATTTATTATTTTTTTAATTGTATAGATTTTTTAATTTTTTTATTATTTATTTTTTTAGTAAATTACTCAGAACCCCCTTGAGTATTTAGGATATTACAGTTAACCCCCTTGTGTTTATCATAATTACTTGTAACCACCTTGAGGTTAAGGTATCTTTACTATGAGCCCCCGAACTATAACTCTATTATCAAGAAGTTAACTACGTGTTAACCTATCAGCTTAATCATATTAATAAGGTCATGCTAGACAAAAAACACTACTTAATCTACATTGTTATTTTCTTAAAAATGTCAACCCTTCCTTGAAAATGCATCTAAAGTGGGATGAGAGAGAGTTAGATGATGTTGATTAAGCAGTTTTGTTGTCCAACCTGGCATTATTAATGTGATTAAGCTGATAGGTCAACACATAGTTAACTTTTTTACCACAGAGTTATAGTTCGGGGGCTCGTAGTCAAAGATACCTTAACCTTGAGGTGGTTACCAATAATTATGATAAACACAAGGGGGCTAACTGTAATATCCTAAATCCTCAAGGGGGGTCTGAGTAATTTACTCTATTTTTTTCTATATTTTTATTATATTTTGATATTTTTGTGAATTTCTTAATATTTAAGGGCATACTGTGAACTTTAAAAGTACTTTGTTAATTAGTAGGGATATTTTTGTCTTTTTTCCATCCGGTCAATGACTATAGTGGCATTTTATGGACTTTTACAAAAATATAGTGGCATTTTGTGATTTTTCTTTTTTTTAATGGTATTTCATGAATTAGCCAAAAATATAGTGGCATTTCATGAAATTTCCCTTATTTAAATTATATATAATATCTATTAATATTACATACAACATATATACATATTATAATTAATATATATTAATATTATACATAGTCTATATATTTTTTCAAAAAAATTAATAATAATATTTAAAAAATTATAAAACCAGGCCGGGTGGGCCGGGCAATAACAACAATTAAAATAAACCCGGGCCTAGCCCGACCCGGCCTGAAAAAATTAAAACCGGATTCGACAAATGTATAGGCCCGTTTGGGCCTAAAATTTAATGTTGGCCCAACCCGAACCTGTCCCGCCCGTCTGATTAGCTCTAGGTATCCACAGGGCACAGAAAACTTTCATGTTTTGTTGTGGGAGAAACAAAACAACAATAATCCAAGATCGACCAAATTTAGATTAGTTTGAGGGTCCCAGATTATCATAGGGACCAGTTTCCTCTCGAATCATGAGTTTTTTTTTTTGAAAATCATGAAATATATTATATTATATAAGATGGGGTACATGCAAATTGACACCATGTAGGACATGTGTCAAGTTCCCTAACCAGCAAGTTACAAATATCATTTCTAAAATAGAGTGTGCTGAATTGCCTTCTTCTTCACGCTGACAGTGTGAACGCACCATCACCATGGCCACCGCCATCGGCACCAGATTAGACTCTTCGGCTCTGGTAACAACGTTGAAGGTGGAAGCTATGATTAGACCTGGCAATTTTGACCCAACCCGAAACCCAACCCGAACCCAACCCATACTTTTACGGGTTAGGGTCTTGATTATTGACCCATCTATTTTTTGGGTTGGGTTAGGGTAATAAGCTAGTTCTGTGGGTTGGGTTAGGGTAGAGCTCTTAACCCATGACCCAACCCGAAACCCAAAAATATATTTATTAATAATAATAAATAAAAATATTAATTATATATATTTTTTCAGATCAAACTATACCTTAGCCTTAAGCCCAAGTGTAGTTGGACTATCCCACCTTTAATAATATCACATAATCTTAACTAAACAAATGGCCCAACCAGCTGCATATCAAACAAAGAGCCCAACCATACCTTAACATAATGTTGAAAACCCAAATGCTCCCGTCTTGCAGACTCACATCCATTTTTCTTCTCTACGTCATTGTTCATGTCTATGTCGTTCTTCATCTCTGTCCAAGGTTTGTTTTTCTTATTCTCACTGCCATAGTTGTTCTTGAGAACATATGTATGTCTTGATTATCTAGAAGGATGAACAAAAGTAGGTGATATGTATTTTTTGTAAGTATGATCTTGATTATAGATCTCTTAGTGAATTCTGAAGCCAACATTGCGGATAGCGTGCTGCATAAAAGTTCCTCAACTGTTGATAACGATTAAGTGATTGTGATTGTACTTTTCTCAGGCATGAGCACTCAATTTAAACAGGAGTAATTATTTTAAAACTATGAGTCATAGTTTGAGGCTTTGAGCTCTCAATTTATAAATTATTTCTAATTTTAGAAGACTTGTCTTTAGTATATTTCTCTAATGCATAATGAAGAATTTCATTTTTGTTGCCCTTTTTATTAAGGGCACTAGGATCATGTGCATATCTAGATAGGATTCCTTCCCACAGTGGTAGAGTTTTAGGGTCAGATTGATAAATATATACTTATGGAAAAAGTACGTGTTATTCTATTCATGGGAAATTGATACAGTAGTTTTACATTATTTGTATAACATGGAATTCGTTTGAAGTTGGGTCGATCAAGCAAGATTACTTCTCGTCTTTTTGTTTCATCCTATAATTAGTGTGCCAACTAGCACTGGATGTTTTTAGATTTTTTTATTAATTTCTACTCCTAATCCATCTAAATTATTGTACGCTTAAAAAATGGGTTGGGTTAGGGTTGAAGAATTTTAAACAGGTTGGGTCAGGGTCATGATTTGCTGTCCCATCCATTTTTTGGTTGGGTTGGGTTGATGATATTTTAAATGGGTTGGGTTAGGGTTGATATCAACCCGACCCAGCGACCCAAATTGCTAGGTCTAGCTATGATTGCAAATCCCACCCAAAACCCACAAAATACAAAGAAACTAAAACACAACCTATACACAGCAAAAAACTCTCCTAACCGGAGAGAATACAAGAAACTAAAGGGATTTATTATTAAGCAAAAGAACATCTAAAGACTAGATGTAGAACTACTAAGTAAAACCATGAGGACAAGGAAAAACTAAAACAAGAAGAAGAGGAGAGAAGAGAGAGCTTTTCTCTCTCATGGACTCTCGAATCATGAGTTAATGTCACCTTTTCTTTCCATAAAAATGAGGGATCAACATAACAACAAATAATTGTTACAAATATACAAAAATCTATCAATGTACAGCATACATAAATAACTATATTGCACATTCCTGAGAATTTCTCTCATACAGACTAACACGAGAAGAAGACCTTGTCTTCACCCATCTCTGCTAAGGCGTCCTCTGGACACGGCACTTTGAAATTTGAACGCCAAGGTCAATACAAAATTGTACATTCTGCTACTTGTATATCATGAACAAGCTTTTCGACTGTGCTTCTACGATGACAATAATATTGGGCCGTTTTCAGTAGCAGTCCGAGGATTACTGTAAGTCATCTGAACATCTTTAGAAAAGTGAGTTCGTTTTTTGGCGTAGGGTGCCTCTCTAGCTGCACTCAGATCAAAAGTATACAGAGGGTCAAAAGAATGGAATAAGCTAGCTATAATGTTGAATTCAAACACCAAACCTAACCAAATTGTTGCAATCACATCCCACTTACCAGCTACTCTTTGCGCTTTGAGAATATTCAGCCTCCTCTTCCACCAGACAAAGAAGCACACAACCATGAGCAATAACACAACGAGAGCCGCAAATGCAATGCCAATCTTGGCACCTGTCGAAAGAATCCCACACGCAGGGAGTCCGGGTATACCACAAAGCCCATCATTGTCTGTAAAGCTGAGAATAAACAGGGAATATAGCACGATTAGATATGGTTTATGTATGTGTTTTATATAACCCTCTGGAAAGCAATTCAGCGAGCATACTTGAAGCTAGCTCTGTGCAGAAGCCTCCCACCAAGCTCAGATGGAACTTTTCCAGAGAGTTTGTTGCCATTCAGATTTCTGCTTCAACACAAAACAAAACAGTCTTTTATATATGTATATATACACTTTCAGCTACAGTCTTCAGACAGAGGATAGGTGGAGATCATGTATTACATACAGGATTCGCAGTGAGGTCAGTTGTCCCATACTATCTGGGATTGAACCGTTTAGAGAATTGTAAGATAGATCCCTGCCACGACATGAAATAATATGCATCCAGGATCAGTAGTATGTATATTAACTATGAACCAGCTGCTACATAGAAGAGAATATAAATTTGCAAACATGCTCTATAAATATGCAAACATGCTCTAACTATGAAACTTTCAATTTGATCCTTTCTCTTTACACGTGATCTTCCTTCCCCTCAGTTGTAGTCTGTAGGTCCATTCAATCTTTATCCAAAATCTCCCCATAAAAAAAAAGAAAAGAAATTGAACACCGCAAACTTTTTCACCCATTTTAGATGCCCTTGTCCTTTCATGCACGCTAACAACCTTTGAATTTTGGTTCAAAATGTAACAAGACTGAATGTGTAAATGTTTCATATTGTATTGATGTATATTCGAGAGTGTAATACAAGCACTATTTATAGGAAATGTAATACGGAGCCTATAAAGGCCTGTTTATTATATCTGGGCCCAACATAACTGGGCTAAGTATATGGGCTGCCTAATACCCTCCCGCGCTACAGAGTGCATCGAAGAGGAAGGAAGGAGCGATTTCTGTCAAAGGAGGAAGGCGGCAAGGGTTTGGTGAGGAAGTCGGCGAGCTGATCTGCAGCGGCAACATGCGCCACCCGAAGACCACCCTGAAGAACACGTTCCCTGACGAAGAAGAAATCCGTCTCAACATGCTTCATCCGGCTATGGAGAACTGGGTTTCGACAGAGGTATGTCGCTCCAATATTATCAACCATCAAGATAGGAGCTTTAGACACAGAAAACCCTAGTTCTTGCAACAGTTGTAATATCCAAATCCCTTCCGCCGTTGCAGTCGCCGCGGCTTTGAATTCTGCTTCTGTGGTCGAGCGTGCAACTGACGCCTGTTTCTTTGAACTCCAGGAGACCAAGTTGGAGCCAAGGAAGATGCAGAATCCTCCCGTAGAACGACGATCAGTAGGAGCTCCTGCCCAGTCGGCGTCTGCCCAGATGGTCATGGACAGAGAAGAGGCGCGAGAGAAGAACAAGCCCCAATGCCGTGTATGATTCAGGTAACGCAAAATTCGTTTAACTGCTTTCCATTGTACCTCTCTGGGCTGTTGCATGTACTGACAAACACGATTGACTGAATATTGGATGTCTGGTCTGGTAATAGAGAGGTACTGGAGAGATCCCACAACACTCCGATAGAAAGTAGGCTGATCGAAAAGTGGAGAAGTGGGATCATCCAGATTTATACCATGATTCATAGGTGTAGAGATAGGCTTTGAGTTGTGGAGGTTTGTCTTTGTAAGTAGGTTAGTAATGTACTTCTTCTGAGTAAGAAGTAACCCATCCAGATTCCTATCAACCGAAACACCCAGAAAGTATGAAAGGGCCCCCAAATCTTTAACCGGAAATCGATCTGCCAGTTTAGAGATTAAACTCTGTAGAACAGTAGAGGATCCCGTCAGCAGAATGTCATCAACATAGAGTAATGCAAAAACCACATCTCCCCCCTGTCTAAAAATAAACAGAGAAGAGTCTTTAGTAGATGAGATGAACCCTAGTTCCAAGAGATAGGAACTGAGAGTAGAAAACCACGCCCGTGGAGACTGCTTAAGTCCATACAGGGCTTTATGCAGCTTACAGACATAATCTAGTTTAGAGACATCAACAAAACCAGGGGGCTGACGAACATAGACTTCTTCCTCTAAGTTTCCATTCAGAAAAGCATTCTGAATATCCAACTGCTTCAGGGGCCAATCATTGGTTACTGCAAGAGCCAGGACCACTCTGATTGTAGCAACTTTAATAACTGGACTGTAGGTTTCATTATAATCTAGACCTTCTGTTTGATTGTAGCCTTGAGCCACAAGGCGAGCTTTCCTTCTCTCAACCTCTCCAGAAGCTAAATACTTCGTTCTTAAAACCCATTTAACACCAAGAACATTGGCACCCAAAGGTTTAGGAACCAGGCTCCAGGTATGAGTATCAAGGAGAGCATTATATTCCTTCTTCATAGCCTCTTGCCAGATAGGAAACTTCTGTGCTTCCTTAAATGTGGGTTCCTCGGGGATAGAAACTGAGTCAGAAATGACAGTAGTGTGTAGAGCTGGTGCAGGTGGCCAAGGAATGGTCCCATCACTTCTGATTAGTGGTTTAAAGATATTTGCCCTTGCACGAGTGACCATGGGATGTGTCACTGAAACAGGGTTAGATATAGCAGGAGGAAGGGTGGGTGTGTCAGAAGGAGTTGGTGAAGCAGGATTGAGTGTGTTTGAGGTGGAGACAGAACGTGGGGATGAGGGCAAAGACATGGGAGTAGAGGTCTGAGTGTCTAGGGAAACAAGTGACTCTGTGGTAGGTGGTTCTGTAAGCAAAACAGGGAGTATTTGAGGAGCTGGATCTTTGTGGTTGCTAGGATGGTTAGGTCTTGAGAGGAAAATGTGACTCATTGAGACAACATCACGGCTGATATAGGTCTTTCCCGTCTTTGGACAACAAAAACAAATAAACACGGTTTAAGTAGGAGCATAAATAAAGGAAAACACATTCAGTAGATCGAAAAGCCAGCTTGTTAGATGAAGTAGCCTAAGGTTGGCCAACAGGAGCATCAAAAAACCCGTAATAGAGTGTTAATCGGACTCTTTCCAAACTGAAATCATAAGGAGTAGAGTTCTGAATAACAGGAGAGGGGGTTCTGTTGAGCAGATAGACAGCAGTTCTGAATGCATATGTCCAAAACTTGAGAGGCATACCAGAGTGAGCTAACAGAGTGAGCCCCCTGTCCACAACATATCTATTTCTGATTTCAACAAGCCCCATTTTGCTGGGGGAGTAAGGGCAACTAACCCTGTGAGATATCCCAGTTTGCTGGAGCAATGTTTTGAGAGCAGTGAACTCCCCCCCTCCATCAGTCTGTATGCATTTGATCTTAGTGGAGAAAAAATTTTCTGCCAATTTTTAAAAAACTGCTCAAATAACAAGTAGACATCTGATTTCTTTGCCATAGGAAATAACCAAATGATTGGACAGTAGTCATCCACTTAGCAAAAAAACCGAAAACCATCAATTGAATGCACATAGGCAAGTCCCATACATCCAGAAACAAAAAGTTCAAAAGGAGCCTGTGACGCTATTAGTGCTAGGAAAATAAGGAAAAGCATTGATGTTCCCTAGAAACACAGGCATTACAAAGAGATAAAGGACTAGAGCTAGTGAGAGGCAATTTATTTGTGGAGATAACACTTGTGGTGGTGGATGGGGAGGGATGCCCTAGCCTTTGATGCCAAATGTCTCGACTGGCATTGGATCCTTTGTAGCAATCTGGTGTGATTAAACTGAGGGAGCAAGAGTGAGGGAAAAAAACATATACTCCATCCCTAACTTCCCCTTGTGTAGAATGGGAGTCTTTGTTTGAAGATCCTTCAAAAAAAAAAGTGATTGGCAAAGAATTCAAAGTAAGCAGAATGATCCTCACAAAACTGTCTAACTGAAAAAGATGCTTGTTTAGATGAGGAATGTAGTAGATCTGAGGTAAAACAAAAGATCCATTGGAGTAGGGAAGAGAACCTGATCCTTGATGTGAGATAGAAAGAGATGATCCATCTCCAAGGGAAACAGTATCATGTCCATGATAATCTGTTGCTCCTAAATTTAACCTTGAAAAGTCACCAGTAAAATGGTGAGAAGCAGCAGTATCTGGCATAAGTCACTGATATTGTCCCTTCCTGTAGCATTAGCCATAAATGTAGCAGGAGGATTAGACTGATAACTCTGCTTGTATCGGTGATAACAGACATCAGCAGTGTGTCCTTTATTCTACAGATCTGACAAAGAAGGTCTAGGTCTGGTGAGCCATTAAAAAACTGATTCTCTTTGCCACTACCTCCCTCAGAAGAGGATCCCTCCCTTATTAGACTCCTCTGTTAGATTTACCTCTTCCTTTTCCATTGGAATAGTTAACCTCTGTAGATTATTTAAGCAAACAGATTCTGGCTCTTGCTTTGTTCGTTGTTGTAAATATCTTCATAGGTTAGAAGATAGTTGTAGATCTGCTGTGGAGTACAGAATTCTGTCCTAGTGATTATATTTGTGACAACTGACTCATAATCACTAGGTAAACCACGCAGAATGAAAGACTGAAATTCTCTATTTGTTACCTTATGACCTGTAATGGCAAGAGATGAAGCCAAACCTTTAGCTCTGTTGAAATATGCTGTGATTGACTCATCAGATTTCTTTGAGAGAGTAGCCATCTGTAAGTGGAGTTGGCCGAGGTGAGCTGCTGTTTGTGCTGCAAAGGAGTCATGTAGCTCACTCCAGACTTCTGCAGCAGTTTCAAACTCGATAACTTGTCCAACTATAGATGGTGAGAGAGAGACGAACAGAATGGACATCAGGATCTGATCCTGTTGAATCCATTTGAGATAATCTGGATTTGGTTGATTGTCGATAATTGGGGATGGACAAGGATGTGTGCCATCCAGAAACCGATAGAGATTATTTCCTTTCAGAAAAGGCAGTAGCATCCCCTTCCAGATTCGAAAATTATCATGTTGTAGCTTGATTAGATTTGCTGCCGCAGCAACGATTGACTGATTTGTTTGTTGTGTTTGTGGCTGTTGTGTTTGTGCAGGAGTAACATTGTTTGGAGTAGAATGTGGCGGATTAGAGATGGATTCACCTTCGGACATGATAGAGGAAGAAGAAAAAGATCTAGATCTAGATCTAGATTCAAAGAAGAAGAAATTCGTCCCAACCGACGAAAGAGAGCTCTGATACCATGTAACAAGACTGAATGTGTAAATGTTTCATATTGTATTGATGTATATTCGAGAGTGTAATACAAGCACTATTTATAGGAAATGTAATACGGAGCCTATAAAGGCCTGTTTATTATATCTGGGTCCAACATAACTGGGCTAAGTATATGGGCTGCCTAATACAAAAGAAATGGTATAGTTCTACAAACAGAGACCTAAATGTGCTGATTATTGAACGATGCTCAAGAAACAACAGGCACTTGTAGATCAAAGTGAACAGCAAACTTGTTCAGTTACTAGCTTATTACATTATCCGTGATTCTCATGGCGCGATGATGACCAGATCTTTACATAATATTGAAATCTAATAATATCTCATATGATTACGTCAAAGAACCGGACTTCTTCTGCACATTTGATTTGACCAGCACAGCTGATCTAGTCTAATTACCATACATAACAGGATATAATATAAGATGAAATTGAGGACATAGAATATTAATCACTCACAATTTCTCCAAACTCTTAATTGTTCCAAGAGATGGTGGAATCGTTCCATGAATGCTGTTTCCACTCAGATTTCTGTCAATGCCATATTCAAAACCAGCATGAGAAGTGAAGAACAATAAAATCAACAAAGTATCCAGCTGGAGATACTTAATAGCAGCTGCATTACCATTAAAATGGATAGCAATACTAAAATAACTTAAATATCAAACTCAAACTGGCATCATAACTGATACCTCTTAAAAATTTCCTAAGACTGATATGTATTCCATGACAAAAAGATGATATGATGAACTATCAGTGACTTACAAGCTCAGCAGATGACTTAGCCGAGATATGTCTCTTGGTAAGGAACCTCGCAGTCCCTGGTTGTCAAGACCACTGACAAGTATGGACAAAGTTCAATGGTTTAACATATTATATAGAAATGTTAAATTCACCCAGAAGTATAACGAAGGAACTTGGTGATGGCATATAGATACTGCAATTTTCTCTAGTCAATCCTTAACTTCCTCAGATATCTATAAATTTCATGGCAATTTCCCACAACAGAAATCATCTAACAGATATACAAACAGCAGCTTCTATTAAAAACAATTAGAAAACAACATTAAATTATTGGTTAAGATTGGCTGGAGGCAAGAATCACGTTAAGCAAGATGATATTGAGGTGAGGAATGTATGGTTGGCTACTTATAACCTTATCATCAGCACTCAGGCACCAACATCCCATTTTACATCATATGAGAATCCCTTTATTTGAGTAAAAGGTTCTTGCATGCCACTCCAAAATCAAATCAATATAATGGGATAAGTTTAGTCAAATGTACCAATTAAAGACATGTTTGTGTTGCAGGTTTTCAAGGTTACGCATGGGGAAAACGAAAAAACTTTGAAGTTCTGCAGAATATACACCAAGGAAGGATTAAGTATGTACATTCCGTCAATGAACCATTGACCCTTTCCTCTATCATAAGCACAGTCAGCTCCACTCCACGGATGTTGTTGGGGTACGCATGGATCACCATTCCACCCAAGTCGATGTGGTAGCTGCAATGAGCTCTTAAGTGACTGTAAAGCATGCACTAAAACAAACAAAAAATACACATTATGTGAGAGTTTAATCTAAACTTTCGAATCAGCATCACTATTGATGTCCACAATGGCCAAAGCAACACTAGTACAGGATAGGAAAAAAAACACAAGTTAGAACGAGCTTTAGCAAAAGTGGATTCAAGGTACACACAACTTGCACAATCAACAAATATTATGAGACAGAAAGAGTGATAGAATCCAATGAAATGCCCTCACCTTCATATGATAAAGTTTTGGACTCGGCCCGTAAAATCTTAAGGACCTCAATAGCCCCAATAATGGCATGGCTTCCACTTCTAGGCCGCAGTGTGATTGTTAAAGTGCGGCCATTAACAGGAACAGTAGTGTTGAGTACAAAAGCAGTATCTACACCACCGCTCATGTTGACAATGTCAACAGATTTAAAGGATATGTCACCATTAATCAAGATGTCGAAAGTCCTCTTACTGGCACCAGTAATTGAAGGATCAATCTCGGCAAAATGTAACCAAATAGAGTAGTTATGATTTGGCTCCACATCTATTAAGTATGATACATCCAACTCGGTATCTGTACTAACTAATGCTGTTTTGTAAATATCCTCTGGGTAGAAGTTTGGTGCAACCGAAGCCTTCTTGATAGGTCGTTCAGTTGAGATCCTGTGATCAGCACTCCCACCAAATGTAGGAAGCGAGTTCCAAAATCGGTCCCCACCCCATGGGTCACCACCGAAATCCTCATCAAATTTTGGTTTTCCTGATCCACAATTTAGCCTTTTAACCGTTTTGAGTATAACCCCTGCACCAAACTTGGGTCCGTAACTGTATGCAAGATCATCAATCTGAAGAATTTCAAAGGCAACAACAGCGGGATCACCGTGGCCAGTACTGTGGAAGCACAGAGAGGCCGTACCATCAGTGATAAAGACAAGCGCTTCAGTGAAGACCTGCTCATTGTCCTGGGTGCTCCAACCAGGCTCCAAGGACTCAACAAGAGTTCCTTGGATGGAGACGTCAAATAGAGGTTCATTACCGAAATTTGGATCAGCTACCAATCCGAAGTATATCCTGACCAAGTAGTGGCCTGTCCTGACACGATTGATGATGTAGCAATTTTGTGGACCCTCTGATAATGGAAAGTATCGAAGGGTGGGTAATGAGGGAGTGATGAAGCTGAAACGTGTTCCGTTGGATGGGACTCCTCCCGTATAATCAATGTCCTTGTGCCAAAATGTGTTGGTTGGAGGTGTACGAATATTGTTCCGAGATCCACAACTCACACGCAGACCATAAGGTGCTGAAACGCAAAAAGAAGTTGCATAACTCAAATGTTACAAGTGAGGTATGGGATGGGAGAGAATATAATTAATCAATCGTCAATGCAAAGTCAATTAGTATTCGGTAAATCGATCAACGAAAGATTAGTTATTATTCTTGTAATACCGGGAAAAGAAAAAAAAAACATCAATCAAGTTCAGTTCAAGAAAATTTTCACGAGGCAAAGAAATAAATTGATTAAATCGGAACAGATAGATCCGATGGATGCAGTATGAGGAGGCTTCAAACATCTATCGTAAGTAAGGGGCGTATTAGCACAAAAATAAATGCAGCTTAGTTTAGATGCAATCGGTAAATCCACTGAGCTCCAATCTAAACGAAAAGTAAAGTAGAAGTAGCATTAACATGAAGAAGGAAAGGAGAAAAGTAGACGTAGATTGAGATTTACGCGATCGGGAAGAAGAAGGAGTGAGCAACGACAAGAAGCAGAGGATGAGCAAAACCGGAAGCAGCTGAAGAAGACGACGGCGGAGCATTGTAAGCTTCCTAAATTGCAGATAATCTGTTCACGGTGTTTCTTCTTCGATATGCTGCATTTCCCGGATTTCTGCTGAGATTGGGTTTTGTATTTCTGATCGGAACCGGCGGACGTGTAAGGAAGTCAGTGCTGATTTTTAAATTAGTAGACAATAAATGAATAACGCACTAAGATCAGTGGGCGTTGACTCGTAGACTAGAGTGAGATAGTGGAAGATAAGCGTACGTACACTCGGCGAGATCTCAGTAATCCGGCGGCCCTAAAAGATGTAGGATCGGTAGTGGCTGGGCATTCGGCGTGATTTAATCCCAATTACCACTTTGAATGTTCACAAATTTTTATCCATAAATTAGAGTGAATCCTGGAAATTAAAGTGTCCGGATTTTAAGCCAGGCACTGTGTCCCACGTTAATAAAAGAAATTTCCACCAACACACACTACACTACACTATCGGATTTTTAGCAATTTATTCTCATGTTAGGTGTAACTGATTTTGAAAGTACCAACGAAAACTTTGACCATAAGGACACAAGGAGGGCCCTGCTCAAATCTTGAAACAACGGTACTAGTCCGTATAGACAGGCAGATGAAAAATAAGGCAGTTATATTAGGGGGAGTTAATGTAAACACTAAGGTGATACAATGATTCATTAAAACCTTCCTAAAGTTCGGGAGGGAGGTATCTGATTTGCTGCATACACGAATGTGCAGGAGTGCTGCATTTATAAGAATAAAAAAAAACAAATCTTGAATGTTATCCTATATCACTAGCGGGTGGTGTCGTCGGTACACTCGGAAGACACTATTTAAAAAAAATACTTTAGTCCTAGTTATCTAAATTGCATAGAACTATTATGATAAAATAAATCTCATTTTTAGAGTGTAACAATACAGTTGTGATGTTGTGAGTTATAAGTAACACTATTCTAATATCAATTTTATTTTATTAAATAATTTTAAGTTAAAAATCATTTTTGTTTGTTTGTGTTTTACTATATTGTATATGTTTATGTGTTATTTTAAAATTAAAATATATAATAATTAAAACCTTTTAATGTATCATGTCTTGCTTTTTAGAATATAATCGTTTAAATTATAAAATTTTGATATTCTATATTTATAAATGATGAACTAGTACTAAATTAAATTCCGGTTATTACTAATTTTTTAAAATACTTTATATTACAATATCGTGTAATTTAATACACTTAAATAGTTCAATTATAAAATTGTACTATAATATTTCGAGTATATAAATTGATTTTTGGACATTTTTTTAGTGCTATAAATAAACTAAATTGATTGTTAAAATAGAAATACAAAAAAATAAAAAAAAATAGTAGTATTTCATTGACATTACATCACCTCTTTTTCTTATGGGAAAAAGGTCAAACAAATATATATTTTTATTATATATGTTTCCCCTCTAGGTCTAGTTCACTCAACCTGATTATTCTTTATACTTTCCATATATTTCACATCTTGACAATATATCATTTTTGTCAATTCAATGTCAACTTTGTCTAGAAATGATACTTTATATCATCATTATTGTATGTTGGTGAAACATTGACACATGGGGGGATAAATGACTGAGAATCTTATGAGCAAGTAGTTTAGGAAGTTCTCATAAAGCGTATTGTTGCACGTTTGTTGTATCAAGATGGTGATCTTATTGACTTTACATTAAAACTAACAAAAAATGCATTAAGTTACACTTTGAAAAAGAAAAATGAAGAAAATTGGTAGAAGAGAAAAGAGACATATCCAAAAAATCATAAGGGGAAATTTGATTAGAAGAGCACTAAAGAAACTTATTTTAAAGATATTATACAATTAGATGTTCTGATAGTTCGTAACATGCACATGTAAAGTGATACTGAAACTATGTATGTGTTGATTATGAATGATTGGAACACATGAATTACTTTGAGAGTTAAACAACTTGTAGCTGCCATAGTTCTTGGTGAAGAACAAAACTTCATTTACTTCTATTTTAAAAACATGTACTTGTTGTGTATCTATATGTAACTATGTATTATCAAAAAAAATATATGTAACTATGTTATTCTAATTCTTTTAATATTTTCTCATTAAACCATGACTCCTTGCAGCAAATTTCCCACATATTGACTAAAAAAACAAAATCATTGCAAAAGATTGATTTCAAAAATGAAATGCTTCATGTCATTTGTATTTGGTTAACTAGTCACTTGTATTTGGTTAACCTGTCACTTGTATTTCGTTAACCTGTCACTTGTATTTCATTAATCTGTCACTTGTATTTTGTTAACCTGTCACTTGTATTTTATTAACCTGTCATTTGTATTTCGTTAACCTGTCACTTGTATTTTGTTAACCTGTCACTTGTATTTTGTTAACCTGTCACTAGTATTTGGTTAACCTGTCACTTTATTTGGTTAATCTGTCACTTGTATTTCGTTAACCTATCACTTGTATTTCGTTAACCTATCACTTGTATTTCATTAACCTATCACTTGTATTTCGTTAACCTGTCACTTGTATTTCGTTAACCTGACACTTGTATTTCGTTAACTTGTCACCTGTATTTAGTTAACCTGACACCTGTATTTCGTTAACCTGACACCTGTATTTCATTAACCCGTCGCTTGTATTTCATTAACCTAACACTTGTATTTCGTTAACCTGTCACTTGTATTTCGTTAACCTGTCACTTATATTTTGTTAACCTGTCATTTGTATTTTGTTAACCTATCACCTGTAATTTGTTAACCTGACATTTGAATTTCGCTAACCTGTCACTTGTATTTTGCTAACATGTCACTTTTATTTCGTTAACCTGTTATTTGGATATTGTAGTTATTGACAGTCAGTTTGCTTATTTTGACCGTTAAACAACTTGTAGCTAAATTAGAGAGAACTATATTAGCTGCTATAGTAATTGGTGAAGAACAAAACTTCAACTACTTCAATTGTAAAAAATAAATACTTGTTGTGTATCTGTTTGAAGCTTTGTTATTCAAATTTTCAGTGATTTAAAACTTATTAAGGTTTATAGTCTAGGATCATTCATGCTTTTAAATCTGCTTCAATTACATCAGTTTAAAAGTATAATGATAAAATAAGTCCTAGTTAAAAAAAACTGCACTAAGACATTTTTTACGGTTACATTTAGGAATGAAGTGAAGACAAACATAAAAATTAAAACAGAAGAGAAGTGTTATTTGCAGTCACTAAATTACTTTATGCAGTCACTTTTTCATGCATAAGAGACAGTCATTTGTTAGCAAGCTACAAGCCCCTCAGATGTTGGGTGGCTAGAGCACCCACAACCGGTTGGCGGCCAGAGCTCCTATATTCCTCGGTGGCCTAAATTTGGTTTATTTTTTTAGTCTGGTCACTGGCGACATTATATGAAACACCCCTAATAATTAAAACGCATTAAATCGTGGTTGTGTGTGTGGTATGTCAATAAACCGGTCACGTTATTGTAACGGTGCCATAACCCCTAACCTATGATACTAAGGGACCTACTTATGCCCGGGGGTGTGATAGCAAGTCACATCTCAATATAAACTTGGGTGCTCATCGCTTTGACATGGATCGGTACGATCGAGCAAAATAAATTATTCCAGGACACGATATTCGTACACGACACAAGTGCGCATTACGCAAACTAAAATAAACAGGTACTCATTGATAAATAATGATCGTACTGAATAATATACATTATGAAAACATAATATACGAACTACGTTATTGGGCGAACGAGTGCGGGTAACATGATAATACAAGGTCTTGTATTCACTGATTTATACTCCATGACATAGATGATAAGTTAAGTATCTATATACTACTCAATTTCATTATAAACTTGTAGTGGAAGCAGCGTCACTCTTGTAACAGTTGGAGAACTCTGCGAATCCCAATAAGTTAAAACGCAAGTCACCAAAGGTGTACTGTACCGGTTTCATTATCAAGAATAAAACCTCTGTAGCTCTTCCATATTCCCATGTAAATTAATTTCCCTGAGTTGCAACCGTTGCCTTGTTTCTTTCTCGCGTTTGGAGCCCCAGTTGAGAGACTCATTCAACCTCTCCCACCTTCACATGCGCAGTGTTTCCCTGTTCTTCAATCCTGTCTCACGCATGCCGCAAGTTCAGAGAAGGAACCCCAAGTTCCCATAAGTTCTGGCGCATGGCTCCTTCCCCCAATGTGCTCCTCGAATTCTCAAGTTATTCTTGGTTGAAGCTACTCAGTTAATAGCCCACCAAATTCTTTTGCATTCTCCTATGGTCTCGCGGTTGCGCAAATCTAGAGCAGGGCTTGAACTCCCTTTCTACGCATGGCAAGGATTCTCTTCTCCAAATATCCTCTGCGAATTCCCCCACTGTTCTTGAGCGAAGTTGCTCACTCGATTCTCCCACTGTTTCACGGTTGCGCAAGTTCAGAAGGAACTCCTAACATCCTGAGACTGCCGGAGCATGGTCCGAGTCTTGGAGTTCTGATCGGCCTGAGAATCGGGAACAACTTAGTCCAACAGCAAGGTAAAATCGTCGATTAACCTTTCTCCTGTCCTTGTTCTTCCGAATCGTCGTATACTATTTCCCCAGCTTCTCCCTGTGGCGGCTTATTGTCTTCTCACCCCCATTATAACTCCAACCTTCAATGTTTCCTTTGCATGTCGAAAATTGCGGTCGTTATCGGTTGAGAAACGGAAACAACCCAAGGCCAATTCGCAAGCCTCTCCAACCTCCCCCACATGTAACGTGATTCTTGCAGGCCCCGAGACTCGTAAATTTCCTCTGGCCAGTGGCGCAAGGTAACTGCCACCGGTTTATGTTTTTGTTCGCTCCTACCTTCCTTTCCTGGTTCTGTCTGGTCCGAAAGTCTTCTCTCAGTTCTCTAATCTACTTCTTTTTCCCTTGCATAAACCGTGCATCCAAGCCTGCTGGTTGGGGCTCTGAAACTCGGTGAACAAACCCTCTTGCTGATTTCTCGAAGGTAAGAGTAGGAAAACTGAGAACAAAGCTGTTTAAATCCCTTTGCTACTCTCTGCTTCTGATGTACAAAAATTGGGTGTTGACTTCTCTTTTTATCTAACCCATTGCATGCGTGAGATTCTCTGGAAAACCTCCTTGAGCTTGCATCAAAAATCATCCAGAGACTCATCCTTATACTGTCCTGAATTCGGTTCTAAGGTGAGGCCACAACACTGCCATGTTCCTTATCTTCTGTCTCTGTTTTTATGCCACTAAAGACGTCAACTAATCAGGAAATTTTTCCTTGTGCATGTCCGGTTGTAAGCCAGGGGTCCCCGGCCAAAACCACCAACAAAAAAAAATCTGAAAGGAGATCCCAAGATGGTAACCCAACTCCATACCCTAAACCTATGCTTAACTTTGTGTAAACGTCTACTTGAAATTAATCGGTTAATCTTGTAACAATAAGCTTAAAATGCCTTCTGCCGTGAGGTTGATATTCTGGTGGAGATGGTGGTCTAAGCACCAAGTTTTAATAACTTAAAAACGTGCTTTAAAGTTACCGAAAATAGTGGGAAAGATCTGTTGTTATTAAGCTAGTAATTTCCACACAAAAAATGGCTATGTGCTGGTAGGGTGAATTAGCGTAGAGGTATCTTAAGAACTAGTTAAAGAGTAGCCACTGTGTGTTCTGATTGTCGAAAAGAAATGGCATTATTCTGGAAACTTTGAGTGAAGTTAACAGGGGAACTACCTAATCAAAACTAAATAATGCCCAGGCGGTAAGTATTGGAAATGTGATTAAACTAAGTGTTGGAAACGTAGTGCGTCATCAGTATAAGCATGACAGGAACTGGGCTGTGAATGAAAATAAGAATTTGTCATGTTTCAGAAGACCAGGGAATTTCTGTGTGTGAGTGGTTTCAGTTACAGCAAAGAAACCATTGTATTTGAATTGAGGCTTTTGTGTTTCCTAGCGTTGAGTATATTTGTAACTGCTTATGGTTAACAGCTAGTAATTTCAGGAACGATATAGAGGTGATATTGGCAATATATGCTCAAAAACTTACTAAAACGTTAAACTAATCGTAAATGAGCTGGAAATGCTAGAGGAAACTAGATAACACCTTTAAAAAGGGTAGCAGAAGTAGGATAATACAGAGAATCAGTGGTCTACTGGTAGTGTCGGTTCTGATAGGAGAATCCTAAGGGATTTAACTTGTTTAATAAGGTTTAGGGGCGCCAATCAGTTTAGTAATGAGCTAGGTGGTGTCATTACGGAATGAGGCATAAAAGAGCCCGGGAGTACCAACAGAATTTGATACGAAATACATATACAAAACCGAGAGTGAAATTGGGCAAGCTAAGGTGGAGTTAAAGACTTACAAAGGTGTCTAAACAATGTGTTAGGGTAGTGGAGAAGAGAGACGTAGATCATGAGCTGATCATGTGAATGACGAACCTAGAACCATTAGTAAATGTGTAGGAACAAAACTTGGAAGTATGGGTAAGTATGGTGTCAGAATAAACGCTTAAAATGAACTTAGGGAGTTACCTAGTAACTTCTGGAAAACTAATGTAAATTCGGTCGTAGGAAGGATTAGGAGAAAGATGAGTTATGCCAAAAACAACCTAGGTAGATCAAGGCATTAACCAAGGCATAATGAGGAATAAATGATTAAGTATAAGCTAGAATATATATATTAGAACAAAATGATAATTTAGGGAGTTATTAGGGTGCTAGGGGTAAATTCGGGAGGGAGTTTAGGTAATGAGTGTTAATGCGTAAACCATAAGGTTGACATGGGTAGATTTAATATACAGGAAGCCTAGAAATGAACGTGATTAGCTTGGGGTTGGAATAAATTAGATTAGCAAACAAAACGGAGACATACACTTAAGAAGAATCTAGGATGAGTTAAATAAAAAAACCACCTAGGTGGGATCATGACGTTATCCAAGATAGAAGGAGAAATAAAAAATTTGTATAAGTTGGAAGATGGATTGGGATAAAATGATGACCCGGAAATGTACTAGAGTTAAACATTAGTGCGGAAGTTTTGGGAGTAGGGTTAATTGCATGGGAGTCTGGGATTATAACAAGGTAGGTATAGTTTTATGATTTCGAATTAGGTTAGCACCAAAATGGAAGCAAGAACAACATGCGCTTGAGAAAGGTCCGGGGCAGAAATGAAAGGATTAGAAAATTGTAGGGCTAAACGTGAATTAAAAGGAATGGGGAGGAACTAGGACAAACTAAGGGAAACAATCCGGACAGGGTGAACACTTGTTAGCGATCAAGAGGTTGATAGGTTAAATGAGAAAGGAGACAAGTTGCTACATAATTAGTGGTATGACAAGTTACGGAGAGGGCAAGTTTTCGAATTACCTTAAGTGATACTGCTTGGCTAAAACCGTGGGTCCAAACTGAACTAATGGAATAGGGTTAACAATGCCGACTATAACACCTAAGAGTAGGTCAAACATTATGAATAGAACTATGAACAATAACGCATGATCGAACGATCTAACCCGTTCGAATAATTATTACAGGAGTGAGTCCCACGAGCAGGGGAACCCTTGTGCAAATATCTATGACAACTATTATAAGGTATGGACATGTGTGGTCCGTATGTTACCGTGTTACACGGCTTGTGTGCTGTGTGCTTTGTGTGAAAAGACCTTAAGATCAAAGCATGAAATTGGATTGCTTGCTTATCGTGTTGTATGATTCTTATATCATTGTTGTATTTTATTGCGCACACAGTAGCTTAGTCCCTTCGCGTTTATGAAATTTGAGATGAAACACTGAGAACTATGAAAACAAAGAAAATGCTATAAAGGGGAACTCCTCTCTAACTATGGAGGACGTACCATGACACCCACTCTGGTGCCTATTCATTAATGATAATGAAGAGCAAATCTCAATTGGTGGGACATGACGAACCACGTGGACAAACAAAAGAACTATACAAAGAGAAAACTCCTCTCTAACTATAGAGGACCGCTAATGACACCCACTATGGTGTCGAGATTATAATGATAATGAAACGAAAAGTACCAACTGGTGAAACACGAGAACAACCCGGGAAGACAAGCTCGGGCCGCGCGGTATGGATGATCGGGAGTTGGCATCTGCATCAGATCCTTCGACCGTCTATGGTGGAATATATTTTGGGGGTCCCTGGGTGACCCCACTTTCTCAGCACATCCTGGAGTCTAGAGGTGACTCCGCTTTCTCGACCCTGGGTGTCGGGAATGGGGGAGTGACAAATTGGTGGAGCTTATCCTGGAGTCTAGAGGTGACTCCGCTTTCTCGACCCTGGGTGTCGGGAATGGGGGACTAGCTATGGAGGAGACGTCCTCCAACGTGCGGTGATAAAAGAATTCACAAATAACCCTTAAAGAGATAAGGAACAATTGGCACCTACATGATAAGGTCACGGGATCTAAACTATATCCCCAGACCTGGTGCAAGGAAAGAGAAAGGAAATACACACCATGGGAATAAAGGAAAACTTATGTAATGGGACCAAGCAAATAAGAAAAATTCACAAATGTGATCCTTTAAGAAACAAGGAATGAATAGCACCTACATAATAAAGTCTCGGGATCTAACCTATATCCCCTGACTCGGTGCAAGAGAAGGAAGGAAAACTTGTGTAATGAGAACAAGAAAACAATACGTAATCCCTTGGAGGATCTCATAGTGAGGATCGATGGTATAACATACCTACGCACACGTCCTATTAATTACTTGATTGTTGTTTATATATTAGCAGCTTATTGTGCTGGGTGGCGTGTTTGACGTTGCTATGCTACTTGCACGTTGTGCTTGGTTGTTGTTGATAGCGCTATGCTACCTTTGAGTGTGTATGTTATTATGATGTGTTGTGGGTGTTTTACTGCCTTGTTAGAGCATGTAATTGGACTTAATAATATTCGACCAAGTAGTCGTGTGGCCCGGTAACATGCGGGCTACACACGTTCATACTCAGCGTAGATTGCTGAGTCCTTTACAACCCAATTTTTTTACAGGTATTGTGCCGGAAGATAACAGAGCGTAGGCGGGATGGCTACCATGGGGGTAGTCCATCAGGGCGAGACATATGGGTCTTGGGTAGCACACTGATGTATAGGTTGTTACCTTGGCGGGCATTGACCCGGGATGTATTTACGTAGTAGTGTTGTAAAGTGATAGCTAATATTTACCCCCTCGGTATTGAGAAGGTGTTACGAGATTTGGTCAAGGTAAGTTCCAGTCATGCAGACCGTAACTTGGTGTAAGTAGAATGGTCGGGTCAACCACGTGGGTGGTTAGCGTCTGTAGCACCCGAATAGAGTTCGAAACCGCTGCGTAGACTTCTCCTGTTAACGTTAGGCGCGTCGTTTAATTGTTGGTTGTGATTCGGGGGTGTTACATTATAAAGTATAGAATGAGAAACAAATTACCCTACATCACACACCCTAACCCCCTCCCCTCAAAGTTATAAACATCGAAGGCTAATTCAAGGGTTTGTATTAGAGGGTTTAGGATGACACTAATAATCTGCCGAGCCATTGTTGACATTGTAAAGTATAAAACAAGTTAAAAAATATTATCCTACACCACACACTCTAAAAGCCACCATAGGAAAGTTAAGAACGTTAAAGGCTTATTTTAGGGTTTATAGTCTAGGGTTTTGGGTCTAACGACCCTGAACCACACCCTAAAAATATGTCAAGTCAGTGGTGAGATTATAAAGTAGAAAATGAGTTAAAAAAGATTACCATACTCCACACAGTAAAAACCACCATAGGAAAGTTAAAACATCGAATACACACCCTAAAAACCACCTTAGACAGTTAAAACTTTGAATAATACATTTCAGGGTTGAAGTCTGTAGGCTACAGAAGGAATAGCCGCTGGGTGGCTATACCAGCCTAGCCGCCGGTCGATTGTATATGTCCCAGCCGCTAGCCGACAACAACAGAGGTAGCCGCTAGGCGGCTGTCCCTTGCGTAACCAGTCTTCGGTTGTGTCTGGCTGGACCTAGGAATGTTAAAGCGTTAAAGGTAATCTGCCTAGATAATTGAAACATTATGCAAGTGTATAACGATCACATAAAGATATCCTAGTGAACAACCATACCCTAAGATGTTAAAATGTTTAAAGTTTATTTTAGGGTTTGAAGTCTAGGGTTTATGGTCTAGCGATCATAAACCACAAACCCTAAAAATTGTCGGGATAATTGAACCATTACAAAGATGTATAATGAATCACATAAAGATACCATATAGAGCAACCATATCCTATGACTGTTAAATTGATGAAGGTTTATTTTAGGGTTTGAAGTCTATGGTTTAGGGTCGCTCCCTAAACCTTAAACCACAAACCTTGTAAACTTGTTAGGATAATTGAAACATTATAAAGGTCTATAATGGATCACATAAAGATACCGTAGCAAACAATTATACCCTAGGAATATTAAATCGTCAAATGTTTATTTCAGGGTTTGAAGTATTAGGTTTAGGGTCTAGCCTAAACCACAAACCCTAGAAACCTGCCGGGATAATTCAAACATTATAACAATATAGATCAAATCACATAAAGATATCCTATGTAACACCCATACCCTAGGAATGTGAAAGCATCGAAAGTGACCTGTGAGGATAATTGAAACATTACAAAGGTGCATAATATCACATAAAGATATCGTAGGGAACACGCAAACCAACTTAATTTGCAGTATGAATTAACCCAATATATCAAGTCATTATTGATGTGTTGCACAAGTATGTAGTTGGTAAAGGGAAAAAGATGCGAGCGTATCTAAAAAATCTACTCAACCTAACTGGCGGGCTCTAATATTTTATAAGGTAAGATTTTATTGATTATAAATTTGTTAGTTTATTTAATACATACTCACTATTTTATTTACATCATTATAGGTAAAATGATTATCTTTTAGTAAAATTTAACTTTTATTAAGATATCGTCTAGATATATAACAACAACATTAAAGCTTCATTTATAAAACACTTGGATAGGTTAGCATGAATCATCGTATGAAGTTGGGTGAAGTAATAGATATACGAAAAATAAAAATACAAGACAATAAAGAATTATGAAGTACCAGATGCCTGGTTATCAAAATATGATAAAAGTTACTGAAATATAATAGTGAAAATACTAAGATAAAAAAACTATAAAAAGAAGTTTCACTCATAACAAAGATTAATAAGGTAATAAAAAAGACATTATAAAACAAAAAAATGATTAATTTTTAAGGAAAATTTCATAATTTTTTCTTTCCATTCAATTGTACATATGAAAATTTTATTGTACGGATAATACTTTACTCTTACATTATTGCCTATTTTTATCTGTGGCTATTAGTTTGTTTATTATTAAAAAATAAAAGCTATTATTTAAATTGTTTATAATTCTAGCTATAAAATTACTTTTTATCTAGAAAAACAAAATATTGCAAATAAATTGATTTCTTTTAAATGGAGTTAATTAAATTTTTCACCCTCATGAATCCGCCACTGTTAAGTCTTAACTACCAGATTATATAAATGTATTTGCTTTACAATATAGGGATCCAAACAAATGTAAATACACTTTTATAAAAAGATCCCTCTTCTCTTTTATAAATGAAAGAACTGTGACATTATTTCATTTAAGAAAAGAAAAAAAGAATTATGACTTTAGTGGAAGAACCCGAAGACATGTGTACTTGATTAGTATAATTGAATCCAACTACACGCTTTTTATCACCCAAATTAAAAGCAACATTTAAAAAAATATATATATGTTGCAGCAGTCCTGCCGAGACGCCCTTGCAGCATCGCACCCACTTCCGTTCGGGAGGTCATTGCTAACTAATTTCAAAAATGGGATTCGATAACTTCAACCACCTTCCAAGACATGCTCCCTGCAGAAACATGTATTACCGGCATTAAATGAGACCATGTCCCAGAAGTTTATCAAGTTTCTTCATGCAACTTAAACTACCCTGTAAAAAAATGTACAAAATCACACCCATCAAAACCTAGGCTGAATGAGCCCCTGTAACACCCCTAATCCTAATCTCCTATAATAATATCGCAAGTCGTAGCATAAACAAAATATAATTCGTAGCGGAAAATAAATCTAACTATCGTTTGGTGTTACACGCCGTCACTCACCCATGTGAGTAACAAGACAACCTTATTTCATCCATCAACTTCAACTCTCTCCACCGCTGTGATGACCAGATACTGAGCAATCTTAAACTTACAACCAAATCCAAACCCAACAAATGAGCAACTAAACCCAATACAACAGAGCTCCATAATACAGTACGTAACAAGAATGAAAGAGTACTTCATCAAAAATACATCAACTACCCAGCGTCCCGCTCTCCGGCTTCGTGTCTTCTTTCAGTAACCTGAAATGTTTGGCCCATTGAAGGGCTCAGCAAACTATATGCTGGTATGCTAAATGTAGTCTTAAATCATTTGGATCCCTTAAGTCGTTTAGCCATCTTGATATTAGATTCATTACATGCTGTACCGGTTTACAATAATAATAACAACTGTAAATGTTTAAATAAACACATAACAATTCATCCAACAATATTATCACATAACCAATAACCAATATCCAATCACCAATAACCAATAACCAATAATCAATAACCAATACCAAACAAGATACGCGTATTTATTAACCGCACTTGTTAGTTGGCCTCATGGCCCTTATCCTTTTTAACCAACCACTTAAACTTTCCAATTAATTTTCACCTCGGGCGTCATGTTAGGACAACCCTTAATAACTTGTTAATAGACAGTAGTCCCCTGGGTTCCAAAGGAACTGTTGCCAGCTGACCCTTTGGCTCTGGATTTCTTATTTGCCTTAAAGGCGTCCAATTCAGCCGAAGCCTGCACCAACAGTAGTGCCCACTGCCATCATCGATGTGGACGATGGATTCCCTTGAGTGACTCTTGATAGTAGTTCCTCATAGTGATCACGCTGTGCAACCAGATAGTCGAAACTAACTGGATTCCTCTCTTTGTAAGTTAGTCCTTTAATCAATGACACAAGATCCAATCCTTGAGTTAAGACTATGACAATTGACCGTAGTTAGGTTCTTGTAATACCTTGTAACACCCCAACTAACAACAACACACTTAACAACAACTGCAGCGGAAACCATACTTCATCACATTACTTGACTTGTTGGTGTTACACGCCGTTAACCACCCACGTGACTAACAAGGCTAATACACATACATTGTATCGGTCTGATGGACCAGATTCCCGAGCATCTACACATTACTATCCCTTTCCATTAACAACAACCAACATACATAAACATTCCATCCGTACCGAGTATTTAAACTGACGCCGATAACAATTTCGGTCTTACTACACCTACAATACATACACAATTGAAATGGTTACCCATGTATAAACAACTACCCCGTCCTACTCTCGAACGGCTTCCAGCTCCTTGTACCTGAAATAGAAAAGGAAGGAAAGGGTGGCCCCCTAGGGGCTCAGCACCTTTGCTGGTATGGTAATCCCGCAGCCCGCATACTACCGGGCCACGCACAACTATTTGTCGTCTTAGCATGCGGTAGATTACATTTGAATCATGCATGTACTCCAATAACACAAAACACATTACAATCCACAACAGAGGCCACAACCAATACAGACAACACACCTACACCTAATAAATCACTCTTTGTGTTCTTTGACCCTAGAGTGTTTCTCCCTTAATGGAGCTATTTCCTTAATAGACGACACTTACCCACTAGCCGGGTTTCCATAAACGTCTCTTTGCAAACTGGGATTCATATCCATGATCCACATATTTCACATTTAAACAACATATAACATCACATCGCAAATAACATTGCAGTACATCAATAACACATAACATAACGGGTACGGATCTCTTTAGGAACCGCCCCAAACATAGTTAGTTCACTGGAGAGCCTAGAGAATGCTGTCAAACTCATGCTAAGCTCATTTACATAACTTGTTACCGTCCTTTTAGACGAACGGATAACTTAACATAAAGAAGGATCGGATATAGTGATCCGGACACAACATACATAATCCCCAACAGACGTGAGTCAAGAGCCTTGGTTAAGCTCAGGGGTGATCGAAGACCAATGAAGGAAGACAACCAACAGAGAGGAAGCTGAAGAAACTGTATACAACAACTCCCAAACAACGCGCGACCGGAACTACCGGATTCCTCCCCCCCATAATATATAAATATTCACAGATAAAGACTCCGCTGTGGAACCTATCACATCAGCACACAATACAGTATTACAACTGAGTTAATCACACAAAGGAGGGTCATACATTTACAGCAACATCACACACAACATCACATAACTAACTCACGCATAGCCGTGGTTAGAACGTTCCTTAGGTTGGAAACGTTATTACCGGATACCGTTCTCTTACGTTTACCTAATAATGGTTAACTAGCCTTTCATGCGCATTCGAGGTTACCGGTATCGGTACGCAACACACAACACAATAACGACTGTAAACTCATTTCATGATTTATCTTATAACGTGGCAAACATACAGAAAAACACATTGGCATACAAGCCGGTGTAATCCGGTAGGACACAGGTTGTAAGAAAACCATACCTGTCACCGGGGTCCACTCTATCATGTCCACTTATGTTCCTCGAACAATTCTCGAACAACTGGTAACATTAAAGTTGCTTTCATTAACATTGGGGGTAACATGTTTGTGTAACGTTGAACGACCATGGTTAACACCGTTAACTATTTAAATAACTTCACATTTTTAACTTGTTTTACTCTCACATTTTACTACAACTTTTCACCCACTTAATTGTCCTTATAACTCACATAACATGTCCTTAACAACTTTATACATCATTACTTATCAATCCCCATCATTTAACATCATCATTTAACCTTAAACTCAACTTTTAAAGTGGTCCGGGACTTGGTCCCCAACTAAGGTCCCGGACCTTGTCTTTGTAAAATCCTCGGGCTGTTTTCATGGGGTGGTCCGGGACTTCATACAAGTCCTAGGTCCCGGACCAATACAAGCAAAGACTCTCGGGGGTAAATCAGGGGGTGGTCCGGGACTTCCTACAAGACCTAAGTCCCGGACCAAGGTAGTGTAAGAACTCTCGGCCCCTTTTTAATGCATGGTCCGGGACATTAATCCAAGACCTAAGTCCCGGACCACTGCTACAGATTTTGCATTTTGACATTTTCTAAGTCTTGTTGCAATGGTTTTCCACATCCATTAAATGTATAAACTTCCCAAATGATCTTAGGTATATTCTAAAGCCACAATATCATCTTACACTCACCTAGTTCCTTGTCCAACTTGTTACTCAATTTCTTACAAAATTTACCAACACTTATAACATTTCTTACTAGGTTTCTAAATGGTGTTTCCCACCTATGACAACAACTATCCTAAAATGTTTTCTCACCAAGACTTTGAAGCATCCCAAACACTCATTTGCATTCTAAATCCTCCAAGACAATGCCTAAACCCTTATGGCATCCTAGTACACTTTAAGACATGTTTTCCTCTCTAGTAAAACACTTGTTCATTTCTAACACTTCCTAGTTCACCAAAACTCATTTAAAACACTTAGAACTTCTTGTACATTTTCCAAATTTTGCCATGGGTTCTCCTAGCACATCAACACTCCAAAACACATAGTTTTCACCATTAAACATTCAAGAACACCTAAATCCATCAAGAACTTTCTCACACATAAAACTTCACCAAATTTACACTACATCACAATATAGTGTATAATTTAATTGCTTGGCACTTAGGCCCTTAAATAACATGGCTCTTAGGCCCTTAAATTGTATAAACCTTAAACACTAAATTTCCCACATAAATAATGCCTTTGACCTACAATTACATACAACAACACATATGCCCTTTAATAGTTTCCTTGAGAGCATTTTACTAGGTCATTCACCATTGGCTCCTTAGGTATTTTATTAAGCAAATCAAGCTCACTTTTCCTAAGGCATTTAAACTACATTGAGATAGTTTGTTTACCTCTTTTCCTCTCAAACTTCTTTTTGTTTCCTTGTACCGAAAATCAGCAAGGAGTTTGATCACTTGTCAACTTTCTAATCAATATACATATAAGGGTAATGAGCATTAAGTTTCATGCTTAAACTCACATATAAACCCTAAATTTACATAAGTGTTCTAAACACTTAAAATAGAAGTTTACCTTAGAATTTGAAAGAGAACTTGAATACTCCCTCCGTCCCACTTTGACTGTCTCGTTTACTGTTTGGACATATCGTTTGACTTCAATATTTAACGTATAAGATAACATAATTTTACAAATCTAAGTTTTATAATGGAAAGCTTATATGAAAAACTATATGTTATAGAAGTTTATTTTATAAAATTATTTTATCTTACATGTTTAATATTGAAGTGGAAAAACGTGCCAAAAAGCAAACAGGACACTCAAACTGGGACGGAGGTAGTATGTAACAAGAGAGGTTTCCACCAAGCCCTTGAATGATTGGAATGAAGCTAAAACAAAGCAAAAGAAAACACCATGAAGAAGGTGATTTCGGTCACTTATGAAAACAAAAGGAAATGAAGTTTTTCTTTGAGTTTCCTTACCTTGAAGCAAAGGAGAACAACAAGGTGTGAAAAGATGAGCTCAAGCTCCCTCAATGGTGAATCTCCATGGCACTGAAATGAGGCTTTTGAAGATTTGAAAAGATAGAAGTGTAGAGCTTGCTCCAACTAGAAGAATGGTGGTCTTGAAATTGAATTTGGACCATGGAGTCATGAGTTACAAGCATTCAAAGATGAAGATGGCATGGTTTGCTGTAGCAAACCGAGAATGAAGAAGAGAGGGAGGTTGGAGACGGTGGAAGTGAGTGGGAATGAAAGAAATGAAATGAGGTGTTTGCTTTTACAAGATATTTATGTTATAAAGTAACTTTCTTCCTTTTACTTACTTTCCTTCCTTCCTTAATTGATTTTTTTTACATGTTGGTGACTCACCATAATAAAAACCGGCCCCCATCATCTACTTAGGGGTATAATAGTCTTTGTTGACCAATTAACTTACTTATATTGACTTATGTTATAAACTAGCTTATTTTAGTCACTATTCACAAAACAAGGCACATAGTTGTGAAATTTTTGATTTCCCATTGATTTAGACTTCCTAATGTGATACTAAGTAGTACACATGTTAATTAAAGAGTAATGATGGACATTTAGCCACTCAAAACTCATTTACAAGACAATTTATCAAAAATGTGCTTTAAGACTCCTTTAAGCACATTTTATGTTTTAACTTGTTTTCAAGCTTGGTTTTCTTTAGTAATTGATTTTATATGTTCATTAACATGTAAATAAGGTATAGTTATTACCTTTAGGTCTTATACAAATTTATCCCAAGTTAGAGCACATTTTTGCCCATATTGACTTTAAGGTATTTATTGTGTTTTGTTTGGTTTAATCGTCTACCAAGGTTACCTAAGGACTTATTTAGCCTTATTAAATCATAATTGAATGTTATTAAGTCTTGGTAGGCTCATTGGGTCCTAACCAAGTTCACCGAGCTTAGAGCATGTTTTTGCCCAAACTGTCTTTTAGTGCTTTACTGTTTTTACTATGGTTTAAATTGTACACTGATGTTTCTAAGGCACTTTTTAACCTTTAAATATCATAGTTTAGTATTTAAACAATATATCAAGGTTTGGGGTATTTCATACCTAAAGGTCATCTAGTCTTGTTCGAGTTTAGATGTATAAACTTCCAGTCATAAGACGTTCGCGCAAAATAAAACGCAATGGTGTCGAGCAATACATTATACAGGAACGTATATATATATATATATAAATCACAGATATCGTTCTTAGCAATTAAACACACAACGTCTGGACCTCAGGAAAATCCTTAGGACATTCAGACCACACAATTAACATACCGTTCACCGTGAAATTGCTAGCTTGACAGTTCACGCTTAGTAGTTTCTCCCCGTAACGCTGTTATATTTACATGCAAATACTGGGTAACGTTAATACAACTAGTGCTAACTATTACAGTACTGTTGATACAGAACTAATACCCCTGTTATGCTAATCCCGTATGTTCTTTTATTTTTCCAGTTATTGAACAGTGGTTCAAGGTAGTTATCAGTTCGTTATTTTATGTGGCAACTGCATGTGATAATGAATTTCCACCTGATAGTATATCTTCATCTCATTAACTATATATTCATAATTGTTTTCACTTATTCTATATATTAATACAATTCGGTTATTTTCATTATAACCACAATTATTTTATAAACTTCACATTATACTCCAAAATACATTATATTACTTAGTTTTAATTCCTTACTTTATTAAATCGCAAAACCAACCTCATAAATTCAGTAATTATAAATTGGACACACTAACTTTTATAAATTACTAAATAACCACATAATTCTCGGCTTTGGCATTTATTTTCCCATAATTGCATTTTAACCCCAAAAACTTTATATAAGTTACATATTAACCCATAAACTATAGTTTTAATATTTAATTTCCTTAAATACCAAAATGTCCCTTATCTTTCTATAATTCATGATTCCGCCCTATATAAAAATTGGTTTCACACATAAACTTTTATAAATTACATATTCACCCCAAAACTTTTACAAACTTAATGTTTTATGTCATAAATCATTTTAACCCAAAGTTTTGGTCAACACTTTGACCAAAGCCTAATCTCATAATTAATACTTTAATATACTCAAAAAATCATATATATTTCGGTTTTGCTCTAAACTTTTCAGAAATTACAAAATAGCCCCAAAACTTATAAAATGTTATTTTAACACTTAAACACTTGTTCAATTTAACCAAAATCATAATATTAATTCCTACCTTATATTATATCATAATTATGCTAATAATACCTTTAGCTCCCGGCAATCATATATAGTACACTATACTTTTAAAATTTTACAATTTAGCCACATAACTTAATAAATTAGCCATTTAAATACTTGTAGCTATTTTTAATATTCCCAAAATTTATTATAAGTTAATATACTTATATTCTTCAAAAATCACCAAATGAACCCTTTTGTTCTCGGTTTTAATATTAACTTACCATATGGTTTTAAACTTGATTTATATCTTATAATAAGTATATAAATGTATATAAGCCATATAACACTTCTAAAAATTATGTTATGACTTAGGATGATTATAAGCTTGAAATTAAGTATTTAACTCCTAGATAATTCGGCTTAAATATATATGCATCATAATTAAATTTTTTGACACAAAATTTATACCTTAAGGTAATAATCTTACCTTGTATGTTATAAGTTATTTTCTTGGTAATATAACCTATGGTTTTCGGCTTCAATCTAATTAAAGGGTTGTACATAAATTTGTACTAAAGTTTGAAGCTTAACCAAACTTAAACTTAATAGATTTAATTATAGAAACTTACTCCTTAAATCAAGGTGATTCTTGTACTTGATTTCCTCTTGAATTCCAAGCTCCTCCAATGGTATCTTGGTGTAGAATTTTCGGCCTTCATACATAGATTTAGGAGATCCAAGTGCTAGACTTCTAACAAGGATTTCTAAGTAAGATTTGGAGTAGTTTATAAGAGTTTACCTTAGGTATTTGTCAAGGAATTTTCGGTACACCTTAGGATGATTGGAGATCCAAGTTTCCTTCATGAAATGGTGATGAGAACATTGATTTAGATGCTAGAATTTTCGGACATATACTTAGGTATTTACTAGGATTTTCAAACAAGAAATATACCTTAACTTGATCTTGTTTGTTCCTTGAGTTGTTGTTGAATCAAGACAACTCATTGGAGTACAAATAGTTGGCGAATTCTTGCAAGGTTGCTAGGATGATTCTTGCTTCAAAACTTGATGGAGGTTGCTAGGAATTTAACAAAAAATGGAGTTTAAGATTAAATCTCCATTAATGGAGCTTGAAGCTCACAAGAAGAAGATAACTAAGGAAGAAAGAAAAGAGAGAAAGAAGAGAGAGCCTTACCAAAATCGGCCAAGTGAGGAGCAAAGAGAATGCTAGCTCACGTATGGAATTAAGAGAATAGGCAAGGAAGAAATCTTGACACAATAATGTCAAAGTTGGGTAAGCTTTTCCTTAGTTTAATTGCTTGACTCTTGGCTCCATAAAGCCTTCCAATCAACCATGCTTTCGGCCATGTGAAGGGGAAAAGGAATGACTTTGTATGCCACTTGAAACAAGTGACAAGGCAAGAATACTAGGAAATTAGGTAAGGTCATTTCTTTAGAATTTCTAAGATTAATTATCAATGCTAACCTTGTCTTATTTTCTTGTAGGCTTACGACAATGGTGCGGTAGGTAGCCTCTTGATTTTTGTTTATTGAAGACAGGGGAACATGCTTAGTTAGGTAGGTGTCTTATTTTGATTATTGTACAACAATCAAACTCTTTTCCCTAGATTATTTTTGGCAGCCTTGGTTGGAGAACAAGCTGCTTCATTGACATATATTAGACTAATAACCCACATGTGACTAAAGTAGATCTAGGATTTAACTTTATGTATTTAATTTCCATGACTTTACAAAAGCTATTCTCCTTGTTATTTCCTGCAGGTTTTCGGCAATGAGAGGCCACCTTGGACTGAGATTCTTTTTTTATAATATCACATGGCATGTGGGAGGATGAGTCATTATATTCCAAGACTTTTCAAAAGCAAATTCTTTGTTTAATCACTATAAAAATCGGCCACTTAAGAGACCATGTGGAATTGATTTTCAACTTGGTATTTGTCACATTATATTACATTAAGATCATATTTTAACATGTTATAAGTCACAACATTTATTTGGCACATTTATACCAAGGTTAAAGATGAAAGTTACTAAGGTAAATGTTGAATTTTATAGTACATTTTGACCAGATTTTTGGCCCTATTTGTGCTATGAGTTTATCACTGGATTTGATTGATTTAGATGGTCCATTCATCCCCATTTAAGATTCCAAACTCGTGTGGCTCCTCAAAAACTTCAAGGTAATAGCGTAGAACGTATTTTTACGGCACCCGAGAGTGCATTTTTGTGCTCTAAGGATATTTTGGAAAATAATTGTCGCAACACGTTCCAAGTGTTTATAAACATTTTTTATGGTCAATAATGATATATTAAGGTGTTACCTTGAGTTATATGGGGTCATATCAACTCATGACACAATTCCCGGGCTATCGGGACACTCCCGGACCAAAACAGGAGCGTTAAGAATTTCCCCTGAGCACTTTATGTCTTTTTGAAAAAGTAGCTTGAGCATTCTCTTTAGAATGATGAATAATGATAGTAGGAACTCTAATAATGAATTATATAGGAGTTCGTGCCACTTCGGCACCTCTCCGGGGCATTCTTGGGGGTTTATGGGGCCCCCAACGGGTTCCTCCGAGCACTTTGTATTTAATTGATAATTTGGTGTGAGGACCTCATCTTATATGTTTAATAAAGTGTTATGGTGCATTTAGAATGAAGTGTAATGATTCATTTCATCTTATAGAGTATTTTCGGGTGTTTTTGGGGCTTTTCGGGCCTTAATGAAGGTGTGTTGCCTCTCCCGGGCCTTTTGCATTTTTACTCAGTTTTAGATGGGGCCTATGTTTTAAGGGTCATATAATGATCCTTGATTGACTCGGTATGAGTTTATAGCTTATATAACTTGGTTAGCTTAAGGTCCGGCTTAACGCCCGTTTTTGACCTTAAGGGGTTTAGGTGTGTTTTTAACGCCTAAGTGTTTATATATTTTCTTAGTGTTTCATAATCCCCAAAATAATACTTATTTCCCATTATTTAATTATTTAATGGTTAGGGGTATTTCAGTCTACCCCCTTAAAAGGACTTCGTACCGAAGTCACAACTTCTACTTACTTATCCTATGGAATCAAGTTCCTCATATCTATTCACGCATACTTATCATTCATGGGTGTCAATACCATATTGATACTTCTACATTCCACCAGTCATCCGAGCGTATGCAACTCATACATACACATAACCTTTGCTCATGACAATCAATGTAATATAACATCAATACTATGATAGATACTTAAATAAGTGTACTTCTATAATCATCCAAGTGTCACATCGAACACAGCAATAACCATTCAAGTTCACATAGAATTACTTCAGTCAAGTGCACACATGCGCAACAACCAAACATAAAACCAAAACCAGTATGTTCTGCATTCACATTATCTAGACTGCAAATAGGCAAGTCGCATGTGGTGCTCTACCCCCCTTAAAAGGGTTACTCTCACGTACCCCCACAAGTATACACACACTAAAGGAAAAGTTCTGGATACTTGTCTCGCATGGAGTCCTCTAATTCCCATGTCGCCTCCTCAATGTCGTGGTTTGACTGCAGAACCTTGACCATCTTAATGGTCTTGTTCCTGGTCTCCCTAGTCTTGGAGTCTAAAATGCGGACTGGGGTCTCCTCATATCTAAGCGTCGGATCTAACTCAAGTGTCTCGGGCTCTAAGACATGCGATGGGTGAGGCACATACTACTTTAGTTGAGATATGTGGAACACATTGTGCACTCTCCCAAGCCCCACAGGTAAGTTTAATCTGTAGACTAATGGGCCCACTCGCTCCGTGATAAGGTACGGCCCTACATACTTTGGGCTAAGCTTGCCCTTCTGCCCAAATCTAAAAAAGCCCTTCATCGGTGAAACTCTGAGGAAGACTCGATCGCCTACTGCGAAATCGAGATCTCCCCTCCAGACATCAGCATATGACTTCTGTCTGTCCTGGGCTGTCTTCATGTTCTTGCGTATCTGTACAATATCCTCTTTCATTTGGTCTAGGTACTCAGGCCCTAAGATAGTATTCTCACTGGCCTCATCCCAACAAAGAGGTGTCATGCATGGTCTGCCGTACAATGCCTGGAATGGTGGCATCTGAATGGATGCATGATAGCTGTTATTGTACGCAAACTCGATCAGATGTAGACGGTCTATCCAGCTTTCCTGGAAGTCTAAGGCGCAAGCTCTAAGCATGTCCTCTAATGTCTGAATGGTTCGTTCACTCTGACCGTCTGTCTATGGGTGAAAGGCGGTACTTAGCTTCAGCTTCGTACCAAATGCCTCCTGAACTTGCTGCCAGAATCTAGAGAGGAATCTGGAGTCTTTATCTGACACAATCGACTTAGGTACACCGTGGTATCTAATGATCTCTTTCTGGAAGAGGTCCGCCAGCTTGGGGACTTTCCAAGTGTCCTTGATAGGAATAAACCTTGCTACCTTTGTCAGTCTGTCGACGATGACCCATATCATGTTTGCACCTCCTCTTGTCGGTGGAAGACTGAACACGAAGTCCATGGATATATCTTGAACTTCCAATATGGGATGGGCATCGGCTGTACTAACCCGCCCGGTCTCCGGTGCTCAAAGTTTACCTTCTAACAAGTCATACATCTTGCCACAAACTCCACAACATTCTTCTTCATACCACTCCACCAGAAATGTAACTTCAGTTCCTTGTACATCTTAGATGACCCTGGATGTACTGATAAGGAAGAGCAATGAGCTTCTGATAAGTGTCCAAATGAGCATGATTTATAGGTGTATTTCATATATAATATTAACACTTTTCTTGCTCATTTCTCCACTTCGGTTAGTTTTCCTCTAGTTTATGTTTTATTATTATCTCACTAATTTATTGGTTTAACATGAGGAAAACCAAGCTGGGACTAAAGTAGATAAAGAGACGAACACATAGACGCAAACGACTCAGAAAACGGAGCCCAAACGAAGAATCTAGACCCGGTCGAAGTTGGAAGGAATAAGTCACAGGTTGCAACCGCCTCTGCGACGTCGAGATAACTGGCGGACATCACAAGAGGGGCAACCGCCCCATAACTGGCGGACACCACAGGGGCAACCGCCCCATAACTGGCGGACACAACAGGAGAGAACCGCCCCATAGCTGGCGGTAGTGGAGGCGGACGGCCGGCGGACTTCAACAGGCAACCGCCTGTCCTTGGGCGGTTTCTCAGGCAGTCCCAACTTAAATATCAGTGGCGACCAGTTTCTTCTTCGCCCGTCGTCTGCAACTTACCTTCACCGACTGTCTACAACTCGCCCACTCGTCCACTGTCTGCGCCTACCTTAATTCACGCCTGTGTTCAGCTGTCTGTCCCCTGCAATAAATGAGCAATCAGTGAAATCAAGCCGCCTCAATCAATTGCTCACGCGTCTGTTATCTCCTCTGCTGCTTCTTCCTTTCTCTATATAAACCCACGAGCTTCACCCAAATAAATTATTCACCAATCCATCCACGACCACTTCACCACACACCATCTCATTTCTCTTCTCCCGCCTTCTCCATTTTATTTATTTTACAGTCCACCAAATTCACCTCTAGCCCTACGTACACAAAATAGCAGAGTGAGACGGAGTGACTACGGATGATTTCTATTACTCTCGTCTCTATCTATCTATTTAATATGTTAGGCTAGTTTACGTTTACTCTGGGAATAGTTATTATGTATCTGTATTAATTATGCAATATTTCTACTGGTTTTTATATACAGTTTGTTACGTTTTAAAAGTCATCTCGCCTTTTTAATAGATCTCGTGAATTTATTAAATTGCTCTACTAAGTCTATTTTGATCAGACCAGGTGATAAATAGACAGGTTAATTAAGGCGTAAAACTGGAGGAAACTTGTTATGATTTAATAAGTTAGTATTCAGTTGCAAATGTAATTCCTCAATACTCCTCTGCCGTTCGTAGGCTTTTGCTTGAACCTTGATTAGAACCTTGCATTACAGGCGAACGAGTTCTTATGAGGCTATGACTTAGTCCTTAAGATAATTACAGGAACCTTGCCAAATTATTAAACCAGTAGAGATAGCTTAATTATGCAGATTATAATAACCTGACCCAGAGTTCCATTTTATTTATCTGTCAACTTAGTTTATTTTATTCTTCTTTTTATTTTTTACAAGTCAATTAATCCTACCCCCCTTTTGTGACACGCTTAGGTACTATAATATATATTAGTCCCACGGTTCGACATCCGGTTGCTTACATTTTCACTATACGACTGTGGACCGGGATTTGTTTGCAGCCCGACGTTTATTTTGAGTTTTAATTTCTTTCTTTTATGTTAATTACACCTGTTCTAACTACTCATTTATAACGTCTGCAGCTTCCTGTAATATTTTCTCCTTCAGGTCAGGGCTGGACTCTGATATGCACAAACGACCATTTAGTCTGATTAACCCGTCTTCACTGAGTACAAAATCGTACTTCTGTCTCTCAAAAATACCGTCAGTCAACTGCTGCTTAATAGTCTGCATGTACTGGTCATTATCTTGAGTACAACGTACTTCCTCAATAAGGCTGCTATCTCCCGTCATAGCAAATAAGGAATGAGCTCTACGGCTCAAGGCGTCAGCAACGACATTTGCCTTGCCCTCCTTGTACCTGAGGTCGATGTCGTAGTCCTTTAGAAACTCGACCCATCACCTCTGTCTCATGTTTAGCTCCTTGTGAGTGAATAGATGCTGAAGGCTCTTATGATCTGAGTAAACTGTAACTGTAACGCCATACAAGTAGTGGCGCCAAATTTTTAGTGCAAATACTACTGCTCCCAGTTCTAAATCATGCGTCGGGTAGTTCTCCTCATGTTTCTTCAGCTGACGTGATGCATAAGCAACAACCTTGCCATGCTGCATGAGTACACACCCTATCCCAGTGCCTGAGGCATCACAGTATACTTCAAACCCGTCGGTCCCCTCTAGAGATGGCAATGGGTCCACGGGTACCCATTTCACCCGGTCACCCAACCCTCTAAACCGGGTGAAAAACCCGCATAAAATGGGTGACGGGTGGAACAGGTGCGGGTGCGGGTTGGGTGACGGGTGCACATTTTTCACCCATCACCCGACCCGCTCACCCGCATAGATCATATATATATATATTATGTTAAATTGTTACTTATTATTCATTCTCTTTCACTCATGATTTTTGTAACCCTAACTAGTGAACAAGGAACATTCATGCGCTGGGTGATTGCGCCATTCTTTATTGTCACTACTCTCGGTAATTTTATAGCCCTAACATACTTGCTCTATGCAGTTTTTAATTCTCTTCACTGAAGGTAATTGCAACTCTAATTATCAAACATGGAACAAAGATGCTCTGTGCCTCTATTTTCTTTCTTCACTCTCAATAATTTTGAAACCCTAACTGAAAAACAAATAACTTACATGCTCTTCGAAGTTTTTCATTCTCTTCACTAAAGGTAATTTCGCAATCCTAATAGGCGAACATTGAGCATACATGCTCTGCACCTCTTTTTTTCTTTCTTCACTCATGGTAATTTGGCAACCATAATTGGCGAACATGGAATATACGTGCTCTGTGAAATATTTCATTATTTTCTCTAAAGTTAATTTCGCAACCTTAACCGACGAACATAGAACATACATGCTATGCGTCTCTATTTTCTCTCCACTCACATTAATTTGCAAACCTAACTGGCGAACAAGGAAAAAGAAAAACAAACGGGTAAACGGGTTCACCCGCTTCACCCGCGGGTGACGGGTGATGGGTGATACCTAACGGGTGATGGGTCGGGTATGGGTGGAGCGGGTGAAGTCAGGTGACGGGTGTGGGTGATGGTCCACCCGACCCAAACCCGACCCATTGCCATCCCTAGTCCCCTCTGGAATGGTGAGTATGGGTGCCGACGTCAGTAGATCCTTCAGTGTCTGAAAGGAATGCTCGCAATCCTCGGTCCATACAAATGGAACGTCCTTCTTCATCAGACTAGTCATTGGTTTCGCCAGTTTGGAGAAGTCTTGGACAAATCTTCGGTAGTAACCAGCTAATCCCAAGAAGCTACGGATATCCGTCACTGTCTTCGGTCTGGGCCAAGTCTTAACTGCCTCGATCTTCGTAGTGTCTACAGATATACCGCTGGCAGATATCACATGCCTTAGAAAAGATACACTGTCTAACCAGAATTCACACTTTGAAAGCTTGGCATATAATTGGTTCTCTTCATGATCTGTAAAACTTGCCTAGATGCACCTCGTGCTCGTCCTTAGTCTTGGAATAGACTAGGATATCGTCAATGAACACAACCACAAATGAGTCTAGTTGTTCTCTGAATAATCGGTTCATGAGGTCCATAAATATAGCTGGGGCGTTCGATAAGCCAAATGGCATTACTGTGAACTCATAGTGCCCATAGTGCGTTCGAAAAGTTGTCTTCTCTATATCCCCATCTGTTATTCGTATCTGATGGTATCCAGATATAAGGTCAATCTTTGAGAAGACCGTAGCACCTCTCAATTGGTCGAACAGGTCGTCGATCCGTGGCAAAGGGTATTTATTCTTTACCGTGACTATATTAAGCTCCCGGTAGTCAATGCAGAGTCGCATGCTACCATCTTTCTTCTTTACAAACAGTACCGGTGCTCCCCATGATGACGCATGATAAGTGCGGAATTTATCTATATTTCTGTGCTTAATGTGATTAATATTTTATTGGTTTATATGATAAATTCCTTACTTATATATTATTATATGTTATATTGGAAGAACTCCCCTTACTTGTGGTTTTGTGTTAAAATAGATGAAAATACTGAAGAAAAAAGGCTTAAGAGCGTATGTCAAGAGTTTAACAATTAAACCGGAACCAAACAGGAACAAAAACGGACATTCTGCTTAATTTACAGCATGGTCCGGGTATTTGTACTGGTTTATAATCCTGTACCACATTACAACGGAAGTTACTGCCTATTTTATGGAGTGGTCCGGATTTGTGTACTAATTTACAATCCCGGACCAGTACAGAGGCGCAGCCGCGCAGACAATTGACTGCGGGAGCAGCCTTTTACCCAACACAATTCAGTCTATACATGGCCCATGCGCATGATTTATGACAATTGAAATAATTATCATATGCAGATTCTCGTAATGGGCTGAAGCTTCATGGCTGCACATGAGGAGTGTGATACGTTAAGTTATTTTATTCAATTGTTTTACAAATCTGGTGGGCCGATTATGAAGACTTGAAGACCTAGCTGTGCACGTGAGCATATAAAAAAAGAAGTATGAAATCGTTATATATATGATACGATCGAAGAATTCATAAACAATTCGGAAACCCACAAAACCCTAGCCGCAGACGAGTTCGAAACAAGACAGAAGGGAGACAACAGTCAGTTTTGATAGACCGGAGCAGAAGGCAGAGACTGAATTCGTCATCGTTCCATAATTAGATGATGTTTTCTAAACTCTTTATTATTGTTATTATTTCTTGGTCTCCAATGTCGGAGTAGTTGTTAGAATTCTGGTTTGCTATGGACAACTAGTTTATTATTTTGCTTCTTGAGTGTTAAATACAAGTTCTATAAAGATTGTAGTTTTGTTCCTAGTTATTTATTGATTTCTTTTGTGATTAATTATTGCTTGAGTTTATTTGGTATGGATTGCTTACAAGTGAGAACTGTGACGTTCATTAGACCTTAGGAATATTACCAGTGAAACTACAGATGGCAATTCCTGAGGATTAGCTGACTAGAAACCAGATGAATCGTTAACGCTACTAGTTAATTTGTAAATTCGTAACGAGAGTAAGGATTTGGGAATTGCTAGTAAGAATTTATCTTGCGGGACACCGGTTTTAGATTAATTTAGATCTGAGGTTGCAATCTAGAATTTAGAAAACACTCGGGAAGGGAATTGATAAACTAAGGAGAAGTAGTAAACCAGGGTTCACTTTTTAGAATTATTAGAAACTGTAACACCCCATCTCAATCTAAATGTGGTTTCGTAACTTAACAACATATATATAAATGTCACAGCAGAATTCAATACACTCCAGGACCTTGCCACGGTTGACTTACAGAATATACCGAACATTAGTACATACAAATCTTAACCAATACATATCTTTCTTATAATCCCTCACAACCTATACATCTTACTAACTCAAATTGCCATACGAGTGTACATGCACAACTCGTAGGCCACACTTAACCCGTAACGCTTTTACCCCATCTTACTCTCGTGACGGCCGCCTCCTAACGTTCACCTGTGTAGTAAAAACAGCACCCAAAGGGGGTCAGCTCAAATGCTGGTACGATCCTCTCATGGCCCCCAAGCTAACGTGGCTACGACGACTAATTGTCGATAGCATGGAGGTTGATTAGATGCACAACATAATAGAAGGTGCAATAAACAACAAACCAATTATGATCAATCAAAGTTCAAACACAATGAACGACTTAAATGCGTTCCCTTAATTAGTGAGTCAATTATTTCACTCCTTAAGTTATGTTTCCTCTTAATCTTGGTCCATCCTTATCTTACCTCAATCTTAGTCTTATCTTAGTCTTAGAAAACAACCTTCCTTTAAAAAGGAATGGAAGTAGCTTATCTCAGTCTTATAATACAAACCATCCTTTAAAAAGGAATGGAAGTAGCTTATCTCCACCTTATCTTATATTTGCCAACCGTTCTCTCATTAGAACTGGTTAGCCCTTAGTTCGTTGTTTATTTTTGTAGGGCTTGGTTAACCCTAGCCAGCAGCAGGTCACTTACCGGCAATAAACAACCTTCTTAAATTGTTGGGGATGTAGGCTAGATCCCCCCATGCCATCTTAGTATGCCTCCCTCCTAAAACAAGTAGTCCGAGGAGGTCGAGTCTATATGTCGACTCTAGGCGACGAGTCTGAAGACAAGTCATATTTGGAAGTCGGTATCTGATAAGGATACCGACCTCCCCCAATACACATGTGCCGGTACCATTCCGGATTCCTCACTCCCCCGAAAGTTAAAGTTAGTAGTAGCCTCAATGCGACGTTTGTTTGTTAAAACTCTTTCGGTTATTAACAAACTAATATTAGGGAGTGTTCCTTAATCTCACACAATTCCTTACTAAACGTAAGTTAGTAGGTTCTCATGGTAAGTTGTGTTAGTTTTCAAACATCACACAACAATACAATAAACATAATGCTCCGGTTGCATGCTTTATCTTGTTTAGTGAGCACACAAAAACAAATAGCACACAAGCGAGGGACACCTCATTAGCAAGCAGGTCACAAGAAGAACTGTACCGTTCACCGTTGGTCACTCGGTTGCTTACTCTCTTCCGGAGTCCAAATACTCAAGCCCTAAAACATTCATTCAGTTTTAGGTTGTTAATCACTTAACTTAATTCAACTTATTTAACTTACTTAACCCATAATGTTTCCCCACCTAACACCTCTTAAGTTTTACAACTTATTCTTACAATCTAAACTTAAACTTTTAAGTTTATACTTAACTTAATCCCTTAGGTCTTTATATCTCTAATCATCAATGCCCTCTTAATGGGGTACCATTTATACCTCTAAACTTTCTTAGGGTTTCTTTCTTTTTTTTTTTACAACTTAAGGGTCGACCGACCCTACCGACCGACCTTACCCAAGGTTGGTCCATTCCAGAACTCATCGCCGTTTGAAAATTTTACTCCGACCGACCTTGCAAGTTCGGTCCCCAAGGTCGGTCCATTCCCGAGAGTTTCCCCGTTGAAAATTTAAGCCCGACCGACCTTGTCAAGGTCGGTCCCAAGTTCGGTCGGTTCCAGAGACCAATCCCCGTACAAAATTTTAGACATGACCGACCTTGTAAGTCCGGTCCCCAAGGTCGGTTTGCTCCAGACCTTTATTTTTAGAGTCCCATTTGACTCCAAACTTCTCCACAAGTTCCTCCATGTGTCCTAATACCATTTAGGCACTTAAACTCACCTTTAAACATCCACTAAAACCTCCTTAGCTACTTTCTCAATTCTTAATAGGAATTCGTAACACTTGTTTACACCTCTTAAGGCCTTTACAAGTCACCAAATAAGGCCTATACATCATCTAAAACCATTACCATTCAACCCCCATCATTAGAAGCCAAAACAAATTTTTTTCTCTTTCTCTGCATTGGACCGCCCCTCTGGGGCGGTCCCAACCAGAAGCTTATTTCCTGCACGATTTGCCTGGACCTCCCCACAGGGGCGGTCCCTAGGGGCGGTCCATAGCAGAACCTATTTTCCAAAGTGCTATTCTCCTCATTTTGAACTCCAAATTCACCCCAATTTTCCCATTCATTCCACAATCTTTCCACATGTTTCCTACATATTTAAACACCTTAAAACATGCACTAAACCTACCTCAAAAATCACCAAACTTGACACTCAATTTCTTACAAAAATTCTTACACTTAACACTTGCTTCCTTACACTTCCCTCTGACTTAGTTGCCTAAGACCTAAACTAATCATTATGTTTATTCACCACCATCTTAACTACTCCTCAAGCATCATTTGCACACCCATTTGCTTTACTCAAACTTCTCAAAGCCATATATAATCTAGCACATGCTTACATCCTTATAAGTCATTAATCTTTTTTTTCCTTCAAACTTTGTACAAGTTTCCTAGCTTCTTTAACCATGGTTTTGGTGCAAAAACTCACCATTATAACCCCTAGTCCCTCTTATACATTCCTAGGTCTTCCTAGTACTCAAGAACTCCATAGTTTATCCATTTTGACCAAAATAACCCTTAGTGACCACTAGAACATCCTTAGTCATAAAATCTCATTAGAACACCTTAAACACTTAGTTTCCTACCCAAATTTCGCCATAGTTTCTCTAGTATATTATCATGCCCAAATGCAGTGTTTTCCTCATTCAACCATCTCACACACATCAAGTCCTTTCTCATCATATTTTCTCACTCAAATCAACTCATTCATAATAAACTCAATATAGTGCAATAACCTTAAATTGCATAGCACTAAGGCTCTTAAATGACATGGCTCTTAGGCCTTAAATGACATGGCTCTTAGGCCCTTAAATGACATGAATTTAAACACTGAATTTCCCACATGTAATAGCTTTCAACCTGCAAATACACCCATCAATCTCATAGTAGTTATAATGCTCTTAAAATCCATCTTAAACTTATCTTACTAACTCATTCCCATTGGCTCCTTAGTCACAAGTACACAAGCTTGTTTAAATTCTTTTTCCTAGGTTATATAACCCTTTACATAATGTAAGCTCTAAGCCACATTAGTACTTATCTAAATCTCATCCCTTAAAACCTTAAACCACCATTAGGTAAGCAATTTACCTTGTTTCTTAAGCTCCTCTTAACTTCCTCCTTAGGGATTTTCTTGAATGAATCTCGGCCAAGGGCTTTAATCCTCTTGCCAATGTTCTAGTCCACATTCAAATAATCTAATGTGTACTAAGAATCATGCCTAAACTCATGGAATCCAATCTTAGGTTAAAAATGTGTTTTAAGGTCTTAAATGAATATTTTACCTTGAAGTCTTAGGGTAGGCTTGGATATGAATCAAGAAGGACCTCCTCTAGCCCTTAGAGAATAGAAAACAAGCTAGAACAAGGCATAAAAATGAAGCCCCATGAGTATAAATTTTCGGTAATGGAGAAGAATGGTGGAAACCTAGTTTTTCTTACATATTCTTTACCTTAAGAGAATGGAGAAGCTATTGCACCCTCCAAGCTTATTTTTCCCCATTCAATGGAGATTTCCCATGGCTCCAAAATGAAGCTTTTCTAATTTTGTAAAGTTAGAAAGCTAGAGCTTGAGCTAACTAAGAGATATATGTGTTTAGTTTTTGATTTGGAGCTAAAATGAGCAAGTTATGGACATTTGAAGAAGGAGCAAGAATGGAGCTGCTTGGAACGGTTTGAAAGGATGAAGAAGGTGAAGAAAACCGTGGGATAAGAAGAGAAATGAAGAAGAGAGGAGAGAGGTAAGCTAAAGTAAAGATTTTTGTCTTTTAAAGCAAATAGTACTATTCTCTCTTTTCTTCTTCTTTTCCTTTAGTTGCTTAGTCATGTGGTGACTCCCCACATCAAAAACCGGAGACCCCCTTATAATCAAGATATTTATGGTCTTGGTTGACCAACTAATTGACTTATGTTGACTAAAACTTAAACTAGTCACTATTTGGCACTATTCACAAATTAGTGCACATATTTGTGAAATTTTTGGTTTCCCATTGATTTAGACTTCCTAATGTGATAATAATTAGCACACATGTTGATTAAGATGTAATCATGGGCATTTAGCCACTCCTCATTTCTAAGACAATTCCTCAAAAAGGTGCTTTAAGGAGTCTTAAAGCACATTTTGTGTTTAAGCTTGTTTTTGAGCTTGGTTTTCTTTGGTAATTGATTTAAAATGTCCATTGACATATTACTAAGGTCTTATAATGGTATTTGGGTGCTAATCAAAGTCACTCCAAGCTTAGAGCATGTTTTTGCCCAAATTGCCCTTAAGGCATTTTCTTGTGTTTTCCTTGGTTTAAATTGTCTACCAATTTCTCTAAGGCATATTTTAGCCTTACTACATCATATATTGATGTTTACTTAACATACTTAGGTTTGGGGTATTTCAATCTACCCCCCTTAAAGAACTTTGTCCCCAAAGTTCCCATGCACCTTATCTTATTAGAATACATGTCTTACCTCATTCCATAGATCATATAGATCATACTTATGTATACTTAAACTCATTGGATCATTAGATCCACCATATGCTTATACTTAAATATCACACAACATGCTTAAGCATGTATAGCACTCAAAATTCTCTTTGTTTCTTTCGATGATTAAAACAATCACATAATTTTCCAACGTTCTCCCATGTCACCGGTCCGTAGACAATGGCTCGTTCGTCCTCGTCACCATGGGCCATAATACAAAACAACTCTGCTCTCCCCATGTCACCGGTCCGAAGACAAAGGCTCGTGCGTCCTCGACTTCATGGGCGAGACTCAGTAAAAAGGTAATCCTTTTTACGAGGTCATGTGAGGAATAATTCCTCTAATTAAAAATACAATCAACTCCAATTTCATTTTATCCTAATGCCTCTATCCTTAGCGTGATTTAATTGTGACCACTGGTAGGGAGTTTCAGGAATCATCCAACCCTGATGTGATCAGCATCAGTGTAGAACTATCCTTCCACCCCAATTTGTGTTCGGTTTCCCTTGATCCCTAGAAAATCAAGTTCCACCTCCCACGTCATTTTCAAACATCCAAATAATTCACTCATGTCCAATTTTTTATCTTTTTAGTTCTTCTAATCATAATCATACATCTCCAAAGTGTGGACTCAGTCCATCAACATTCCCGATTCATCTCTTAGTAATTACCTCAAGACTTAAATTCCTACTAAGTTCTATAACCGTCTCATACCAATTCTCACCATCTTATATCATAGCATTACTATCTTCTTCCTCATATTCATATCGAACAGTATCCCATAGTGTTATCTTATTCTTATCTCACACTAGTCTCATATCGACTCATACCTCATATATTCCTTATTTCTTAAGTCTCTTTAGTCCTCTTCCTTAATTCTCTTAACTTGTACTCATACCGGAGTTAACAAGATAGGTACTTAATATGTATGGTATTCACATCTTCTGTGTGCAATAGCCATGATTTATCTCAAAATGTTTATGTAAACATATTCTCAAATTCTTTTGTGCTATGCACACCATAGTTTATGTAACATACGCTAAGCGGTTTTCGCTCTCCCCCCTTAAAATGGATTACGCCCACGTATCAACATTATATCATCCTTGAACATAAGTTCAAGATGTCTAATTCTTACCAAGCATTCTAGCTTCCATGTCATCTATCTCACTTATAATTGGATCAGGGTCATAACTTGTTAATGCTTAGTCTCTGTATCGAGGATTCTTAACGGTACTTATACCATTTTTTAACTTAGTTTGGTCTAATCTCAAAGGTAGTGGTCTGCTAGCTTCAGCTGCGCGACTCTGATAATCTTAGGCTTAACTGCCTTTCTAATCGTTCATAGTATTGTATATCCTTCTGCCTCCTTACAGTTTAGGAATATTGGTCTCTCAGTGGACACGTGTTATCTTTTTATATACACGGCCTTAATGAGTTGTAACTCGTCTATCCATTCTCCTTGAAGATCTTATGTTCATACTCTTAGTGTTTTCTCGAATGTCTAAATTGTTCTCTCCAACTGACCTTTGGTCTGAGGATGACCCTTAATCTGAAACTACTGTTTAGTGCTTATTGCGCTTTACAGTCTTATCCTTAACACTTTAAGACATGTCCAATGTCTGTGCTTAAAAATGTGCTCTTCGCACTTCATAGTCCTTAATTATTTGTTCTCTGATTCCTTTGTGTTGTTGATTCAACTGAATTCTTCTCTTCGACTGTTTGCGGTAGTAGCTGCTCTTGTCTGATCTTGCGTCGTTGTCCGTGGTACGGAGTCGACTACTTCCCGTGTTCCTTACACCACTCGTCTACATGCATGGGGTACCTTACTGGTACATTACTACTTACCCAACTAACTCATAAATGAGCGTGTCAGGCCTGCAAGCCCCTGTGGGGTGTAGTCGTCCCACGTCTCGTTTTAGTAAACTCATAGTGTTCGTCACACGTTTAGCTATTGCTAATTATGAAGTATTCTGTTGGCGATTTCCTCTTCATCTTTCCATGATAACATTTATTGTTCTTCTTGAACTTAATCAAGGGAAATTTATTTACTGTGTTCTTAAGTATGGTATGCTCTAGTTCTTTCTGTATCCCGTACTGATTCGGTCTCTTAGTAACTGAGGTCTCTTCCATAGAGCCTCTTATCTTCTTTCTCATTTTTGTTCTACTAGGAATGCACTTCCAGTTCCTTAAGGAGTGGGTAGTGTGCTTCCTGTGAAATCTTACCTAACCAGGTCAGACTACTGGCATCAATGCACAGTTAGTCTACCATCTTATTTCCTTACTCATATTGGTTTCTGCTCACAGATCTAGTTGCCTCGGTGTCAATATTCGACGGCTTATACATGATGGTCACTTTTCTGCGCACCATGACTTAATCCCCTTATATAAATATTGTACTCACGACCACTACTACCGTGGTGGTTGGCCTTTACTCTGTTGCCCATTGATGGTGCAACTACTTACTCATTTATTCTAACATCTTATCTCATACTCAATTCCTTCCTGGTGTAAACACACTGGGGGTTCTCTCATTTCGGTGTATGGCGGTTGCCGTATCGTGTTGTAAAATGGTCATCTCTTAATATGAAGGTGTTATACTTCAATTTCAGGTTCATAAGTAGGCTAATTTTTCTCACATTCTTTCATCCTTTATGATGTTATTTACCATGTAATCTAACCGGTTACTGAAGAAGTCATCCATTTACTCACAAGCTCTTCTGAGCGTTGGTCACTTGACGTGCCATTTTGCGCACTCACTATGTATATCTCTGACGATTACTGATTCTTAAATCCTGGGTGTTGGATATGGGGTCTGTCTCTGCAGCCTTCCTTATTACTCAAGTGTATCTGGTATGTTCTAAGGTAATCTCAAGGTTTACAGTTTTCATTCTCTAACGAAAGTGTTATTTCTCTAATAAGTGAAAGCCCTTTTGAGGGGTTTATTCCCACTCTTGGCCTCACAACAAGGAGAGGTATCCCCACCCTAAAAGGCAAGGTTTGTTCTCCGCCCCTGCCAATGTACTATCTCATTATTCTCATTGGTGCCTTTTCCTGGCAATATTTTCCCCAATCTAAGTTATAGGTTTGGTAACCGTTCATATCTACGAATTGTAGTTCCTTCGTGGCTTAAATAAGCTCTCTTACAACATACTGTGCCTCGGGCTCTGATGTGGTTAACATCCTTGGCTCGTAGGCTCTTAGTGCTTAATGCCTCAGTCTATTACTTGTACTCTTATTCATCTGTAGGTCATCCTTATAGGTTTTTGTTTCTTTGAACATTATCCACCGTTAGGTTACATATTGAATGTAGTATCGGGTTTCATGGTAAGTTGCTGCATCCTGCTTCCTACTATGGAAGTTTATTCAGGTGATCTGAGGTTACTTAGTGTCCTCGAAAATACTATCATTTTACTAGACTTATGTCTTTTAGCAATCAAGGTTAGGTTCGTATTGGCGTTTGCCTTACGGTGTCCAAGTCGGATATCATCCTGTCATCCTTGCTTCCATCTCAACGCTTCGTTCAACTTCCATTGACTACGCCACCCGTTGATGATCAATCATACTTGGGTGTTAATGAGTTAGACGAACATATTAACTGTCATTCATCAGTTGTCAGGCTCGACCATGCCCCCCTGTGGGGGTAGTCCTCTGAGCTTTTCTTTTCCAGGGTTGTATGTCTTTAATCCTTAGTAGGTTATAGCTTATGTTCATTTCTTTTATCCTTGTTTTCTGGGCTTTCCAACATCTTCATTGAAGAATGCTTATTACTAGTATTCTCAGTGATCAATCTGGGAGTCTTATCCCATTCTTGTTGAATGTTTTTATGTCGGCGGTCTCCATTGTATTCCGTAATGCATTCCTTGTACGTTATCACTTACGCAGTGTTTTGCTCGCATTACTGAGTGATCTCTTATGTTTTCCTCTCGGGTTTAGGTTTGATGTTCTTACCGCACTGTCGGTTGTTGTTGTAGTAGATTGTACCGTTGCTAATATTTATATCGTTTAGTATTCTGTCCAAGTTCTGCTCCCTACTGACTGGTGTATCCACTCTTCTCATCATGGTCAGGCCGTCAGGCCCTTCCAAGGTCTCATTCTCCCGTTCTTATAGATTTACAATCCGGTATTAGTGTGTACTACAATTGTAGCGTTCGATTACCTCGCCATGTTGGCTCTCTGTATAGCTTAATCGTGGTAGCACTTGCTATGGCAAGTGTGCCACGCAAGATGAGCTTCCGGTACCGAATGCGTCGGTAGTGGTACTTCCACCTAGTCTCCATATCTTTGGTAGTCCTCGGGACTCCTTCGACGTTCTCTTATTTAGGATAACTAGCCATCTGGCAGTTTCCTGGTTATTTTGACAGTACTGTCATTTGTCAGGGTGTTCCTCTTTTTTGAGGGAACCCCTCGTTACTTACTTATGTCTTAATCCTCGCTCCCATTCCCACACATTTTGTCGTGGTTACTAAATAATGATCCTCCTTTAGGCACTAGATCGTAGTCCTATTCTGGTGTACAGTTGTATGAGTTTCTACCGTCGTTTGCGTTATGTCGGCCAGGTTTGCAACCTTCTTCATTGTATGGGGTTTGGAGTTCCCGTCTTAACTGGACTTTCCAGTAATCTTATCCCTTAAGCTTTATATTATCCACTTCTATGCTCATTCGGACCACTGTCCGGTACTCATGTCACTTATCTTTTCTTACCCATTGCACCTTTAGTGCTTTTCTTATCATTGGTATGGGGGTTTTTTCGACTGCGTAGCATGTCGACCCATGTTGCCGGTAATTACCGTTCCCTTATTGATAGAATTCCATAGGTAGCGCCTGTTTCTCTTGCGCTCCATTAAAAACCTCCAAGTTCTCCGTAACTGTTGTGCAACAAGATGTTTCTCGTATTGCTTACTGTTAACTAACTGCCAGAGGGTTTTTGAGTAAGAGAAGGCTTTCTTCTCTCTGGCGTTTGTTCCACGTATTCAGGGTTAGGGATGTGGAGGGCGGGTCTAGGTACTATGGATATCCGGTAAATACCGGGAAGTCTAACTAACGCACCTCTCACTCTATCACTCAACCCTTAACCCATAACTCAAACTCAACCTCTGTATTCTCCTAAGTTCGATAATTATTGTCTTCAGAGCGTAACTACGCTCTGATACCACTTTTTGTAACCCCATCTCAATCCAAATGTGGTTTCGCAACTTAACAACATATATATAAATGTCACAGCGGAATTCAATACACTCCAGGACCTTGCCACGGTCTGACTTACAGAATATACCGAACATAGTACATACAATCTTAACCAATACAATCCTTCTTACAATCCCTCACAACCTATACATCTTACTAACTCAAATTGCCATACGAGTGTACATGCACAACTCGTAGGCCCACATAACCCGTAACGCTTTTACCCCATATTACTCTCGTGACGGCCGCCACCTAACGTCACCTGTGTAGTAAAAAACAGCCCCCAAAGGGGGTCAGCACGAATGCTGGTACGATCCTCTCATGGCCCCCAAGCTAACGTGGCTACGACGACTAATTGTCGATAGCATGGAGGTTGATTAGATGCACAACATAATAGAAGGTGCAATAAACAACAAACCAATTATGAACAATCAAAGTTCAAACACAATGAACGACTTAAATGCGTTCCCTTAATTAGTGAGTCAATTATTTCACTCCTTAAGTTATGTTTCCTCTTAATCTTGGTCCATCCTTATCTTACCTCAATCTTAGTCTTAGAAACAACCATCCTTTAAAAAGGAATGGAAGTAGCTTATCTCAATCTTATAATACAAACCATCCTTTAAAAAGGAATGGAAGTAGCTTATCTTAACCTTATCTTATATTTGCCAACCGTTCTCTCATTAGAACTGGTTAGCCCTTAGTTCATTGTTTATTTTCGTAGGGCTTGGTTAACCCTAGCCAGCAGCAGGTCACTTACCGGCAATAAACAACCTTCTTAAATTGTTGGGGATGTAGGCTAGATCCCCCCACGCCATCTTAGTATGCCTCCCTCCTAAAACAAGTAGTCTGAGGAGGTCGAGTCTATATGTCGACTCTAGGCGACGAGTCTGAAGACAAGTCATATTTGGAAGTCGGTATCTGATAAGGATACCGACCTCCCCCAATACACATGTGCCGGTACCATTCCGGATTCCTCACTCCCCCCAAAGTTAAAGTTAGTAGTAGCCTCAATGCGACGTTTGTTTGTTTAACCTCTTTCGGTTATTAACAAACTAATATTAGGGAGTGTTCCTTAATCTCACACAGTTCCTTACTAAACGTTAGTTAGTAGGTTCTCACGGTAAGTTGTGTTAGTTTTCAAACATCACACAACAATACAATAAACATAATGCTCCGGTTGCATGCTTTATCTTGTTTAGTGAGCACACAAAAACAAATAGCACACAAGCCGAGGGACACCTCGTTAGCAAGCAGGTCACAAGAAGAACTGTACCGTTCACCGTTGGTCGCTCGGTTGCTTACTCTCTTCCGGAGTCCAAATACTCAAGCCCTAAAACATTCATTCAGTTTTAGGTTGTTAATCACTTAACTTAATTCAAATTATTTAACTTACTTAACCCATAATGTTTCCCCACCTAACACCTCTTAAGTTTTACAACTTATTCTTACAACTAAACTTAAACTTTTAAGTTTATACTTAACTTAATCCCTTAGGTCTTTATATCTCTAATCATCAATGCCCTCTTAATGGGGTACCATTATACCTCTAAACTTTCTTAGGGTTTCTTTCTTTTTTTTTACAACTTAAGGGTCGACCGACCCTACCGACCGACCTTACCCAAGGTCGGTCCATTCCAGAACTCATCGCCGTTTGAAAATTTTACCACCGACCTTGCAAGTTCGGTCCATTCCCGAGAGTTTTCCCCGTTGAAAATTTAAGCCCGACCGACCTTGTCAAGGTCGGTCCCAAGTTCGGTCGGTTCCAGAGACCAATCCCCGTACAAAATTTTAGACATGACCGACCTTGTAAGTCCGGTCCCCAAGGTCGGTCTGCTCCAGACCTTTATTTTTAGATTCCCATTTGACTCCAAACTTCTCCACAAGTTCCCCATGTGTCCTAATACCATTTAGGCACTTAAACTCACCTTTAAACATCCACTAAAACCTCCTTAGCTACTTTCTCAATTCTTAATAGGAATTCGTAACACTTGTTTACACCTCTTAAGGCCTTTACAAGTCACCAAATAAGGCCTATACATCATCTAAAACCATTACCATTCAAACCCCCATCATTAGAAGCCAAAACAATTTTTTTCTCTTTCTCTACTTGGACCGCCCCTCTGGGGCGGTCCCAACCAGAAGCTATTTCCTGCACGATTTGCCTGGACCTCCCCACAGGGGCGGTCCATAGCAGAACCTATTTTCCAAAGTGCTATTCTCCTCATTTTGAACTCCAAATTCACCCCAATATTTTCCCATTCATTCCACAATCTTTCCACATGTTTCCTACATGTTTAAACACCTTAAAACATGCACTAAACCTACCTCAAAAATCACCAAACTTGACACTCAATTTCTTACAAAAATTCTTACACTTAACACTTGCTTCCTTACACTTCCCTCTAGTGACTTTGCCTAAGACCTAAACTAATCATTATGTTTCTTCACCACCATCTTAACTACTCCTCAAGCATCATTTGCACACCCATTTGCTTTACTCAAACTTCTCAAAGCCATATATAATCTAGCACATGCTTACATCCTTATAAGTCATTATACCTTTTTTTTCCTTCAAACTTTGTACAAGTTTCCTAGCTTCTTTAACCATGGTTTTGGTGCATAAAACTCACCATTATAACCCCTAGTCCCTCTTATACATTCCTAGGTCTTCCTAGTACTCAAGAACTCCATGGTTTATCCATTTTCACCAAAATAACCCTTAGTGACCACTAGAACATCCTTAGTCATAAAATCTCCTTAGAACACCTTAAACACTTAGTTTCCTACCCAAATTTCGCCATAGTTTCTCTAGTATATTATCATGCCCAAATGCATTGTTTTCCTCATTCAACCATCTCACACACATCAAGTCCTTTCTCATCATATTTTCTCACACAAATCAACTCATTCATAATAAACTCAATATAGTGCAATAACCTTAAATTGCATAGCACTAAGGCTCTTAAATGACATGGCTCTTAGGCCCTTAAATGACATGGCTCTTAGGCCCTTAAATGACATGAATTTAAACACTGAATTTCCCACATGTAATAGCTTTCAACCTGCAAATACACCCATCAATCTCATAGTAGTTATAATGCTCTTAAAATCCATCTTAAACTTATCTTACTAACTCATTCCCATTGGCTCCTTAGTCACAAGTTCACAAGCTTGTTTAAATTCTTTTTCCTAGGTTATATAACCCTTTACATAATGTAAGCTCTAAGCCACATTAGTACTTATCTAAATCTCATCCCTTAAAACCTTAAACCACCATTAGGTAAGCAATTTACCTTGTTTCTCAAGCTCCTCTTAACTTCCTCCTTAGGGATTTTCTTGAATGAATCTCGGCCAAGGGCTTTAATCCTCTTGCCAATGTTCTATCCACATTCAAATAATCTAATGAGTACTAAGCATCATGCCTAAACTCATGGAATCCAATCTTAGGTTAAAAATGTGTTTTAAGGTCTTAAATGAATATTTTACCTTGAAGTCTTAGGTAGGCTTGGATATGAATCAAGAAGGACCTCCTATAGCCCTTGGAGAATAGAAAACAAGCTAGAACAAGGCATAAAAATGAAGCCCCATGAGTATAAATTTTCGGTAATGGAGAAGAATGGTGGAAACCTAGTTTTTCTTACATATTCTTTACCTTAAGAGAATGGAGAAGCTATTGCACCCTCCAAGCTTATTTTTCCCCCTTCAATGGAGATTTCCCATGGCTCCAAAATGAAGCTTTTCCAATTTTGTAAAGATAGAAAGCTAGAGCTTGAGCTAACTAAGAGATATATGTGTTTAGTTTTTGATTTGGAGCTAAAATGAGCAAGTTATGGACATTTGAAGATGGAGCAAGAATGGAGCTGCTTGGAACGGTTTGAGAGGATGAAGAAGGTGAAGAAAACCGTGGGATAAGAAGAGAAATGAAGAAGAGAGGAGAGAGGTAAGCTAAAGTAAGATTTTGTCTTTTAAAGCAAATAGTACTATTCTCTCTTTTCTTCTTCTTTTCCTTTAGTTGCTTAGTCATGTGGTGACTCCCCACATCAAAAACCGGAGACCCCCTTGTAATCAAGATATTTATGGTCTTGGTTGACCAACTAATTGACTTATGTTGACTAAAACTTAAACTAGTCACTATTTGGCACTATTCACAAATTAGTGCACATATTTGTGAAATTTTTGGTTTCCCATTGATTTAGACTTCCTAATGTGATAATAATTAGCACACATGTTGATTAAGATGTAATCATGGGCATTTAGCCACTCAAAACTCATTTCTAAGACAATTCCTCAAAAAGGTGCTTTAAGGAGTCTTAAAGCACATTTTGTGTTTAAGCTTGTTTTTGAGCTTGGTTTTCTTTGGTAATTGATTTAAAATGTCCATTGACATATTAATAAGGTCTTATAATGGTATTTGGGTGCTAATCAAAGTCACTCCAAGCTTAGAGCACGTTTTTGCCCAAATTGCCCTTAAGGCATTTTCTTGTGTTTTCCTTGGTTTAAATTGTCTACCAATCTCTCTAAGGCATATTTTAGCCTTACTACATCATATATTGATGTTTACTTAACATACTTAGGTTTGGGGTATTTCAGAAACTCACACTTTTAATTGTTTTTGTGTTAGTTAATTATTTAATTTCTACAATCAAACGCCCCAATTTATTATTGTTATTTTCTTTAGTTTTTAGTTAGATAGATTAAAGACTCAAACTAGAAACAACCTCCTTTGGTTCTATAACCTAGAGAATACTACCTAGGAAAACTTGCTACGACAGACCAGTACGCTTGCTGAATATACGTTTCATACCGTACAACGCATTCAGTCTGATAAAACCCTTATCAAGCAGATCCTCTAATTGAATCTTTAGTTCTTTCATCTCTGCTGGTGCCATTTGGTAGGGCGCCTTGGCAATAGGCCCCGTGCCTGGCATCAAATCGATGGAGAACTCAACATCCCGCTTGGGTGGCATCCCCGGTAATTCTTCAGGAAATAGGTCAGAGAATCTGATACAACTGGTATGTCTGACTTGTCTGTTCTTCCTGCCTCATGTCCTGGACATAGCATAAGTAAACTGGTTGTCCCTTTCTGACCTTCTTCATCAAGGTTATAGCAGATACCAGCTTGAAAGTCGGCTCTCTAGTAGTACTGCGATAGGAGACTGTCTTGCCCTTCGGGCTCTTCAGTAACAATCTGTGTTCTGCGCAATGCAGTCGCCCCTTATACTTCTGCAGCCAATACATGCCAATGATGATGTCAAAGCCCAAATTATCAAGCTCAATCAGGTCTGCTTGAAAATCTTCAGTCATGATATTAATCTGGAGTCCCGTGTGAAGTTTTGTGGACCTCACTCTCTCCTTTGTTGGTAGTGTGACTAGGAAATCTGAGAGAGGCTCAGGGGTTGTCTTTAACTTCCTTGCCAAGGCAAGGATATGAAGGAATGAGACGCCCCTGAATCAAATAGTATCGATGCACTTACGCCATTTACAGTGAAGGTTCCCATGATGACATTTCCCTTATCCTTGGCCTCGGTCTTGTCCAACACATTCAGAACAGCTCCCTCTTTGGACTCGTGGCCTGGGGTTAACAATTCGTAAACTAGTGAGGTTGGGGTGTATGTCTCAAAGAAATTAAAATGCCATTCATTAATCCAATGATTCTTACATACAATCTCCATAATTACATCAATATTGTCTAAACGTCAAATTTAACCGTCCGGGTTCCAGATGGGTAGTGTTTACTAAGGTCGATGGGGCAGTGTTCAACTTAATGCCCTTAATCCCATGGTACACTAGTCTGGATTCTGCACCAAATATCAACACGTCCCCTGACTTCAAAACAATCTTGTTCGCCTTATCCATCCTCTTTTGATCACCGTATAGAAATTCAGCATCATCTCCAATGGAGAATGATACAACTGGTATCCCTTTGGTAATTGACTCGGATGTCTCGTCTCGGTCCTGGTGTAACCCAAGTTTCCCTCCTTTCTCATAGAAGTTCACAATGCAAACGTCGGCTTTCATGTCTGGTATTGGGTTGGTTTCTAATTGTTGTGCAATTTTGACCGCTCCCGTCACCAAGGTTTGAAAAATGTGGGGTATCCTAGGTACTCGTGCTCCATCTCTTCCTTACCTCTTGATACAACCTAGTTTGTGGATCCCAATCCTTACCCATGCACATCATATACAATTTAAGTTTTGACCCGCTCTCATATCCTGGAATGTAAAATCCTTCAAGACCTATTCCCAAAGTTCTACATTCATTTACAATGGCTATTTGTTCATCTAGGGTTAGGTATTGCTTGAGTAGGACCATGCCGGGTCGAAGTACTTGGCATTCTTCCTCTGGATATTCCCGACCTTCGCTCAAAGGTTCAGGTGATCTCGGTTCATAGGTAAGGGGTAACAAATGTCGAAGTGTCCTATTTAGGTGAGAGTTTTCCTAAGTTAGGTTTCTCTTAATTTTTTATTCGCACTAAACACATACAAGTTTCATCGTTTGATAACCGTAACACACATTCATGCTGCAAGGTTTAGGTCTTAGGCTTACCGGTGTCGCGCTGAGTGCTAGTCTCAGCGCCCGAAGCTCTCGCTGAGTAAAGAGTGTTTCGGCTTGAAACAACCTCCTTGCCTTTCTGCTGTGCAGTTGCAGATGGTTGTCCCGTCGGACCTCTAGTGTAGGTATTATTCTGTGGCGCTTGGCCTCCTCGTGGTCCACCTGCCTCGATAGCTAGGGTCCTTGAAGTATCTCTGGATCCTTTGTACACCCGACTCCCGGGGTTGGAGAAGCACTCGTACTCTCTGTGGCCCTCTTCTTGTAGTAGCGGCATTCCACCTTCCTGCCTGAGCAGTCTACGCCGGGGTGGTCATTACCACAGCGCTTGCAGAAGTAATGGCACTGGGGTGGCTTGGTGCATATTGTTACACAACATGGTTTAGTAAGGTAAGCTAATAAACATTTTGGTTACGTGAGAGGTGGGTGTCCTTACCCTTGGGTGGTGCAGACCTAAGCGGCTGGGCATTTATAGCGGGGCCGGTCAACGAGGGACCTGCTCCTTCGCCTTCTGACCCTGGTAGTCCTTCCGCCCCTTCTTCCCGTCGAAGAATTTCCTGGTGAAGGTTTTGGGGTTAGTGACCATTTTAAAGTATAGGTAGATAATGGCAACTCATTCTCAAATACAGGTTTCTTACTTTCCCGCTTGTTGTAACCGCTAGAAGTCGCTCCCCCATCCTCTCCCTCAGAATTCTTTCTCTTTTTCCCTTGGGCCTCTTCCTGGACTGAAGCATCAGCTCGGTTGCCGACGCGGCGTCATAGCATTCCTGTATGGAAGCAAAGCGTATGGCTCCTATGAAGCCCTGGATACGATACTGCAACCCTCCTCTAAACTTCTGGATTTTTACTGTGTCAGAGTAGTCGACCCCTGGTATGTAGTCCAGTAGACTAATGAATCGAGCATAGTACTCATCAACTGTCTGACTCCCCTGAATCAGAGTCTCGAACTCCTGTCTCTTTCTCTGCTTCGGTGCTCGGGGTATTACTTGTTAGAGGTGGCAGTTCGGGTCAATCGGTTCGGGTTCGGTTAGGTTCGGTTCGGTTCGGGTTGATTTCAAATCATTCAATATTTGGTTCGAGTTGGATCGGTCGGTTGAATTCGGTTTGTTCGGGTTGAGTTCGGTTTGTTGAAATTTTGGGTCGGTTTGGATCAGTGTGGGTGATTTTCGGTTTGGATGACTTTCGGTTAGGGTGACTTCGGGTCGGGTAACTTACGGTTCGGGTTAGCGTCTGGTTTTATTCGGTTTTTTCGGGTTATGGGTCAAATACGGGTCAATTAATCAGTTAAATTCGGTTGCCATTACAGAATGCCACAACTCAATCATCATGATATGCAAATTTGACTTCAATCAATCTCAACACGTATAAATGTATATAAAAGATTAATTTAAACAAATAATTATAATTTACATCATGTTATACTTTAGCAACTAACTCTGAACTTATCATAATTATTTATGTAGCTTTAGATTATTTAATAGTTTAATTATTTTGAGAGGAGTATAAATAAGGTATGTTTGTGGATAATTATTAAAATTGTATCAAAGTGTAGTAACTTGTATTTTTAATCTATTAATAGTTAGCGAATGGAATTAATTAATAAGTTTTGATGACTTTTTTACGGTTGTTTAAAAACTGTTAATGATGAAGAATTATTCAGAAGCATGAGAATTTTGCTACATAGGTAAAAACATTCAAGTATATTAAACATTTATGCTAAATTGCTAATGAGGGAGAATTATTCACAAGAATGGATAAAGGCTTGAAAAATTCTAATTAATAAAAACACCTTCAATATATGAATAATTAATACAATAATGATATAAAAATGCATGATAATTAATTACTTTAAAATTTTATAGTGCAAAATATTGGTTGTATATTTAAAATAATTTCTCGTGTATATAAGTTTCTTAATACTTTTTTATTGGTACGCCACTTACTAAGTAATGATTAATTATAAAAGTATTGTGGGGGCATTGTTTAGTGTTGTATGATACAAATGTTAAATACTGATTTGTATTTAAACTAGATATTGGGTATAAAAATTTGTTTTATTCTCATTGTCTCCTATAATTAATGCAATATATTCTTTGGGGTCACATCGGATATATTAGTTCAGGTCACACTGGTTTTGGTTCGGGTTCGGTTCGGGTTTGGTTCGGTTAGTTTTCGGTTGGTTTCGGTTCGGGTCACTTCGGATTTCGGGTCATCGTCGGGTTATGGGTGACTTCGGTTCGGTTGATTTTGGTTCGGATGACTTCGGTTCGGATGATTGTGGATTGTGGTTTACTTTCGATTTTACAATAATACGGTTCGGTTTGGTCCGGGTCGGTTTATTTCGGATTTCGGGTCATTTTTCAAGTTATAGTTTTCGGTTGAGATTTCGGATTCGGATCGGATTGGTTCGGTTCAGTTTTTCGGGTTCGGGTTACTTTTGCCAGGTCTAATACTTGTCCCCAACACCTCCACGAATGCTGTCCAGTTAAAGTCTGGCGTGGCTCGGTGGTGGTCCTCGACCGACCACCACCGTATGTCTGCAGCATCCTTCAGGTTGTAGGCTGCAATGTCAACCTTTTGGTCTTCCAGAACTCTAAAAGCCTTGAATGCCTTCTGATGCTCCACAATAAATTTCTCTAGCAGGGCGGGGTCTGGTTCCCCCGAATATGTTGGTTACTCTACGTCTGCTACGCTCTTCAGCCAGTTAGTCTCCCTGGGCTGTGGCGGGTGGGGTATGGCTCCCGCAAACTGAGTCCCTAGTTGTGCGGCGAAGGCAGCCATGGCCTACCAGGCCTGGTATCTCTGGGATGTCTGCTGGTGTCTCTCCACCACGCACACTACTGCCTCCACGTGCTCTACCACATCTCGACATCTATAGGATAGTATACTATTATTACTGTTGATGTTATTTTGATCGGCAAACTCAGTTCAATACTGACAAGTACAAAAAGACCAATACCAGAAGACATGTGTCAGTCCTAAACCGAGAGAGCAAAGAAAGAAGATAGAAGATATTAAGTAAGATTTTATCTATCTGTTAAAGATAAATAAAATCTTCGCTTATGACTTGTAATTCGATTCTCGAGATCTATATATGAAGTTGTAATACTAGGGTTAAAGGTTAAGGTTTTAGGAATCAAAACCGATAGGGAAACACGGGAAACAAAAGAGTGAGGATCTCATGTGAAGCGATTAACGGTATAGTTATATCAGACTGGGGTTTTCAATCTGAAGTTATCCACGGGGTAGAACTTCAGATATTAGAGGTTGAGGGATAGATATTTCGTAACGTCAATGCACATGTCGAGAATTTTTGGCGCCCCGTCAACCTTGATCCAATTCTGCAAGGGCTTGCAAAATTGAATCAAGGGGAGCCATCCCAATGCACCACTAAACCGCAGTGAGAATTTTTGGCGCCCCGTCAACCTTGATCCAATTCTGCAAGGGCTTGCAAAATTGAATCAAGGGGAGCCATCTGTAGACACCAAAAATTCTCACCCCATAAAGCAAAATCTGAAATAATGAATACAATAAGAGGGGTCGTCGCCTTTCTTTTTCAAAACGTAAAATCGTGCGTGCGTGCCGAAATGAAACCATCGTTTTATAGTCTTTTTCAAAGCATTCCATAAAAACACGATTTTGCGAAAATGAATTTCCAACGACATTCCTGTTTCAAAGCCATCCCTTTTCTTTATTCACTTATTTCACATTCTTATTCTTATTTATATTCTATTCATTTATTTATTCGTCTATCCACTTTTTCTTATATTTTATTTTATCCTGCCATTAACTTTAGTGGTTTTATTGTCATTTCAATTTATACACTTTTATTTTCAGCTCACAAACACAATCCACACTTGATTGAAGTCTGGTCCAGCCGTCCCTTAAACCCATTCCAGCTCCAAACATTGGACCTAGAGGCCCAAACAAAAGCCCAAACCCACTCAAAAACCCTAAACCCCACCCTCTCATTATAAAAAACAACTTGTACAGTAGAGAGCAAGGGCAGCCGGACTTCCATCTTCATCCCCGGTTTTATTTGGTCGTTCTTCCATTTCGAAACAAGAAGAGTAGCCGACACTCTATCACATCCCGTTTTTACTGTCATCTTCTAATGGTCATCGGGATTTTCGAACTCATAAAAAAAAACAGATGACTCTGCTCATCAAAACCAGCACGGTAAACACCCAACTCCATCTTCCTAAATCGCCTCCTCCATTTTTCATCCTCCCCTCTGATGTCATCTTCTTCTCATTTCTGTTCGCACCTGTTTACTCTACAATGAAACCTCTGAATTCGCCGTTGCATGCATCAATGGTCTAGTTCTTTCTTTTGTAGCAGCATCATTATCCCCGGTTGCGTTTTCTTTGTTTTTGTCTGACCAAATGAGCCGAGAAAGGGTGATGGTTTGGAGAAGAGAAAAATCGAAGCCCCTGGACTTATCTCTAGGGATTGCGCTGATTTTCTCCATCTTCAATCATTTTTTTTAACTCTCAATTGTTCTGTTAAACTCCCTGCGGTATACACAAACTTCGTCGAATACCAAGCTCAATCATGGGTTTCCGGGTTCACCTGCAAGTTACAAATTTCTTCTCCATTTCTTCCTAAAATCGTCTACTCCATTTTGTTTACACACTCTGTCTTCTGTTTATCAGTTTCCTGTCATTTTTTTAAGATCTGTATGCGAATCAATCTGTTCATATTGCTACTAGGTCGATCCTTGTCCTTTCGGAATGGTCAGGATTTTGCGTACTTTTTTTTTTCCCTTTTGAAATGTTCCGTGCCACGAGCCTGTGTTCATACCATAGCCCATACTCCCGATGAAACCTACACTGTATTCTTTTTTATTCGGTCGTATGTATCCCGAGCTGGAGCATGACTGGGAATTCTATCATTGCCGATATTTTCTATGACTTTCTTACTGATACGTTCAGGTTTAGCCACCAATGAAGTATGTTGCCTCTGTATAAAAAGAAAAATGTGCAAAGGGATAGTAGTTTAGTTCGAACGTGGTCTACAGTCTGAGCTTGACTTTCTGTTCATACTCTTATTTATTTGTGCTCATGAACTAACGATTTTGTGGTTTTTGATTATGAGCTCGATTCAGAGTTTTCTAACACTTTCAGGAAAGAACGTAAGATGAACCATGCTCCCAAAAGTTTAGTCAAGGCCTGCTCCTATTTGCTTTTCCTTTCTATTCTAATCGATTGTTGTCTGCCTGTTGATGATGGAGTGAATATGTTCGCAGCAGTGGTATCTCCATTCTTTACTGCCCTTTTGATTATGCTTGTACTCTGACGATTAATTTGTGTCTGTTTGAGTTATTTTAGTTTTGCAGGGGATCTCTAGTTCTTCATCCGCTGGTATCTATTGCTAAACTGATTGATATACTTTTCGTTCAAACATGACTCCCTAATCTCTTAAGAATTTAGGCTTGTCTTTCATTATTGCACTGGTGTTCTGCTCAGTTTCCGATTCATGAGCATCTGGTTGGATATAATATGTTGCACACTGTTGGTCTATGCTTGAGTGCGTTAGTAACGGGCAAAAGAAAGAAGGAAAAGTAGAGCAAAAGCTAGGATTATGGTAAATCGATCTGCAATGTTCATTTTAGGACGTAGTTTCAGTTCAGTTAGCTTGGCCCTTTGTTCTGGTCATGAGATTCAGCTCTTAAATTGGATGAGAAATAATGAACTGTTGTGGTGATTTAGTTTAGGTTTGTTCCCTCTTTGAGCTTGCGACCATATGCTTTGTGTCTACTTTGGCTGAGCCTCCACTGCTCTCTAAAAGCATTAAAACGTTAGTTAATCAGGTTGTCTTGTAATTAACGAGTAAGGTTTGTAATTTTAGGCTTCAAAGCTTTATGGTATTCTGTAGATTAAAAGACTAGTCTAGTTGTAGATAACCTTAAAACAGGTTTGCTTCTGTCGAAATTCATCTTGCTTCTTGATCGTTCCCTGTCATCTATCATGTGGTTTGCTATGACTTCTATCCTATGTTATATATGTATATGCTGTATACGTAGCTTTACTCTAATTTTTGCTCCATTCTCCTTGTATATTACTTTACTACTACTAAGCCCTAGTTAATAGACCTTAGGACCAAGCCTTAGGATAGAGGGTGAACCCTAAGATTTAGGTGGGCCATGGTCCCACCTAATAAGCTGGGTAATCCCTAGACCCAAACCACATCTTATTATAATAATTTGTAAAAAAAAAAACACCTTCTCAACAATTCATCATAGCTCAATTTGTCAGATTATTTCCATACTTTCCAAGCCCAAAACCATCTTGGCCCAAAGCCCAAAACCATCTTGACCCAATTCAACCCGGCCCACTGCCCAATTAAAACCTGGCCCACTGCCCAATTCAAACCCGGCCCATGCCCATTTCAACCCGGCCCACTTCCCAATTCAGCCCGTCCCATTTCATCAGCCTGACCCAACAACCAATCCGGCCCAACAAGTCCACAAAATAGCTCAAGCCCACAAATTAAACCAAGAACCCATAACCTTGGCCCAATAATCCCACCTCGGCCCAAGTCATTTCGGCCCGAGTCCATCTCGGTCCAAGTCCACCCCAAACCCCAAGCCCAAATTCAGCCCGGCCCGTTACTCTACCCAAACCCGAAGCCCACAACCCAACTCCCCAAGGCCCAAATCGGGCCCATGAATCAAAAGCCCAATCTGGCCCCAAATCAAAAAACTCACACCAACTCAAACAAAAGCCCAAGACCATTAAAGACCCATGTCTCAAACAAGGCCCAAAGTCCACAAAGCCTAAGTCCACAAAGCCTAAGTCCGAAAAATCAAGCCTAAGTCCACAAAAATCAAGCCTAAGTCCACAAAAACCAAGCCTAAGTCCACAAAAATCAAGCCTAAGTCCACAAAAATCAAGCCTAAGTCCACAAAAATCAAGCCTAAGTCCACAAAAAGCCAAGTTAAGATCCGAAGGTCGACCTTTGACCTGAAGATTGACCTTTGACCCCTAGCTTTGACCGAATGTTGACCTTGACCGAATGTTGACCTTGACCGAATGTTGACTTTAACCAGAAAACCTTGACCTTGACCAAAAACCTTGACCCAATCATTGAACAAATCCGAATGTTGACCCGACTCACCTTCCAATACAAGTCAAACCAAATCAAATCAATTCCAACACATTTTTCAAGCCCGATCCCTTTTCAATTCACTTTCAGCTTGTAAATTCCTTGCAAAATCCAAAAACCAAAAAGGGTCTCAAAATCATCATTTTATTCAAGTTTCATCAAGTTTTCAAAGAAACCATTTTTGTGGAATTTTAGAGGAAAAACTCTTCTCACATCACAGAAAACTCTTCTCTATTGCAGAAAGTTCTTCTCACATATACAGAAAGTTTTCTCCCAAAACGTTTCTCAAAATCAGTGTTTCTTCATAGAGAATTCCGAACAACTTCAAAGATTTTCTAACTCAGTTTTCAAACTCCAAAACCGTTTTCGGGGAGCAAGAAATGTCTAACCCCTTCAAAACATTCCATCCACGGTTAGAACATCGCTTGTCTCTCTTCCCAAAAATAAAAATCCGAGGCGGGGCACTGGGGTCATAACTTCCCTTGTCGCAGTCTGGATCTCTTTAGGCGGGGCATTAGGGTGACAAACCTCCCCTAATTGCAGCCTAGATTTTTACAAGGCGGGGTGCTAGGGGAGTAACGACCTTCCTAGTTGCAGCCGGGATTTCAGAATCGTCTAACTCCCTTCCGCTCAATTTCAATGTTTTCGTTTTTTTAATGTTTTAAAACCCGGGAGTTAGAGACGTTATTAGGGTTTGACCGAGAGTATCTCATTCATGATACTTCTCTCTAAATCCTATTTTTCGACATAAATTCATTGCCCCATCTTTCGAGCCTCGGCACTTACCATTAATTAAGTGTCGTGTTCGAGGGGGTACATAGGGTAATCCCTCGGGATTATCCGCCCTTTTACAACAAAAGATGATTTTTCGGTCTTAAAAGCTTTAAGAGAGACAATTCTGAATAAACCAATCCAACATTTCCATTAGAGCTCTAGGACCCATAAACACTTCTTAATCCTCCTCTGAACCAACTCTAAGTCACCTAGGACCTCCAATTCCTGAAGACTCCCAGAAACCTGAATCATCTTCAAAACCCGAATACCTGCAAACCAAATACCCTCTTCCATACTCAATCATCCTTAAAACCCGAATTGCTCTCCAACATTTTCTACTTCCCAAAACACCTCAAGAACCCGACCAATTCAAGATCCTAACTTCGCAAACACAAAACTCCTCAAATCAGCCAAGTGATCCAAATACCCCTTAACTCCACCAAGAATGACCAAAATGCCCTTTTACTCCGCAAAACTCCCATCATCCTTAATTCCTTGAAGGCCCAAAACAACCTCAAATCTTTCAGAAAAGTAGAACCTCTCCAACACTTCAACCAAGCCAACTCCAAGACCAGCCTTTTCTTTAACTCTTCGAAATCATCCTTTCCTCACTCCTCTCCTAATCCTATCTTTGGATTTTAAATGAATCTCTCTAAAAAGGTTTTGAAAGAAGGTAATCCCGACAATTGGAGACCGAGGTTTCCTCGGGCACCAATCCAAGGTTGTGGTCATTGCCGCTTCCAAGGGGTGTAACCCAGTGCGAACCCACACAGAATCTCTAGTATGATCAGATAAGTCCTATCCATAGGCAATAAATCATCAGAGTCAATTAACGGTTCTTAGAACCCTTCTCCTCCCTTCCTAGTTCCTTAGGTCAAACTAGGTGGCGACTCTAGTCAATTCCGCCTTATAGAGGCATAAGTCCGCGTGGGGCCCATTGAGAGCGGGTGTAGTGCATACTTGCATTCCCCTTTATGCTTTCTGGGAAAGACGGACGATGTAGTAGGTATTTGAGGGCTGCCAGAATAACGGGTTTTCACCCTCCACAGAATGGCAAATTCTTAGGATCTAGACTTCTTAGTTAGACCGTATTTTAGATAGACCCCCCCTCATACCGAAAAATCACCCTCCACAGAATGGCGACTCTGCTGGGGAAAACTTGAGTAAGTTTTTCTCAAACTCAAGGAAGACTGAACTCCATTCAAAATTGTCGGGACTTCTCCACTTCTTTCAAAACCTTCAAGAGATTCGTTTCAAGCCTTTAGGATTATTCTACTCCACACTTAGAGTGTGTGTCTGATGAGGACAGCTAGGACATATTAGATCCTCAACAAACATTACAACAATTGGGTTAATAATTAGCTCACGATTAGAAAGAGACACTTAGGTGTGAATGAAGCTAACTTCCCTTTAGGTTAATAAACAACCAATTTGGAATCACTAATCTCAAGAGAAAACACTTAGTAAATAGGTTGGTGCGAGCTTCTCTGCCTTATTTACATGTTATATGATTGTGGGGTGCATGGGTGGGTAGCTTAGGACATGCATTCCTCTGTGTCACCCGTTTTATCCACGATGTCACGGGATCCCCAACCGGTCCACGGTTGATTCCCCATGAGCTGGGTCACTCTCTCAGTGAACAAACCCACGAGGCGGTATGGTCTCCGACTAACGCCTTGAAGCTCATGATCCAAAAATATCATCCATTACCCGAGTCAAAGCCAGCATATAGTGAGCCATGAGCCTTCAGTGTCCAGCTGCCTTATCCAGTGTCTAAGATGGGTTTATGTGTAGTCACCCCCTTGTATGCCGCCTGTCTGACCACCCTGTTTCCTTACCTTGAAGATTGCATGGGCTCAGTTCTCCATTGTTCCTCTGCACCACGGGTGTCTCTAAAGCCCAATGTCACGCTACACGTCCATAGAGGATCCCGTATTTACCGGATACCCATACATGGCACAACGTAGTCAGTGAATAATTTGGACTTTAGACACACCTGACCGTGCGGATGACGAGAGACCTGTTCCCATGCAGTGCTTCCCCGAGTTTCCCGAAAAGTGGGGTGTTGTCGGATCATCACTGGCCGTGGCGTATGTTTCTTTACCATCTCGGGTATCCTGACCTTTCGAACTTAAGCACTCCGGACTTTTCTTTATGACGTGCCTCGCAAGGGGTATAACAGAGAAAAACCCCGAGAGATGACAGTGAAGGGACGACGGTCCCCCCGGTGGAACAGAATCATAATTAACCTGGAAAGTTATTATCCCAACATTAACACTTACAGCTCCACATCAATATAGCCACGATTTACTTTATGCTATACATGTGTGCAAACCACTTTTTCAAACCAGTCTGTTTTAGAACGTTCGGAATTCTCTTTCACATATCTTTTAAAGAGGTTTTACAAGCTCGTTCAATTTAAAATCTCACCTTAGTTTTGCTCCCAAACATTTGGGGTTTTAAAACCCGTCACTTCATCCTTTAAAACCTTGTTATCTCCAAAACGATTTTCAAAATAGATTTTGAAAACCTACTTTCTACAAACGAATTTCAAACAACATTTTTCACCAACATTATTTTAAAATAATTTCTGAAAGCAGTTTTCAAAGTTGATTTTCACAAATGTATTTCAAAATAAATGATTTAGTCCCCATGTCGTGACCCGCTATTTTTGAAGTTCTGCCCACCTTCAAGAGTAGCGGTCATTACCGTGGAGCGTACTAGTCATTTCGTGTTTTCACAAAAGTGGTGGATTTTCACATAAAATTTTGTGTTCGATCATTCATCTTTCCTTTCTCAAAAACATCCCCCATTCCTCAAGTCGGAGCAAGTGAAGCAGCATGAAGATCGACTACGTGGATCGAGCTGAAGGCCAGAGGTGCACCAACCCGTGGAGCTAGCCGAGCGGCATGAAGACCAACACCAGCAATTCAAATACAAAACCAGAGGTGTACCTACCCGAGTCAAGCGGCATGAAGATCAGCAACGACTATTCGTGTTCAAACTGTTGAAAATCAGAAGAACACCGACCATTCTGTTTGATCACGGTACTGCTGCAAGAGCCTGAAAATGAGCGAGTAGCCGGTCAAGCGCCCGAAGACGAACGAGCAGCCGGTCAAGCGCCCGAAGACAAGCAAGCAGCCGGTCAAGCGCCCGAAGACGAGCAAGCAGCCGGTCAAGGGCCCGAAGACAAGCGAGAAGCCGACCAAGAGCCCAAAGACGAGCGAGCAATCAACCAGAAGCATGAAGACGGACCAGAAGAGTTAAAAAGGAGTTTTTTTTTTTTTAATTTTTTAAGCTCAAACTCCTCATTTAATGACTTTTAGAATTGATGTATAGGTTTTCCCCTAGCATTCTTTTCTCTCTTGTCAATTTCTGAATAGACTCCATGTATAGGTTTATACATTCCCTTTGAATTTATTCAGACCAATGTGTATAGGGTTCCCCACTCCCTATTTTATTTACGAGTGACCGAGCATCAAAATCCATATTGAGAAAATCCGCCACTTTGAAAACACACGCTTTCAAAATTGTTTTCCAAAACTTGGTTTCTTTTGGCATGCGTGTGTAAAGAAGAGAACGGATAAGGAACGACCCCTCATAGTTACATGTTCATAAATCGCTTTATGGGGTGAAAATTCACGGTATCTACAGAAGGCATCCCTTGAATAAGCACACCAACCTATACAACCGAGCACAAAGAAAAATACATGCATTGCATTCATGACAAAAAAAAAGGGTCACATGCGCTTTCAGTCCATTCAAAATCATTTGTCCACCTCAAAAATTTACACAATTATGTGTTCCCTTCTAACATCGCCACACACCAGCTTTTATCCCAACATCTTAATCTCCGAAGCCTGATCTTCAGAGGGATAGTAGAAAGCACCAGGGAGTTTGAACCTCTGCCATATGCATCAGTGCCCAAGATGAAAAGAAGCAGTCCTTTCAATATCGTGGGGCCACCATGCGGGAGTTGTCACTCCCTAAAAGTCCTAAGATCCAGGAGTCAATCACCAACCTGACCTCACTCGAGAATTACTTCTTCGGCAACAATCACCACAACTCGACCACCTTCAGAGCCAACAATGACGGGATGAGCTTCATGAATCGCAAGATGAATTCAGCTCAAGCGAGATTAGGGGTAGCCTTACCATGCATGTATTGCATCCAAAAGAAAACCACAGAACAAAAAAAAACATTCAGTCAACCATCTCAATTCATCATTTTCAGTATTTCATGCATCCTATATTTAGTAATTCCATATTACCACAATACATCGCATGGTAGATAGTTGCACTTTCATACTCTCATATCGAAACGACGTCTTTGGCGAAAATCTTGATTGATTGCTTGAATAGAGCGCGTGAACCACGTAACTCTCGACCCATCAATGAACACAAGGGTCTCATCAAAATCAGCACCACAAACCAAGTGAGTAGTGCGCGAAGAGCGGTATTTTCTCTTGAATTGCAAAGAGGGTATTGGACCATCCACTGAGCGACGAGGGAAGGTAGAGAGAGCCAATTAAGGTAAAACCATGAGCGACTTGTGCTTTCCTTCAGCACATGGAGAGGCATAATTTAGAGTGAGATCAATGTCGATATCAAGATACGAACTGTGGTTCATGCAAAGATTCGAGAATAGTAAGAAAACAATTATTGACTAATGAGAATGACGAGGCACTTAGGAATAAAAATCTCCACAAAACCAAAAAGCTTTGACTGCCCTGTACATAATCCCTTAGTGAGCCCCGCTGACCTTTCATAAAAAACTCTTTCTTCAAAATAAAAAAAAACTCCACAACATGCCACCCCACATATACATACCTACCCTTGCAATAGAGGATCTCGAAGGAGCCGGAGCCATGGCCTCTCCCCCACCATCTTTCACAAAAGAACATCGAAAATGTGCAAAGGAATCAGTGAGTCAGTGCACTCCAGAGCCGAACACCAAAAGAACATCAAAATTGTCCAAGAAGATCAATGAGCCAATGCAGCTCCAAAGCTGAAAGCCAAAATGAAAGGCGAAGAACGCTTGAGAAAGTCGATGAGCCAAAAAATGAGAAGAAAGTTTGAATCGTACGCCAGAAGAGGCAAAGAGAAGGAGAAATCCAAACCAAAAGGACCAATGATGTCCCGAAGAAACCGATAGGGGTTATCAAAACCCGTCTAATCATTCCACCCATGGCAAAGGCGAAACATATCCTCTATTGCACAAAAGCTCCACAATTGCCAAACAAATCCTCCAGTCCCATGTGACATACATCAACCCCTCAACCTGTTATAAACCCAATGAAAGACCTCTGACTCGTTAGTTGGTGAGCGCTAACTGAAAGTATCGGATCTGAAACATGAATCATAAGTTTCATGCTTGTTATCAACATGTCCCACCTCACAATACAGGGACTATGAGCGAATGAGTGCGACCTTACTTCACAAGGTCTTCTGAGTGCAAGTGACTCTTTAATCGAAGCACCAATCATAAACAGCTTACCCCATCGCAGATAAGGAATTTGTAAGGATCGGGAAGTCCAGAACCTCGAAAAAATTCTAAGGAAAATACTGCTCCGAGCGTCGAGAGTATCATTACACCATTAGAATCACTCATGATCGAACAGAAGATGTCTTATATTCGTACACCTCATATTAATAAAGATAGAGTCGTACCCTCTCTCCAAAAATCGCATATGCATTTTGTATCATACCTAGCATTTAATAATTGCATGCATCATAACTAGTTCATCATCGCATCCGACCGGTAAGAACTATGCCTAGTCTCGCTCAAAGTCAACTTCAGTTGCAGTTGTTGAAGCGTAACTTTTGATCAAAATATGTCAACTAGAGCCATCCCTGGCCATCATCAAGCTATATCGAACCATCTCGGAGCCATCCCGGGCTACCTTGAGCTGCATCGAATCATTTCTGAGCCTCTAGGCTATATTCGGGTTGCATTAAACCATTTCGGAGTCGTCCAGAGCTTTGCGTAGACCATCCCGGAGCCATCTAGTTTCATGCTCGAGCCTCATCAACACCACTCCCAAAGCCAAGTAGAAGCCATGCGGGATCCATCCTCAAACATTGAGACTATCCCTAGAGCTACACGGAGCCATTCTCATACATTGAAACCATCCTTGGAACTACACAGGGGGCATCCTACAGTCCGAGAACAATGTGGGAGCCACCTAACATCCTGTTAGAGCCATTTCATCACCAGGGTCTTGCCTACACAGTTTCGAACTACGTATGGTCTGATCTCAATACAAAATTGAGTACGTGGCAGCCCGCCCAGGGTGCGACCACCTCAAGGAAAAATGCCCCTTTCTTCCTCGCTATCACCAAATAGAGCCATCTCGTACCCTTCCTGGAGCCATCCCGAGCTATCCTTGAGCCATCATGAGAAACCTGAAGTCATAACCGGGCCGAAGCCATCCATCCATGACCAAGAATTTACTACCACATCAAATACTTCAAACACAACACAATCCACCAATCACATCAACCCACCATTCGACTCAAAATCTCAATCCAAATCGAAACCCCCAACCACCCCAGAGCCGTTGCTCATAATGGGGTCTGAATCATGTCGGAGCCATCCGACCACACTGGACACCCGCCGCACCGGAGCCATCAACGTAATCCGGACCATCAGTCCATACCGGAGCCATCACCACATGCCAAAGTCATCTCAAAATTTCAAACAACTCTGGAGCCGTCTGCTCACACAAAAACCTACATCCACAACAGGGAGTTTAATTCAATTAATACATTGGTTAATCACTTCACATCACATATCATCTGCATATACCCACAAAATTTGCTCACTGTCTGACGCATCTTCACACCCGCTAGGCAGCTATTGCGCTACTAGTGCGGTCGATTTTTTTCATTTTACACCTGCTAGACAGCTTTTGCGCTACTAGTACGGTCGCCTTTCATTTTACACCCTAGCAGCTATTACGCTACTAGTTGGTCCCGCCGTTTTTTCCTCCACTAGGCAGCTATTACGCTACTAGTGCGAGATCGTTCATTTCATAACCCACTAGGCAGCTATTACGCGCTAGTGTGGTCCCGCCGTTTTTCCTCCACTAGGCAGCTATTACCTACTAGTGCAGATCGTTCGTTTCATAACCCACTAGGCCTATTCGCTACTAGTGTGGTCCCGCCGTTTTTTCCTCCACTAGGCACTATTACGCTACTAGTGCGAGATCGTTCATTTCATAACCCACTAGGCAGCTATTAGCTACTAGTGTGGTCCCGCCATTTTTCCTCCACTAGGCAGCTATTACGCTACTAGTGCGAGATCGTTCATTTCATAACCCGCTAGGCAGCTATTACGCTACTAGTGCGGTCCCGCTGTTCTTCTTTCACTAGGCAGCTATTACGCTACTAGCACAAGATCGTTTCACATCCACCTGCTAGGCAGCTATTACGCTACTAGTACGGTACTCCATTAAGTATTATAGGCTCGTCATAAGTCCTATAGCTAGATGTCAAAGGTCTAGTTGAGGCTCGTCATAAGTCCTCGTACTTTCAATTGCATTATAGGCTCGTCATAAGTCCTATAGCTAGATGTCAAGAGTCTAGTTGAGGCACTCATAAGCCCTCGGCACCTTAAATCAAATCAGTTGTTAGTATTATGGCTCGTCATAAGTCCTATAGCTAGATATCAAGAGGTCTAGTTGAGGCACTTCTAAGTCCTCGTACTCTCAATCGCATTCTAGGCCCGTCATAAGCCCTAGGACTGGATTCAAGAGGTCCATTGAGGCACTCCTAAGCCCTCGTGCACCTTAAATCTATCAATTGTCAGTATTATAGGCTCGTCATAAGTCCTATAGCTAAACGTCAAGAGGTCTAACTGAGGCTCGTCATAAGTCCTCGTACTTTCAATCGTATTCACACACTCACGGTCGCATCCCTATGCACCACTAAACCACAGTGAGAATTTTGGCGCCCCGTCAACCTTGATCCAATTCTACAAGGGCTTGTAGAATTGAATCAAGGGGAGCCATCTGTAGACACAAAAAATTCTCACCCCATAATGCAAATTCCGAAATAATAAGAGGGGTCGTCGCCTTTCTTTTTCAAAACATATTAGCGTGCGTGCCAAAACGAAACCATGGTTTTTATAATCTTTTCAAAAGCATTTCATAGAACGAATTTTTCAAAAATGAATTTCCGACGACAGTCCGATTTCAAACCCGTCCCCCTTGTTACCTACTTATTTTACTATGTTATTTTATTCTATTTTGTATTCGCTTACTGGATGCTGTTATAGCTCAATTGGTTAAGGCATGTAATGAGGAGGCCGGTGGTATCGAGTTCGAATCCGGGTGAGAGTAATTTTCGTTTTCTATTTTGTTTTTCCATATGGGGTGAACCAAGCCCAGCCCCTCTCAATTGGGTCCGATTTTTTCAGCCCCATTACTCCAAAATAGAGCCCACATTTATCTAACCAGCCCATTCAAAAATCAACAGATTCTTCTTACAAAACCCTATCAGTTTGTTATAAAAAACCCATAACAAAAACCCTACTGTACACTGATTCTACTAGCCGACTCCGTTATCTCCTTCCTCGATCGATATCATTCTCTTCTTCCATCTCCAGAAACCTGAACCACTCCGACACTCAACAATTTCTCGGTCTTCTTCGCCTCTCGAATCCGTCTACTCCAGCCAACCAGCGCCTCCATCTTCTTCTCTGTCAAAAACCCAGCCAACTAATCCCCAACATCTCTAATTCTCCAGAAAACCAAAACCTTCCCTGGTTCTTCGATCTTCTCACGCTCGAGTTTGAAGAAACAAAAACATCAGAAGATTTTCACCTTCATCGAGCCCCTTCTTCTACCTCGAACCAGCATCCCCACCTCCACACTTCATATCTGAAACTTCCGAAACCAGAGCATGCCCCCACTTTAGTCACTTTGTTTTCGAAGCCAAAGAACCCATCCGCCTGCAGATTGGTCTTCCTCCCCTCCTTTTGGCACCAAATTAAACGCTGAAGATGTGTCTTGAAACAGCTCGACAAGAGAAAAGGAATGGGTGCACGGGAATTCTGGTGCTTCGCGGGTCATTGTCGCCCCTGACAAGAGGAATACCTCAGTAACATGTCGTTCATCCTTGAAATCGAGCTCCTCATACACTCCTCGAGTTCGGTCTGAAATCGAGTTGCACCTTCATCCACTAAGACCTATGTTTCAATTTCACAGTGTCATCAGTTCCATTCGGTTTATCTGATAGTTTGACGAGTCTAACCAGTTTGTTTGTTGTGTGTCCTTGCAGGAAATAATCATTCTCTGCTTTGGTATTTCGTTTCTAATCTTTGTTACTTACGAACTCTGAGCTTAATTTGTGTATGTATGTGCGATGTATGTGCTTGAGTCATCGTTTCTATTCTGGTTCCATTATATGAATGCTTTGGATTCTTGTTCTCAGTTATGGTGCGGGTCTGTATGTTCAGTCTTCTCTGATTGTGCAGAAGAAGAAATTTGACGAGGATTTGATTTCAGAAAGTGAATTAAATGGGATTAGCTAATCTTGAACCCAGACTGAGGGAAATCACTCGACCTCATTTACCCCTTACTGTTGAATTTGTCTCAATTGGGATTGATTCCTGGATTAAAAGATTTCAGTAGATGTTTTAGGCCACTTATTTATTTCTGCTGATTAATCTTGACAAGAGGGTTTCGAGTGGTATTGTCTCCTTTTCCTATTATACGTGGACTGAGTTATTTGTGCAACGTGTACCTTGTTGCTGTTGACACTGAGCTTTCAAGCATAATCCTATCACCGTGGATTATTCTCTTGTTATGTAACGCTTCCTTGGAAGTATATTTCTCACCATTCTTGTTCCATGGTTTGACTGAGGTATACATGCGGTTTTGTTGGCATGAGACTGATTGCGGTTTCTGCAGTCTGACCAACTCTATTATGCTTCAGAATTTGTGCTGCCTCATGGGTTTGAAAACCCAACCGGTTAGCTTCCTTATCGCACATGATTTTGGATTCCCCTATTTGTGATTCTAATCTGGTTCTGAAATTGATATGTTTCAGCTCTGATTTTGCTTTTAGAGCATTGATGTTTTAACGTGAAAATAACTTTGGGTGCTTTTATGTTTTGATCTCATGTGTCAGTTTAGCGTCTCCCGTCTTTGCGATTGAAGTTTGCCGAAGAAAGGCATTTCGTTTTGTTTAACGTGGAACATAGCCGATTAAAGAAAGAAAGTAAATAAACACGTGACTATATGTATATGTTTTATGCCTTGGTCTTGACTTTTTAAAGTTTCTTTTTCTTTTCTTTTATTGGTTTGTAAACAGTTAATTTTGGCTTGACATTCTGAATTTATTCTTACATTGCACCTGTACATACTGTATATTCAACTTCCTTACAATTTTCAGTTCGTTTCCTTGTATTTCTGCTTACTACTAAGCCCTAGCTATTGCCCTTAGGACCTTTTAAACTGACAGAAAAGTTTTGGATGCATTATTGCTCCACACCTAACGGGTCTCTCATTCGTTTCGTGGGGCAATAATCTCCTATAACTTCAGAAAACACTCAAACCATCTTTATATGTATATAAAAACAAAAACTTCAAAAAAATAAGCCCTTAAGGCTAATTTAGGAGGGTTTAGGATGTGAAACCACCCCATGCCTAGCGGATCTCTCATTCGTTTTATGTGGGTGGAATCCTCCTTTGCCTTCAACACATCCCTAATCAAGAGTTAATAAACAAACCAATAAATCAATTCCTCTCACTTGTTAATATCTCACAAATCAGCCCAACAACATTTTTTCAGCCCAATCACAAATAAAGTCCACATAAAAAAGGGGCCACTTTAGCCAATCCAAACAAGGCCCAATTTCGGCCCAACTTCAAGCAAGGCCCTTTTTTTGGGCCTAACTCTAGATAAGGTCTAAATTTCAACCCAATTTCCAACAAAGCCAAGAACGGGCCCAATTTAATTCCAAGGCCCAATTCAAATCCCACTTCAGCCCAAATCAAAAGGCCACTCTGAGGTCCAATTCAAAACCCACTTCAGCCCACAGTTCATAAATCCCATTTCAAGGCCCAAGCCCATTTCGAGGCCAAAGCCCAAACAAGGCCATCAAGCCCATTCGGCCCACTAAGCCCATTCGGTCCAACTTTGACCAATCCAAACTTTGACTTGGTCTAACTTTGACCAACCTGAACTTTGACTCGGTCCAACTTTGACCAACCTGACCTTTGACTTTGACTCGGTCCAACTTTGATTGACCCCACTTTGACCTTGACCCAATTTTTGACCTGGTCCAACTTTGACCTTGACCCAACTTTGACTTGGTCCAACTTTGACCAATCTGAACTTTGACTTTGACCAATCTCAACTTTGACCTAATCCAACTTTGACCTGGTCTAACTTTGACCCGATTCGTTTTTGAACCCCAACCCGAATTCAAATCAACCCAATTCAAACCCAACTCATTTCAGTCCAATTCCATTCAACTCGAATTCAATTCATCCAATTCAAACTCAACTTGTAAATCCTGTTCAAATTTCAAACTCAAAAATCTCTCTCCTCAGATTTCAATAATCATTTTATTTAAACTTCATCAAGTTTTCAAAAGAAACCATTTTGTGGAATTTTAAAGGAAAAACTCTTCTCACATCACAGAAAACTCTTCTCAAACACAGAAAGTTCTTCTCACATATACAGAAAGTTTTCTCCTAAAATCATTTCTCAAAATCAGTGTTTCTTCATCGAGAATTCCAAACAACTTCACAAATTTCCTATGAAATACCCCTAAATTAATTTAAATTAATTTAGGGGATTTCTTTTATTAAATTAAATTATTATATGGAATTATGAATATTAAATTATTATATGGAATTATGGAATTTATTTAGGGGTTTTCTCCTATTTAACCCTAATTATTATACATTATTATATAGTATTATGAATTTAATAATAAGATTTATAAGTCAATAAATCTTGGGAAAATTATTAAGCACTCCAAATATATTATAAAGATTTTAGAAAGTGTTGGAACATGGTTTTGAAACATAAAAGTCAATATAAAATTCTAGAAACCTTTAAGCTTATTAAGCCTTGCTAGAGTTGACTTTTTGAGATTGGTCAAACTAGCCCATGAAACCTATACCAATAAATAGGTTATGGAAAACCATGAAGATCGATAAAAAGAACGTCAAAAACGGATCATCCTAGCCAAAGTTATGCTAGTTTGAAGTTTAGAGCCAAAATTTTATAACTGCCACGTGTCAGCCTCTCGTGCGCCCCAACACTTAGTTAATTCTATCTCCTTGTTTTTCTCCAACAATCATCCGATTTTGACCTAACTTGTGACGGCTATATCTCACTCGTTACTTCGAATTTTCCAGTGCCGTCTTCTCTATTCTTTTCTCCTTAATTCCCTCTTTACAATCATAACTCATACAAGCCCTAACTCATTCTACATCGACGGGAAAGTTGATCCAAAGTTGCCAGCTTTCGAGTTCGTAACCCAGATTCCAGTTTTCATTCGATTTCAGGTAAAGTTCGTCTTGCCATAACTTCCTCGTCTTTCAACCAAATTTCGATTTCTATAGCTCGTTTTGTAGATCTCTAATCCATCTACAACTTTCATGTTTATTCCCAAGCCTGATTCGTAACCGTTTGGAAGATATAGTTGCCCAAAGTCTCTGATTTTTCAGCACATAAAATCATAGAAAAACGACAGGTAAACTCGTAACTTTCGGGTCAATTTCCTTTCTGTATAATGCAAACTAGATTGATTTCTTATTATCATTGTGTAGATCTATGTCCCATCTTTCGATTGAGCCAAAAAACACAGTCTAACTCAATCTGTACCGCAAGTTATAGAGTCGCAAAGTAGGCTACCCAAACGGTCAAGCTCGAACAGTTTTCCAGAACCCGATCTTGAAATCACTTCGATTCGAGCAATTCCGGTGATTTTCCGATCAAATTGCTCCGATAATGTTGTTTGTAGTGTTGTTTTCGACCTAACCCATGTTTTAATTGGATCAATTACGTGCCATATTAAGGGAATTCGTCGGATTTGTTTTCGAATTGAACTCAGAAACTATAAGAACCCTAACTCTCGAATCAGATTCAAATCTTAATGAGCTCTGCATTAAAATTGGGGAAATCGGTACCAATAGAACCGAAATTTGATTACGAATCCATAGAAACAAGAATCACGCGATTTCGTTCTGTAGATTGTGAGGAATCGTCGATTTAGTATTCGATCTGTTTAAGTTGTTCGCTGAAGAACTCGCGGTACAGGGGCCGTCCGATCTCGTTCTAAGAGATTGGACGGCCAAGATTAGATCTGGTGATTATAAGTTATTTAAGTTTCTGTAAAAATTCAGTAAATAGCTCTAACTTGTTAATTTTAGTTAATGGCCTTCCCGAAGGTATTTTGACTCGAAATTTTAACCATAGATTCCTTATTTAATCTAGTTTATTTTGATGTAAATTATTATGGTTTTGGAGTTTTTAAACATAAGTTATGATTTTTGCAAGTTTCGAGTTTTCTGGAATTATTTGGCTAAATTAAAAGATATTTTTATGAAATAAAAATTTTATAATATGTCTAAAATGTTTAGTTACTGTATATTAAATTTGGGAATTTTTGAGCAGTGGTAAAGGGTTTTAAAATTGTGTTTATGAGTTTTTCATAAGAATAACCTATAATATAAAGTTTTTAATGTAATCAAAAATTAAAGTAAGGTTGGTTAATTAACTTTTAAGCTGGGGGAAATAAAGGGAACTAAATTAACATTGTATAACAGTAAGTTTATAAATGTTTTGTATTAGCTTTTAAGAGAAAAGAAATTATTTACATATATGTATATTTACTTACTTAAGTAGGAACTTATATAAATTAAGGAATTTAATTATCCTATATTTTGTTTATTATATTATATGGGGGTTAATATTTTAAATAAACTAAGGAACAAATATATAAATATTATTTGATACGCATTTTAAAAAAAAGAATTAATGTAACTTAAAGTAAATCAGGGAACTAATTAAAGTACCACTTATAATAACTAAACTTTATAAGAGCTAGAACCTTAAGATATGGTAAAAGAAATACTTTATGAAATACTTAGAATACAGTTTAAGGTTGTATTAATAAGATTGTTTAAATATGGTGAATTACATAGGGAAATGTCTTAGTAATTTCTAATACGGGTATACTTATATATATTTAATAAATCAAGGAAACACATTATGTTATAAACCTTAAGTCAGTTGCGTTAAGCCTAGAAGTTATGGAACATTATAAATAGTAAAAATTTCCTAAGATGCTATGGATAAATTTTAATACATAAAGATATACATATATATATGAATATACATGTATATAAATACATTAATATGGGAGGGAAATAATAATCCTTGTGATAGTTATAATAAGTAGGTTATATATATATATATATATATACCTTAGGTTTTAGTCAGTGAGTGATTAAATAATCACTAATAATTCAAGAGTAATTACCAACATAACTTAAACCCGGGGGAGGAGCTAACCCATTAAGCCCAGTCTATGAACTCCAAAAGCCCACTTTAACAATCCAAAGAGAGTTTGGGCCACTCTCAGGAATAAATTCTAAATCATTCCAAACTAAATAATGGGCCTAACAAAGGATTTAGTTAACAAGTCGAGCCCAAACCTTTGTAAAAGAATAAGGGTAAACCTAGAACTATTAGTCAGTAAGTGAAGAAGGTTGTTAAGTTTATAAGTCTCTTAACTAATCGACATTTGGAACACCTTAATTATAGGTTACTGTTGGGGAATCACTTTTACGAGTTAGTTATTGTGCTTCACTTACCAGGTACGATTCTCGTACTCCGATATTTTTGATGATTGACTTGTGGAATGTTTTGGAAACGCTAACTGACTTTAAGAGGGATTTCTAAAAAGGAATTGGTTGTGTGACTAACTCAGCTTGTGACTAACTGAGCCTTGAGCATGAAATTTACATGGGTATTGGTTCTTTCTATTTGGTGTCCCGTTAGACATTGACTGCTTAGGGTTTCGCTTCTGCACTCTGTAGGACTGAGTGTTTTGGTATTGCTCTGGGTAGTTGGTGGTCTAGTGGGAATTTGGAAAAGGTCAACTTGGAATCTTTCTTTCGACGTGCGCGTCTTCAATGGTAATAGCAGGGGGCTGTATATCCCTCGCCCATAGGGGCATTGATATTTAACAGCAGGGGGCTGTATATCCCTCGTCCATCAGGACATTTAATTGACAGCAGGGGGCTGTATATCCCTCGCCATAGGGGCATTGATATTTAACAGCAGGGGCTGTATATCCCTCGTCCATCAGGACATTTAAATCTGACAGCAGGGGGCTATATATCCCTCTCCATATGGACATTGATATCTGGCGGTGGGGGCCATCTCTCCCAGTTAAATTATTCCACTCTTGAGTTCTTGATTCTTGGATCTATTTCATCATTCCTAGTCCTTTGTGACTATCTGAGTTTTCTACTCCTAACGGGAATTGGGTTTAACTAAGGAAATGGATGTCCACTAATTCATGGTGTGATTTTGTTCACTAACTTTATCTTTCAGTGATTAACTTTGTTTTATCTTGATATTTTGATTTGGTGAATTGTGAAATGCTTTATTCCTCTAGTGTTTTAAGTGTTTTTTTCAAGTTATTATTTATATAAGAATTGTATTTTAAGTTGTTTTTGGAGGATCGTACCAGTTTCCATTCCAGGGAACTGACTCACCCCTCGCGGGTGGGCTGCTTGGTTTTATCTTGCAGGTACGTGTTATCTTACAGGTGGCCACGAGAGAAAGAGTGATTGGGATGGATTAGGCTTGGAGAGTTATACGTTTTATTACTGCTTATTTTTGTTAAAGTTTTCTCGTGGTTCAGGCCGTGACTTTTGTAATCATTAAGTTGTGTTTTGGTGAGGTTGGTACCGGTGTTTGGAACCCGATGATCTGTACGTCTTTAGTATTTTATTTCCGCTATAAATATGTTAAATAGGGCGTTACATCCTAACTTAGTTTTCAAAACCCAAAAAATTGTTTTCGGGGAACATAGGATGTCTAACACCTTCAAAGAACGTTTCTTCCTAGTTAGACATTACTTGTTTCTCCTCCAAATAAAAATCCGAGGCGGGGCACTGGGGTCGTAACATCCCTTGTCGCAGTCTGGATCTCTTTAGGCGGGGCATTAGGGTGATAACATCCTCTAATTGCAGTCGAGATTTTTACGAGGCGGGGTGCTAGGGATGTGACTGCCTTCCTAGTTGCAGCCGGGATTTAGAATCGTCTAACTCCCTTCTACTCGATTTCAATGTTTTCGGTTTTAAACGTTTTAAACCCGGGAGTTAGAGACGTTATTAGGGTTTGACCGAGAACATCTCATTCATGGTGTTTTTTCTAAATCCTATTTTCGACATAAATTCATTGCCCCATCTTTCGAGCCTCGCACTTACCATTATTAAGTGTCGTGTTCGAGGGGGTACATAGGGTAATCCCTCAGGATTATCCACCCTTTTACAACAAAAATGACTTTTCGGTTTAAAACTTTAAGAGAGACGATTTTGACAATCATTCCTCCAAACAACTCAACCCATCATCATCTCATTTCAAATCCCGAAATATCCCAAAACCTCAACTCTTTTCGAACCTAGAACCCAAAAAACCCAGGATCTCTCCCAAATTCCAATTGCCTCACATACGCAAGTCATCATTCAAACTCCAATTCACCTTAAACTCAAATCATCTTGCAAATTCTAACTCCTCTCTAACTTCTAACGTCTCACAGGCCTGAGCGCCTCGCAGACTCGAACATCTCAATTCCTCCACCATTTTAAAATTCAAGCGTCTCACAGACCCGAGTGTCTCACATGCCTTGACATCCCATCCCAACCGTCTCATAGACCCGAGCATCTCACAGACTAACACCTCAAAACCTTCAAAACCCCAAGATCTCCAAAAAATTCTGAACTACGTAAGGTCTGATCTCAACAGGGAGTTGAGTACGTAGGCAACCCACACAGGGTGCGACCCCACATCAATCAAAATGCCTTTTTTCACTCAACCACCTCACATCCAAACAACCCCGTATCGTCTCACAGACCCGAATGTCTCGCAGACTTTGTTATCCCAATGATTCGAATGTCTCACAGACCCGAACATCTCACAGACCCGAGCGTCTCACAGATTCAAGCGTCTCACAGACTTCGATGTCTCAAGGTTTCAAGCGTCTCATAGACCCAAGCGTCTCACAGACTACCCCCCTCAAACCCGAAACTTCAAACATCTCCAAAAAAACCTGAACTACGTAAGGTCTGATCTCAACAGGGAGTTGAGTACGTAGGCAGCCCACATAGGGTGCGACCCCATTCCAATCCAAAAAACCCTTTCCCAACTCTAGGGCGATATTCATGTCTGTCAAACATTCAAATCCCTTTTAACTCTCACAAACTCTTGACTTCTTCAACTCTCAAAATCAGACTCCAAATCTTTCATTCTATACTCATTCGAATTCATCAATTCTTCTTCTTGGCGCTAGCTTGGCAGAAAAGCTCGCCTCATCCACTCGTTTTCTCTCCTCCTGTCCTAATCCTATTCTTGGCTTTTAAATGAATCTCTCTAAAAAGGTTTTGAAAGAAGGTAATCCTGACAATTGGAGACCGAGGTTTCCTCGGGCACCAATCCGAAGTTGTGGTCGTTGCCACTTCTAAGGGGTGTAACCCAGTGCGAACCCACACAGAATCTCTGACATGACCAAATAAGTCCTATCCATAGGCAATAATCTCAGAGTCAATTAACGGTTCTTAGAACCCTCTTTCCCTTTCCTTCCTAGTTCTTTAGGTCAAACTAGGTGGCGACTCTAGTAAATTCCGCCTTATAGAGGCATAAGTCCGCGTGGGGCCCATTGAAAGCGGGTGTAGTGCTCACTAGCATTCCCCTTATGCTTTCTGGGAAAGACGGACGAGAGAGTAGGTATTTGAGGGATGCCAAGGTGACAGGTTTTCACCCTCCATAGAATGACATTTTAGGATCTAGGCTTTTCAGTCAGACCATGTTTAGATAGACCCCCCTCATACCGAAAAATCACCCTCCACAGCGTGGAAAGGGCGGGGGTGGAAATTGAGGCAACAGAGGTCAAGGGTAGAACCGAGACAACGGTCAAGCTCCTGGGAGGATCAAAATTATGAGTCGGGCCGAAGTTGAGGCCGAAGAAGAGGTGTTAGCAGGTACCTTCTCTATTCATGGTACCCCTGCTCGTATTTTGTTTGATACTAGAGCTTCGTACTCGTTTATTTCTGAGAATTTTGTTAAGGAACTGGGTCTAGAAACTTGTAAGTCCCCTACTATAGCAGTATCTATACCCTATGGGTGGGTTATTTCTTATAATCATGTATTGAAAGATGTGGGGGTAGACATAAAGGGGGATACATTTGTAGCTGACCTGATCCAGTTCGTGCTCCCCGACTTCGATATCATCTTGGGGATGGACTGGCTAAGCAAGTATAAGGGGAAGATCGATTGTGGAGAGCAGAAGATCATCCTGAGAGGACTGTCGGGCCGAAGAGTCTCCTACAGTAGCGTGGAGAAGAAACCGGGAGTAAAGATAGTCTCAGCCATGTCAATTCTCTCCCAAGTGAGGAAGGGACAACAGGCATACCTTTGCCATGTCCAGGACCTGAGTCGAGAGCCAAACCCATTGAAAGAGATTCGAGTGGTCAACAAGTTCCCTGACGTCTTTCCAGATGAGATTCCTAGCATGCCGCCAGACAGAGAGGTGGAGTTCAGTGTCGACCTCGTGCCAGGAGTAGCGCCTATTTCCAAGGCCCCATACCGTATGGCGCCATCAGAATTGAAGGAACTGAAGGTTCAGTTGGAGGACCTCTTGGAGAAGGGATACATTCGCCCGAGTGTATCGCCTTGGGGAGCTCCTGTCTTGTTCGTAAAGAATAAGGATGGGAGCATGAGGCTGTGCATAGACTACCGGGAGTTGAATCAGATCACTGTGAAGAACCGGTATCCCTTGCCCAGAATCGACGACCTTTTCGACCAGCTTCAGGGTGCAGGAGTCTTCTCCAAGATAGACCTGAGGTCGGGATACCACCAGCTACGTGTTGTAGAGAAGGACATCCCGAAGACTGCTTTCAGGACCAGATATGGGCACTTCGAGTTCCTGGTGATGCCCTTTGGATTGACAAACACGCTGGCAATCTTCATGGACCTCATGAACCGGATCTTTAATCCCTATTTAGACCGGTTCGTGGTGGTATTTATAGACGATATCCTCATCTACTCCAAGGATGATGAAGAGCATGAGAAGCACCTGAGATCAGTCCTGCAGATCCAGAGAGAGCAGCAGCTTTACGCCAAGCTGTCCAAGTGTGACTTTTGGTTGGACCGAGTGGCATTCCTGGGCCACATCGTTACCAAGAAGGGAATCTCAGTGGATCCGACCAAGATCCAAGCAGTGAATGAGTGGCCAAGACCAAGCAACCTGACAGAAGTTTGTAGCTTCCTGGGTCTAGCAGGTTACTACAGAAGATTTGTGAAGGATATCTCGAAGATTGTGAGACCCCTCACAATCCTCATGAAGAAGGTAACCAAATTTCAATGGGACGATGATTGTGAGAAGGCGTTCCAGATGTTGAAGGACAGGTTGACCACAGCCCCAGTGTTAACTTTGCCCTCAGGGACAGACGGATTCGAGGTTTTCAGTGACGCTTCCAAGTATGGCTTGGGATGTGTCTTGATGCAGCACGGGAAAGTCATAGCCTATGCATCGAGACAGCTGAAGGAGTATGAGACCCGATACCCGACACACGACTTAGAGCTTGCAGCAGTAGTCTTCGCCCTTAAGATCTGGAGGCACTACCTCTACGGTGTCTCCTGCAAGATCTACACCGACCACAAGAGCCTCAAGTACATCTTCACCCAGAAAGAACTTAACATGAGGCAGAGGAGATGGCTAGAATTGATCAAGGATTACGACTTGGAGATTTTGTATCATGAAGGAAAGTCTAATCTGGTGGCCGATGCCCTGAGCAGGAAGAAGAGCCATTCTGTGAATTCAATGTGGGTTCTTCCAGACGAGCTAGTTCATGACTTTCAAAGATTGAATCTGGAGGTGATGGAGGCTGGAGGTGTGGAGTGCGAGGTAAGGTTGTACCACATGAGTATTTCTTCCGACATCCATGGGGAGATACTCAAAGGGCAGCCTGGTGATGCGAAGCTAGAGCGTATCAAGGAGAAGATTAAGGAAGGGAAAGCTGAGGGGTTCGAGATCCACAGTGATGGTAGCCTGAGATTCAGAGGCCGATGGTGTGTGCCTCAAGGGTGTGCTGAGGTAAAGGAGAGACTGATGAGGGAGGCCCATCATACTCCCTATTCGGTTCATCCTGGTGGTGATAAGTTGTATAAAGACTTGAAGAAGATGTTCTGGTGGCCTAAGATGAAGCGGGAAGTGGCGGAGTTTGTGTCGAAGTGCCTTACCTGTCAGAAGATCAAATTTGAACACAAGACAATGGGAGGTTTGTTGCAGCCGCTGGAGGTCCCAAAGTGGAAGTGGGACTCCATTTCCATGGACTTTGTGATGGGTTTACCACCGGTGAGAGGAGGAGTTGACCAGATTTAGGTGATAGTGGACCGCCTCACTAAGTCTGCACGATTTATACCCATGAAGAAGACGTGGTCCATGAGTCAGTTAGTAGATGCCTACATTAGGAATGTGGTGAGATACCATGGAGTACCTGAGACCATCATATCAGACAGAGACTCGAGATTCTTAGCCCATTTCTGGCAGCAATTTCAGAAGGTGATGGGCACCAAGCTGAAGTTGAGCACTGCCTTTCTTCCAGCCACTGATGGCCAGACCGAGAGAACCATCCAGACCTTAAAGGAGATGCTTCGAGCATGTGTGATGGACTTCCAGGGTTCATGGGCTGATATGCTGCACTTGGTGGAATTTTCGTACAATAACAGTTACCATACCAGCATCAAGATGGCTTCCTACGAGGCCCTGTATGGGAGGAAGTGTAGAACACCGTTATGCTGGAGCGACATTAGTGAGACTGTTGTTTTGGGGCCTCAGATGATCGAAGAGACTATGGAGCAAGTCTGGGTGATTCAGAGTCGAATGAAGGCAGCTCAGGACAGGCAGAAGTCCTATGCCGACCTCAAGCGCAGACCAGTTGAGTTCGAGGTGGGAGACCGAGTCTTCCTGAAGATATCTCCTGTCAGAGGAGTAACCAGGTTCGGGAAGAAGGGGAAACTCAGCCCCAAGTTCGTTGGACGTTATGATCTTAGAGAGGATTGGAGAGGTGGCATACCGATTAGCACTTCCTTGTGAATTGGAGAAAGTCCACAACGTCATCTATGTATCCCAGCTGAAACGGTATGTTCCCGACCCTTCGCACGTGCTGCATCCAGAGGTCTTGGAGCTAGAGCAGAATCTATCCTATGAGGAGTATCCCATTAGAGTAATGGACACTAAACCAGGGAGACACGATCGAAGTCCATCCGCATGGTCAAAGTCTTATGGTCCAATCATGGAACCGAAGAGGCTACGTGGGAGGTAGATGATAAGTGTCCAAATGAGCATGTTTTATGGGTGTATTTCATATATTATATCAGCACTTTTCTTGCTCATTTCTCACTTATCGTATGTTTTTCCTCTAGTTTATGTTTTATTGTTTATCTCACAAATTTATTGGTTAAACATGAGGAAAACCAAGCTAGGAGCAAAGTAGACGAAGAGACGAATGCATAGGCGCAAACGGCTCGAAAAACGGACTTATAACGAAGAATCTGGAGCCGGTTGAAGATTGCAGGAAAATAGAAAACAGATTCATTCTGTCCGCGTATGTTTGGCCGGACAGAGGTGGGGACACGACAGAGGCGTCCGCGTATGTTTGGGCGGACAGGGAGCGGACATTGCTGTGTCCGCATGAACTTAGGCGGACAGGAGGCGGACATCAGCTGTGTCCGCATGAACTTAGGCGGACAGGAGGCGGACATGGGTGTGTCCGCATAAAACTGGGCGGACAACAAGCGGACGTGAGTGACGTCCGCACGAACTTAGGCGGACACACGGGGCGGACGTGTCTAAAAATGCACCAGATCCAGATATTAACGCGACAGAATTCGGTGCTGTTTATCTTCTTCGTTGCGGCGCCTGCAACTTATCCATCTACCCGAGCAGCAATATCAGGCGCCTGCCGACAGTATTTCACGCGTTCTGCCGCCCCAATCCATTACTGAAATTGCTCACGCGGTGTTCCCTCTGTCTTCTTCCTCCTCCTTCCTTCTATATAAACCCAGTACCTCTGCATCAAATAAATCATTCCTTCTAGCCAGTAAATAATCCATCGCTCACACCTACGATCCATTCCATCTTCTTATCCCCCACTTCTCCATTTTATTTTCTTTCTTCATCAGCCTTATGCTGTTAGTTTCCAGAGAACCAACGAAGGAATCGATTGTCTGTTCGTTCTTCTTCGTTGGTTCCGACTATGTTATTTCTTACGCTTGTTAACTGTATAATTATGTGTGATTAATAAATCTAGCCTTCCCGGGTTAGGAAGCGAGCCTATTTTATATAATTGTGTTATGTAAGCTTTCCAGTATAATTTATCTAAGTAGTATTTTGATTCTTATCCTTAATGCGATTTAATTCTCTTGTACAATTATTAAAGTGATATTTGTAGTTCTTTGTTAAAATGCAGTGCTGAGACAAGGTTCTAGACACAGGAAGTCAAAACGGGTTAACGACTAGAAGCGAGTTTCTCGCCGTATAGGTTAATCGTTCTCCAATAGGGATTGTTAATAATGCAATTGGTTGAATTAACTTAGGCATGTTATGCAGCTTGTTATTTCTGCTAGTTAGGGTTTATTAGACAGGGAACGGTTAATAAACTAATTAAGATTCTTGAGTTTATTGCTAAAGTGGGAAAGTTATATTAATATAATTAAATAAAATAGGTGAGCAGGACAACCCGGGATGCTTCTTTAACACAAAAAGATTTATAATTTCTATTTCTTTTCTGTTTTAATTAATTGTTTTTATTATTGTCTTATGAGTTAGCTAATAACCATTTCCCTCAAAAAGATAAAATCTGTTTATAGAAATCTCAGTCAATTTATTATACTATCAGTTATCCACAACGAGGTCCCCAAGAGTACGACAACCCACATATCCACTATTCCACAAAACGATAGGTACACTGCCTAAGTGGTAAGAAGTAGTTGCTATTTCTTCCAACAGTAGAGGAGGAGATGAGGAAGAAGTACCCACAGCTCTTCGACTAGGTAACCACTCAAGTCAGTACTTCATCTAGTAGTTTTTCGCCCTATGGATAAGTTTTAGCTTCGAGGGCGAAGCTTTCTTTTAAGGGGGATGAGATGAAATACCCGGGAATTTCAAGTTAGGAATGATATAGTATATAGTTTGATTAATGTGACTGAGGTTGGTATTAGGGTGGCCCAGAGAATTAAACGACATCTATTTCTAAATTAATCTTTCACCTTAAAAGTGTTTACAATTATTTGTAACGTTTTGGCCTTATTGACTTTAGGTATATATTAAGGATATTATACTATTTATATATTACGTTATCCTTCTAACCTCGTTTTATTAATTAAGCTTTAAAACACCATTCTAGAATCTTCTTCCCAATTTATTAACTTTAGATATATGGAGTTCGAATTCAATTTGGCTTTCTCCTTGTAGTTATTTGATTTCAAGAGTTCAAATCCTAATTGACTACTTAATATAATATTTATTAACTCTCCTTATTCTTCTCTCAGCAAATATATTACTAGCATTTTGATTCATCCTTTAACGTAATTGTTTTTCTTTTCTGTTGAACTTTGAAACCATTTACAATATATATATTTATTTATTTCTAAACTACTCCTTCCAAGTAGATGTTTATTAATTAACTTCCTAAATATTTTATTTCTCATCCTTATCTTGTTACAACGGTTAACCACGTTCTTCTATTTCAATTTGTTGATTCATTAATTTAATTATAAGTTCTACACCTTTTAAATATTGGCAATACTGAATTCTCTTTTGATATTTAATATCTTCTCTCCTTAAACATAGACTTCTAATTACTAAATTAATAAAATCCTTTATTGTTTTACATTTATTTTTCTATTTAAAACATCGGTTTCCTCATTCTTCTTCATCCTCAATACGCCGTTCCTGCGCTTACACTCTACACAAAATTTCTCGCTCTCTTTTTCAACTCTTGGGGATCTCACGCTAGTTCCGTCGAGGTCTAATCAATTCTCTGGTGCCAGTTAGGGATTATGGGGGTAATGTATTCTAACTAGGTTGTATAAATATCTTTACGCGTTGTTCAGCAATTCCTGATTGTTAGTTTTGATTACCTAGACACCGATTACATTGACGAGCGCTTTTGATAATCCGGAGCAGTTGGGCTCTTGAGGGTTTTGGGTGATTCAGGTAAATTCTATGCTCAATGATTGTTTGACTGATGTTTTGTAAAACAATTGGACAAAGGTTTCGTGGTGCTTTTACGAGTTCTCGGTTGTGTTTTGGAAATTGGGGATTGTTCCCACGTTTTGGAATTGAGGAATTGGATTGTGCTGTGGATTTTGGTTCTGGATTGTGGGAGTCTTTTCGCAGGTTGTATTCTATTGTTAGGGAGCCCATAGGTGCTCCCCATGGTTATTGTTATTTGCGCTGCACACATTGTTGCAGTTTAGCTCTATGATCTACTCTATGATACTGCTGTTTCATAGGGGGTGTGCACACTTAAGGACTTAGGGTGAGCTAGTTGTCTGACGGTCCCATAGGTGACTGTCATATTGTTTGGGGTCCCACAGGTGACCCCGTATTTGGTATTGTGGTGATCTCCTGCTGAAAGCTCCCTACTGTGATTTTGAATGTTGTTTTGGATTCTGGAAGTTCGTCCAATGTTCATCAAATTATTCCTCTCTGATTGACAAATGACAAATGAGGTTCTAAAATGTATTTTACAGATTGAGATAGTCTTACTCAGTTTTTTTGATTTTGGCGATCCTTTCTGTATTTTGTCTATGTTTTATGATCGCAGGTATGGATGACTAAGTGTGGGGATCGGGACGACGATTCACATAGTTTTGGAGTTATGAATTATTAAGGCGATGTTTTGAGTTACAATGATTAAGAGATGCTGTGTTGTTTTTCCAAGGTTTTCACTCTCTGAGTGTTTATTTTAGCTTCCGCATAAATTGAGTTAACCTTTGTTTTGATGGTTTTAGTTTTAGCCTGAGCACCCATAGGAATTTGTGGTGGTGGTCGGTAATGCCCTGGATGTTTTGAAATCCGCTGCTGTTTTAGGTTATGTTTATTTGAGTATTCACTGTTAGTAATTATTGGCAGTTTATGAATCAGCTTTATGAAGTTTGAGCTTTGTACTGAGGTACTTAATTATGTCTTTGTCCATTTAAGTGTTTCTCATATTGTTGTTATGTTTTACACATGTGTTTTGGTTTCTGTTTACGCGCTGGAAACTGCATTTAAGGACCTGTCCGAACGTCCGTCCGGACATCAATGTTCGGACAGGCCCCGAAGGATTTCAAAGGTTTTCGTCATTTGGCTGTGTCCAAACATCTGTCCGGGCATCAAAGTTCGGACAGCATGCGCAGGGCGGGTCCAGCTTGCAAGCCTCGACTTATGTCCGGACTTGCAAGTTCGGACCAATGTTCGGACCACGTAAGAGATTTTCAAAGTTTTGAAACTCGTCTTGTGTTCGAACTTCGAAGTCCGGACACAAGTTGACTTTGTCGCTTTTCAGTCTTCTAACTCTCGACTTGTGTCCGAACATCAACGTCCGGACACAAGTTCAGACAAATGGTTTTGCTGCAATCTGTTTTCCTCGGCTTGTGTCCGAACTTCCAATGTCCGGACACAAGTTCGGACCAACTCTATTTTGCACTTTTAGGCTCATTTAAGGTCCGTTTTTTTATTCCGTTTGCGCCGATAGATTTGCATTTTATAAGATATCATTTGTGGTAAAATCCAGGGTGTTACATACCTGCTCAATATCCATATCCCGATAATGAGGTTCTTGCCTTAGTATTGATTGATGTTGGAGTTCATTCTCCCGATATCTTATGACAATGCCCATAATTTGCTCCAAGTGTGGGCTATTCACTCATGCCTCAGAGACTTGCCCGATAATTCACGCTCCAGAGGATGAAGTCTTCTTTTTTGGAAGATGGCTCAGCACTAAGGTTTTCCAGGCATGTACTCGATCAGTGGAGCACTACAATCAGCATGAGAATGGTGTATTTATGAGAGGAGTTGTTACGGATTATCTAGCGCCAAATACTGGTGCTTGGGGGAGCAGACAACTATACGGTTCGTTATTGGATCCTAGTGAACAATTTCTCACTCTTTTTAATCTCGTGATTTGAGAGTTGGTTGTACCGAAGTCATCTCAAGCTCCGAGGAAGTGCAAGATCCACCGGCTATTGATTGAGGCCACAAGAGCAGAGCTTTGGGATTTCTTCCTTTGTGATGAGCGCTGGAAGAGGAAAAAAGCTCAGGTGGATAATCCTAGGGATGATGCGAGGACGAGTAGAATAAACACAATTTCTGACACTGGGGCCAAGCAAGAGGGCCACCTAGACACCCGCCATGGATAACTTACTAGGGACTAGGCTGGGGCTGAAATACCCATAACCATTAAATAATTAAATAATGGGAAATAAGTATTATTTGGGGGATTATGAAACCCTAAGAAAATATATAAACACTTAGGCGTTAAAAACGCACCTAAACCCCTTAAGGTCAAAAATGGGCGTTAAGCTAGACCTTAAGCTAACCAAGTTATATAAGCTATAAACTCATACCGAGTCAATCAAGGATCATTATATGACCCTTAAAACATAGGACCCCATCTAAAACTTAGTAAAAATGCAAAAGGCCCGGAGAGTCAATACACCTCCCTTAAGGCCCGAAAAGCCCCCAGAAACACCTAGAAATACTCTATAAGATGAAATGAATCATTACACTTCATTCTAAATGCACCATAACACTTTATTAAACATATAAGAGGAGGTCCTCACACCAAATTCTCAATTAAATACAAGTGCTCGGAGGAACCCGTTGGGGTCTCTATAAACCCTAGGGAATGCCCCGAGAGGTGCCGAAGTGGCACGAACTCCTATATAATTCATTCTTAGAGTTCCTACTATCATTATTCATCATTCTAAAGAGAATGCTCAAGCTACTTTTTCAAAAATACATAAAGTGCTCGGGGGAAATTCTTAACGCTCCTGTTTTGGTCCGGGAGTGTCCCGATAGCCCAAGAATTGTGTCATGAGTTGATATGACCCCATATAACTCAAGGTAACACCTTAATATATCATTATTGACCATAAACAATGTTTATAAACACTTGGAACTCGTTGCGACAATTTATTTTCCAAAATGTCCTTAGAGCACAAAAACGTACTCTCGGGTGCCGTAAAAAACGCATTCTACGCTATTACCTTGAAGTTTTTGAGGAGCCACGAGTTCGGAATCTTAAATGGGGATGAATTGACCATCTAAATCAATCAAAGACAGTGCTAAACTCATATCACAAATAGGGCCGAAAATCTGGTCAAAATGTACTATAAAATTCAACATTTACCTTAGTAACTTTCATCTTTACCTTGGTATAAATGTATCAAATAAATTTTGTGACTTATAACATGTTACAATATGATCTTAATGTAATATAATGTGACAAATACCAAGTTGAAAATCAATTCCACATGGTCCCTTAAGTGGCTGATTTTATAGTGATTAAACAAAGAATTTGCTTTTGAAAGTCTTGGAATATAATGACTCATCCTCCCACATGCCATGTGATATTATAAAAAAAGAATCTCAGTCCAAGGTGGCCTCTCATTGCCGAAAACTGCAGGAAATAACAAGGAGAATAGCTTTTGTAAAGTCATGGAAATTAAATACATAAAGTTAAATCCTAGATCTACTTTAGTCACATGTGGGTTATTAGTCTAATATATGTCAATGAAGCAGCTTGTTCTCCAACCAAGGCTGCCGAAAATAATAGGGAAAAAGAGTTTGATTGTTGTACAATAATGAAAATAAGACACCTACCTAACTAAGCATGTTCCCTTGTCTTCAATAAACAAAAATCAAGAGGCTACCTACCGCACCATTGTCGTAAGCCTACAAGAAATAAGACAAGGTTAGCATTGATAATTAATCTTAGAAATTCTAAAGAAATGACCTTACCTAATTACTAGTATTCTTGCCTTGTCACCTTGTTTCAAGTGGCATACAAAGTCATTCCTTTTCCCCTTCACATGGCCGAAAGCATGGTTGATTGGAAGGCTTTATGGAGCCAAGAGTCAAGCAATTAAACTAAGGAAAAGCTTACCCAACTTTGACATTATTGTGTCAAGATTTCTTCCTTGCCTATTCTCTTAATTCCATACGTGAGCTAGCATTCTCTTTGCTCCTCACTTGGCCGATTTTGGTAAGGCTCTCTCTTTTTCTCTCTTTTCTTTCTTCCTTAGTTATCTTCTTCTTGTGAGCTTCAAGCTCCATTGATGGAGATTTAATCTTAAACTCCATTTTTGTGTCAAATTCCTAGCAACCTCCATCAAGTTTTGAAGCAAGAATCATCCTAGTAACCTTGCAAGAATTCGCCAACCATTTGTACTCCAAGGAGTTGTCTTGATTCAACAACAACTCAAGGAACAAACAAGATCAAGTTAAGGTATATTTCTTGTTTGAAAATCCTAGTAAATACCTAAGTATATGTCCGAAAATTCTAGCTTCTAAATCAATGTTCTCTTCACCATTTCATGAAGGAAACTTGGATCTCCAATCATCCTAAGGGTGTACCGAAAATTCCTTGACAAATACCTAAGGTAAAACTCTTATAAACTACTCCAAATCTTACTTAGAAATCCTTGTTAGAAGTCTAACACTTGGATCTCCTAAATCTATGTATGGAGGCCGAAAATTCTACACCAATATACCATTGGAGGAGCTTGGAATTCAAGAGGAAATCAAGTACAAGAATCACCTTGATTTAAGGAGTAAGTTTCTATAATTAAATCTAGGGAAACTTACATGCCCCACCCATGACGTTTGGCGCAATTACACACTCTACCCACGTGGTTTCACAAATTACTTTCCCCACCCTTGTGGTTTTCCTCTTTTTACATCCAACAACTTTTCTATTTTTTGTTCAATTCAAAAGATGCTTAAACATTGTCCAAAAATGATGAACTTTACATGGATGATGCTAAAGTGATATATTTTGATCTTATGTCAAATCTGAAGTTTTTTAAGCTTTAATGTGACCAGTGGGACCCAATGAAACATGTGACATGTTCATTGGGTCCAACATGTCACATTTAAGCTTAAAAAACTTTAGATTTCTCACTAAACCAAAATATAACACTTTAACATCGTCTATGTAAAGTTTCATCAATTTCGGACAACGTTTAAGCATCTTTTGAATTGAACAAAAATTAGAAAAGTTGCTGGATGTAAAAAGAGGGAAACTACAGGGGTGGGGAAAGTAATTTATGAAACCACGTGGGTAGAGTGTGTGTAATTGCACCAAACATCATTGGTGGGGCTTGTAATTTTCTCTTAAATCTATTAAGTTTAAGTTTGGGTAAGCTTCAAACTTTAGTACAAATTATGTACAACCCTTTAATTAGATTGAAGCTGAAAACCATAGGTTATATTACCAAGAAAATAACTTATAACATATAAGGCAAGATTATTACATTAAGGTATAAATTTTGTGTCACAAAATTTAATTATGATGCATATATATTTAAGCCGAATATCTAGGAGTAAACCGGTAGCCTACAGACTCGATTACCTGCTGAGCTGGGCAAGGTACATGATGTATTTCATGTGTCCCAGTTGAAGAAATATATGTCTCATCCGTCTCATGTACTTCAGCCCGAAAGGCTAACACTAGAGCCGACCATGCGATCAGTGGAGACTCCCGTACGGATCCTGGACACCAAGACCCGAGACACTCGCCATAAGTCTGTGAGATTGGTGAAGGTTCTCTGGTCTAACCAGGAAGTCGAGGAGGCCACTTGGGGGCTGGAAGAGAAAATGAGGGTGAAGTACCCGTCGCTGTTTACTTCTTAGTATTTGTATGTATAGGGTACGGGGCGTACCCCTATTTAAGGGGGGTAGAGCCGTTTCGGTTATGTATGTACGACATGTATTGAAATACATGTCTATGTTGTTATGTTATAGACCTTGAGTCTAAGTGATGTTTGTTATGGGGACCTTGCTCTTGGACTATGAGACAATCCTCAAAATCATGAGCTCCCCCACATTCGGAGCAGTATAAATCCTGCCAATATTCAAACGCTTCTTCCATTTGCCACGTACAGATATTTTTTTTTTTTTGTTGTTTTTTGTATATAAAACAAAACTACCGAAACAAATTAGAAAATAAAGGATTAGAAACAAACATAATAATAATATAAACAAAAATATAAAAGATAATTAAATAAACAACAAACAAAAATATATATAAGCAAAATATTCTAATAATACAAGTGAATAATCCGGGGCTTAGGGACTAGAATAAACTAGTCCCCGGCAACGGCGCCATTTTGCAGACGTGTATTTGTGAGTGGTTAAACTGGTGTAAAATTAAAAGAAAAGAAATTAAAAACTCAAAATAAACGTCGGGCTGCAAACAAATCCCGGTCGCAGTAGTATAGTGAAAATGTAAGCAACCGGATGTCGAACCGTGGGACTAATGTACATATAATAGTACCTAAGCGTGTCACAAGAGGGGGGTGGATTAATTGACTTGTAAAATAAAAAAAAGAAAAGATAAAATAAACTAAGTTGACAGATAAATAAAATGGAACTCTGGGTCAGGTTAATATAATCTGCATAATTAAGCTATCTCTACTGGTTTAATAATTTGGCAAGGTTCCTGTAATTATCTTAAGGACTAAGTCATAGCCTCATAAGAACTCGTTCACCTGTAATGCAAGGTTCTAATCAAGGTTCAAGCAAAAGCCTGCGAACGGCAGAGGAGAGTATTGAGGAATTACATTTGCAACTGAATACTAAATTTAAATCATAACAAGTTTCCTCCTCCAGTTTTACGCCTTATTAACCTGTCTATTTATCACCTGGTCTGATCAAAATAGACTTAGTAGAGCAATTTAATAAATTCGCGAGATCTATTAAAAAGGCGAGATGACTTTTAAAACGTAACAAACTGTATATAAATAAACTAGTAGAAATATTGCATATTAATACAGGTATATAATACTATTCCCAGAGTAAACGTAAACTAGCCTAACATATTAAATAGAATAACAGGAACAAGAATGATAGAAATCATCCGTAATCACTCCGTCTCGCTCTGCTATTTTGTATACGTAGGGCTAGAGGTGAATTTGGTGGACTGTAAAATAAATAAATGGAGAATACGGGAGAAGAGAAATGGGATGAATGTGTGAAGTGGTGAAGTTGGGTCGTGGATGGATTGGTTAATTCGTGAATGATTTATTGGGTGAAGCTCGTGGGTTTATATAGAAAAAGGAAGATGGCAGGAGAAGGAAGAATGATTGTAGACAGAGGTGAATGACGCGTGAGGGGATTGAGCTCATTGATTGCTCACTGATTGAAGCATGATTGCAGGGGACAGGAGTGGGAGCGGGAGCGAAATAAGGTAGGCGCCGGCGACAGTGGACGAGTTGCAGCGGCGTTGAAGACGAACAAGATAAGCTTCGCGTCGGTCCGCCTGTGGTGTCCGCCCGAGGGCGGTTGCTGCTCTCACGTCCGCCACCAAGACCGCCAGGCGGTTGCGCCCCTCTTGTCCGCCAGTTATGGGCGGTCGCCCATCTCACGTCCGCCAGGCGGTTGCCCACTCTCAAGTCCGCCACCTATTGGGCGGTTGCAACCGTGTGACGTCCGCCACTTAGGGGGGCGGTTGCACCAGTCCACCGCGTGACTCTCGCGTGCCTCTGTTTGACCGGCTCTACATTCTTCGTTTGGGCTCCGTTTTCTGAGCCGTTTGCGTCTATGTGTTTGTCTTTTTATCTACTTTAGTCCCAGCTTGGTTTTCCTCATGTTAAACCAATAAATTAGTGAGATAAACAATAAAACATAAACTAGAGGAAAACTAACCGAAGTGGAGAAATGAGCAAGAAAAAATGCTAATATTATATAGGAAATACACCTATAAATCATGCTCATTTGGACACTTATCACACCCCCACACTTATCTTTTTGCTTGTCCTCAAGCAAAATCACGTACCCAAATAAGTAGGGAATGCTCAATACTAACAAATATATTATGAAGGGTAGGATAAATATGATCTTTAAACTTATGAGGAGTGTGAAAAATTAACTGCTGGTGGCATAGGTGTGCTCAGGGTAAAAATAAAAATATAGAGTTTCGGGGTATGATCTAAGGTACTTCAATGTTTCTTTTGTTTAGGTGACTGAGAACTTTTACCATTGCCAACTTCTCTCAAGAATGGGCATTTAGGAGAAAACAAAAGGGAAAATAGATTTATGCATTTGTTTCACTTTTGAATAAGAGATGAGAAAATGTAGGCATAACGCCTTTGTATTTAAGAACACTCAACTCTCTTTGTTGGTTTCAATGGTGTCTCGCAAGTCCCTTATTATTTACTTTTTTTATTTCTTCTTCTTTTTTTAACAGAAAAGCACCCCTTAGCAATCCCTAAGAGAGAAGACAGAAAGAAACCCTGAGCAATAAAATCCAACCATTTGCAGATTATTTGGTCACACCGCATATAAAATGCTCCTCAAAAGTAATCAAAATTTTAAAATTTGTACCATTTATCCTACAATTCATAACAATATTTATTCTTAAAGAGAACAACCCACATATAAAGGGTCCATAATATTGAATTGGACAAACGAAAGATAAGGAGAGAGATTAAACATTTAAGCACAAAATGTCACCGAAAGGGCACACTCCCCCACACTTAAATTGAATAATGCCCTCATTGTTCACCAGAAAAACAAGGGAAGGTTTCAGAAGACCTTTTCGGTAAGTAGATAAAATAGAGATATCACAAAGATCACAATTAAACATTTAAGCACATAAACGCTCCTCTGCAATTTTATTTAAATAAAAGCATAATTTAAAGAAACTGGTACTCCCCTGATTTTATTTTGCTTGCTGTTAAAGGAGCTCCCCCACACTTGAGCTTCAGCCTCAAGTAGTGTAGCTTGGTTGCGGTGTCCACATGGAGGTGCACCTGCATAAACACTAGAAGCAACCATACTATAAACGGGGTTAAAAGTTAGCAAAAATAAAATTTAAAGAGAACCTGAAAAAGAGCAAAAGCAAAATAAAATAAAAGTACCCCGGGTTGCCTCCCGGGAAGCTGCCCTTATTTAACGTCTTTGGCTAGACGCCTGCTTCGTTATCCTGGATCAAAACAAAACGTTACCTCGGCATATAAAATAAGAAAATTAATACTCCACAAAATCTGGTGTTTGAGGAGGTACTGCCGGGAACGTAGTTCTATCAGAAGACCCGGCGGTGGTGATGCTTTGTCTTCCTCAAATTGGAGGAGATGTAAACTTCCTCCTCTTGTAGGTGAGGGGCTTGTAGAAAGAACGCTTGATATCATCTTCAGAGAGAACTGATTCTCTGAAAGTGATAGTGGCGTTTTGTTTGGATATATTGGCGGGAGATGATGGCATTCCTTCTCTTCATTTTCGAGGATGTAAATATCCTCATTGTCTGGGTATATTACAGAGAAGGAGGGAAAATAGAGGTATTTGATTTTAGAGGGAGGGATCTCCATGAATGGCTCATCTGTAGTGGGGTGTTCTACCTCTTGAATTGTTTCGCTCTTTGATTGCTCTAGTAGTTGAGCGATTCTCTCCAGGTAGTCTGGTTGATCTTCTAACCAGAGTTGCTCTTGGACTATGAGACAATCCTCAAAATCATGAGCTCCCCCACATTCGGAGCAGTATAAATCCTGCCAATATTCAAACGCTTCTTCCATTTGCCACGTACAGATATTTTTTTTTTGTGTTTTTTTTGTATATAAAACAAAACTACCGAAACAAATAGAAAATAAAAGGATTAGAAACAAACATAATAATAATATAAACAAAAATATAAAAGATAATAATATAAACAACAAAAAAAAATAATATAAGCAAAATATTCTAATAATACAAGTGAATAATCCGGGGCTTAGGGACTAGAATAAACTAGTCCCCGGCAACGGCGCCATTTTGCAGACGTGTATTTGTGAGTGGTTAAACTGGTGTAAAATTAAAAGAAAAGAAATTAAAAACTCAAAATAAACGTCGGGCTGCAAACAAATCCCGGTCGCAGTAGTATAGTGAAAATGTAAGCAACCGGATGTCGAACCGTGGGACTAATGTACATATAATAGTACCTAAGCGTGTCACAAGAGGGGGGTGGATTAATTGACTTGTAAAATAAAAAAAAAGAAAATAAAATAAACTAAGTTGACAGATAAATAAAATGGAACTCTGGGTCAGGTTAATATAATCTGCATAATTAAGCTATCTCTACTGGTTTAATAATTTGGCAAGGTTCCTGTGTAATTATCTTAAGGACTAAGTCATAGCCTCATAAGAACTCGTTCACCTGTAATGCAAGGTTCTAATCAAGGTTCAAGCAAAAGCCTGCGAAGGCGGCAGAGGAGTATTGAGGAATTACATTTGCAACTGAATACTAACTTATTAAATCATAACAAGTTTCCTCTAGTTTTACGCCTTAATTAACCTGTCTATTTATCACCTGGTCTGATCAAAATAGACTTAGTAGAGCAATTTAATAAATTCGCGAGATCTATTAAAAAGGCGAGATGACTTTTAAAACGTAACAAACTGTATATAAATAAACTAGTAGAAATATTGCATAATTAATACAGGTATATAATAACTATTCCCAGAGTAAACGTAAACTAGCCTAACATATTAAATAGAATAACAGGAACAAGAATGATAGAAATCATCCGTAATCACTCCGTCTCGCTCTACTATTTTGTATACGTAGGGCTAGAGGTGAATTTGGTGGACTGTAAAATAAATAAAATGGAGAATACGGGAGAAGAGAAATGGGATGAATGTGTGAAGTGGTGAAGTTGGGTCGTGGATGGATTGGTTAATTCGTGAATGATTTATTGGGTGAAGCTCGTGGGTTTATATAGAAAAAGGAAGATGGCAGGAGAAGGAAGAATGATTGCAGACAGAGGTGAATGACGCGTGAGGGGATTGAGCTCATTGATTGCTCACTGATTGAAGCATTGATTGCAGGGGACAGAGTTGGAGACGGGGAGCGAAATAAGGTAGGCGCCGGCGACAGTGGACGAGTTGCAGCGCGAGTTGCAGACGAACAAGATAAGCTTCGCGTCGGTCCGCCTGTGGTGTCCGCCCGAGGGCGGTTGCTGCTCTCACGTCCGCCACCAAGACCGCCAGGCGGTTGCGCCCTCTTGTCCGCCAGTTATGGGGCGGTCGCCCATCTCACGTCCGCCAGGCGGTTGCCCACTCTCAAGTCCGCCACCTATTGGGCGGGTTGCAACCGTGTGACGTCCGCCACTTAGGGGGGCGGTTGCACCAGTCCACCGCGTGACTCTCGCGTGCCTCTGTTTGACCGGCTCTACATTCTTCGTTTGGGCTCCGTTTTCTAAGCCGTTTGCGTCTATGTGTTTGTCTCTTTATCTACTTTAGTCCCAGCTTGGTTTTCCTCATGTTAAACCAATAAATTAGTGAGATAACAAAATAAAACATAAACTAGAGGAAAACTAACCGAAGTGGAGAAATGAGCAAGAAAAGTGCTAATATTATATAGGAAATACACCTATAAATCATGCTCATTTGACACTTATCAGGAGCCGACCGACCTTGGGACCGGACTTACAAGGTCGGTCGAGCCCAGTTTAACCCGTCGGAAACCTTTCTAGAATCGACCGACCTTGGGGACCGGACTTGCAAGGTCGGTCGGACTCAAATTTTGTGCGCGGAAATCTTTCTGGAATGGACCGACCTTGGGGACCGGACTTGCAAGGTCAGTCGGGGTGAAATTTTCGAACGAGAAGTCTTCTGGAATGGACCGACCTGGGACCGGACTTGGCAAGGTCGGTCGGAGTGAAAAATTTCGAACCCAGACGCTACTGGAATGGACCGACCTTGGTAAGTTCGGTCGGCAAGGTCGGTCGGCCCAAAATCTACAAAAAAAAAAACAAACAAAGTGTGACTTAGTTAGTAGACCCTAGTGGGTATAATAAAGATAATCAAGTGTAAGTCTAAGCATAAAAACATGCCATAAAAACATGTAAAGTGTTTAGCAAATTCAGAAGGCAAATAAGTTAATTAACCGACGTTATCAATCATGTTTAGGAACAACGTACGGTGGAACACTAGAGCGGCAAGGACCAAGGTATGGTTTTCTTGCAGTCTGTTGCCTACCGGTTTACACCGGCTTGCGTGTTGTTGTTTTCTGTGTGTTTACAACCTTGTAAGATTAAATCATGAAACGAGTTATAGTTCTTATTATTAATATGATGTGTGCGTACCGATACCGGTAACCTCGAATGCGTGCTAACTGTTAGTTAACCAAAGCTAGGAACGTAAGAGAACGATATCCGGTAATAACGCTTCCAACCTAAGGAACGTTCTGACCACGGCTATGTGTGTTTAGTTGTTGTTGTGTTGCTGAATCATGCCTTGCTTCCCTCGTACAGCTAACTGGACTTAAACACTTATTTGTGTGAGGTTGTGTTAAGTTCCCACCGTGGGACTTCTAACAAGTGCTAACCGGGGGAGTGAGGAATCCGGTCGTCCCCGGTCACGCGTGTATGTAAGGGGTTCGATATCTGAATCAGATTCGGCTCTATCCTTAGTTAGGGCTGTTTTCCTTTTTGGATTTCAACTCCCACTAGCTTAGCCAAAGCTTACCTACCCGACTTCCCTCGGCTAGGGGGAAATTATGTGTTGATGTGTTCGGGTCACTACACCCGTATCTTCTTTTAAGTTAAAGTTGTTCATTCGACTAACAAAACAGTAATGTGATATGCGTTAAGCTTAACATGAGGATGACGTCATCCTCTAGGCTTACAAGTAGACTAACCATGTGGTTGTTTCCTAAAGTGAATTGTTTCACCATGTATGTGTTGTTGTTGTTCTGCAATAATTCTTGCTAAGTATATGCATGTGGTATGTTAAAATCAACGCCATGTTATCATGACAAATAGTTGCGTGTATCCCGTAGTCAGCGGGCTGCACGTTAACCATGCCAGCAAAAGGTTGCTGACCCCCTTTGGGGGCTATGTTTATTTGCAGGATGAGGATCGGGGAAGTGGAATGGCTTTAGATCCAAGGTTGTTGATACTTTTGTTATTTTGGATGTTGAACCCGAGTAGTGCCTGTACACTCGAGGTCGTATATTTTTTGGTGGATGAAGGAATAATTGGTGATTTTTGTACAGTTACACTCGGTATATTGTGATTCTTTTTGGATAGGTGATTTTTGGAAGGTTGTAATTATGCTCGGGATTCTCGTAATCAGACCGATACATTGTATGCAACTGCCTTGTTAGCCACGTGGGTGGCTAACGGCGTGTAACACCGCCCCTTTGGTATATGGTTAAGTTTATGATTCCGCTGCGATTATTGTTTTAAGTGTGGAGATTATGGTTGGGGTGTTACACATACTACCTCAGTTCCAGACTGAGTTTTACGCAATACAATGTACCATGATAAGTTAAGTAGTGAAGTGTTGTATCCAAGGAGATCAAGTAGTCTGAGTAGTCTTAAGTCGAGATAATTCACTCTCCAATGTTAAAAGATATATGCACATATAAATGGCACGCTTGTATTTCAGAAATATTTCCTCCTTTCTTCCACATTCCACTGAATCGACAAGGGGCGAGAAGTACAATCTTATTCCACTGAACCTTTCATCGCCACAGATTCATACTCACAATCTGGTTCTTTATCACTAGAACTTCCGCTCTTGGGATTATTATATCTTGCAAACAGGGACTTGACCTTACTCCTTATGTTTGTAGCAGCGTTGGGTCAACTTACCCAGAGCAGTTGCCCTTAGGAAGTTAGGTGATAAGGCACCTTAAAGACTTAATAGTCAGATAAGAGAGGCCAATTCTGTTTCCCTTTTTTTATTCTGTTTTAATTAAAGTGTTGAGTATCAAACTGTGAGTAGCAGAATCTCTTGCCTTGTTCGTACCACCAATCTATCCTCCAAACCAAGTTCATTTCTTAAATACAAACGTGTCACTATATACATACTTATGATCCATGTTAGCATTCGGAGTGTAAAATAAATTCCCAAAGTATTCAGGCGTATTTCAGTTTTGATCTCAGGAGATGATAACTACTTGGACAAGCACAAAACTAATTAACACAAAATCATGGTAATTAATTATGTAAAGACTCATTAAGAACTGTGATAACAATGTTATGAAACAGGTGTGATCATTCCCATCACTAAAAACAAGGAGAAGAAAAACAAAAACAACCATAGTTTTAAACTGAAAATGTCAAACTGTTGAAACGAAGGAACATAGTAAAAAAAACTCTCACTTGGTGTCAACCATGCCAATCTCAAACCTAAGTTTCTCAAAGGTTCTCTAGGTAAGGGCTTGGTAAAAATGTCTGCTAACTGCTTTTCTGTTGAACAGTGAAGTAGGATGACGGTACCGTGTTCAACATGATCTCGAATGAAGTGATGACAAATATCGATGTGTTTAGACCGTGAGTGGTGAACAGGATTCTTTGTAAGCTCAATGGTGCTTGTGTTATCGCAATAGATTGGGACTGGTATAAAAGATAAGCCGTAGTCTTCAAGTTGTCTATATAGCCACAAAATTTGTGCACAGCAAGCGGCAGCAACTATGTACTCAGCCTCAGTTGTGGACAGAGCAACAGATGCCTGTTTCCTTGACGACCATGCTATCAGATTTGATCCAAAGAACTGCACAGTACCAGTAGTGCTCTTTCTATCAGTAAGAGAACCTCCAAAGTCAGCATTCGTGTATGCAGCAAGTGTAGGCAGTGATTCAGCAGTGTATAATAGGCCAAGTGTCAGTGTCCCTTGAAGATAACGAAATATACGTTTCACGGCCTTGACATGTGTGGTACTTTTGGATGAGCCTGAAACCTTGCATAGAAACATACACTTTTCATTATATCTGGTCGACTGGCTGTAAGATAGAGGAGTGAACCAATCATTCCTCTATAAACCGTAGGATCCGTAGACTCTGCATCAGGCTCCAGACCTAGTCTGAGAGTCGTTGACATTGGCGTAAGCATCGGCTTGCACTCATTGAACTTATACTTGGTTAAAAGTTCAAGTGTGTATTTTGTCTGACTTATAAACGTGCCATCTATTGTCTGCCTAATTTGGATTCCTAGAAAGAATGTGAGCTCACCCATGTTGCTCATTTGAAATTCTTTGGTCATCATAGAAGCGAAACCTTGTGTCAGACTGGAACTGGTGGAGCCAAAAATGATATCATCTACATAAATCTGTACTAAAAGCTTGTCTGCCCCATTTTCTTTGATGAACAACGTGCGATCCACCTTTCCTCGTACGAAATTTTGTTGGAGAAGGAAAAATGTTAGCCGTTCATACCAGGCCCTTGGTGCTTGCTTAAGACCATACAATGCTTTCTTCAACTGAAACACATATTCAGGTTTCTCTGGATCTACAAAACCGGGAGGCTGAGAGACGTATACCTCTTCTTTGAGATTCCCATCTAAGAACGCACACTTCACATCCATTTGATAAAGTGTGAATTTGTGTAAGGTAGCAAAAGCAATTAGAAGTTGGATGGCCTCAAGATGAGCAACTGGAGCATAAGTCTCATCAAAATCCAAACCTTCCTGTTGATTGTAACCTTTTACCACCAGTCGTGCTTGTTCCTGGAGATTTATCCTTCTGAATAAAGTTTATTCTGTAGACCCACTTGGTTCCAATAACGTTTTGATCTTGGGTTTGGCAACAAGTTCCCACACATCATTTCGTACAAACTCATTCAGCTCCTCATGCATGGCATTAATCCAACTCTCATCTTCCAGCGCTTCTTTCAAAGTTTAGGTTCTGTTGTGGAAACAAAACCAAAGAAGGCGCAGAAGTTTTTTGTGGTAGATTGAGTTCTGACACCTGTGTTCAAGTCTGACAGAATATTAGTGAGTTCTATGCCCGGAGCATTCCTGGCTGTCAAAGGATGAGGTGCCTCTGTTGTCTGTCCTTGAGAAGTGTTGGTGTCGGTTGGTGCAGACAAACACCGTCTGAGTTTTGAACTGATGGTTGTGGAGTCTCGTTTGAGTCAACTCTTCCTCTAAATCAGCTCCCGAACTATCATCATGAGGTGTGACTCCATCCTTAATCTGAAATAAATCCTATATTACTCCTTGACCAGATCTACCTCCAAAATTGTTTTAATCAAACTTAACATTTGTAGATTCTTCAACCATCAGAGTCCGTTTGTTGAAAACCCGATATGCCTTGCTCTTCATAGCATATCCGAGGAAGACTCCAATATCACTCTTTTATCAAACTTTCCCAATTGATTTTCCCATTATTATGAATATAGCATGTGCAGCCAAACACTCTAAGGTGTGTAATAGTGGGTTTACGACCTATGAATAATTCGTAAGGGGTTTGATAATATAGGTCGAATAAGGGCTCTGTTAAGTATATAACAAGCGGTATTGATAGCTTTCCCCGGAAGCTAGATGAAAGACCACTGCTGTTCAGCATAGTACGAGCCATCTCCTGAAGAGTCCTATTCTTACGTTCTACAACACCATTTTGCTGGGGTGTTCTGGCTGCAGAGTGAGTGTGGGTTATTCCAGTGTCAGTACAGAACTGAGACACTCTCTGATTTAGGAATTCCGTTCCTTGGTCAGTGCGTATGCACTTTACCTTACTCTCAGTTTGAGTCTGAAGTTGTAAAATCAGGTTCTTGATTTCATTAAAGGTCTGATCCTTATGATGAAGCAGGATAATCCAAGTATACCTCGAGTAATCATCGACAACCACCAAAACGTATCTCTTCCAGACTTGCTTCACACTCTCATAGGCCCCATTAAATCCATGTGTAGTAGCTCTAGAATTTTGGTGCTACTGACCACACCTTTAGATTTGTGTGAAACGTGTGTAAGCTTATTCAACACACAATCTTGACAGATCGTACTATGATCAAGTCCCTTCTCTGACAGTCCATCTACTAAGCCTTTCACTCTAAGCTTGTTGATTAGGCGATGATGTGCATGTCCCAGCCTTCGATGCCATAAAAACACATCCTCTTCATTGACCGTGAGACATGATAGATCATTCTGATCACTAAATCTACCATGTAGAGATTACCTACTCTACAACCTTGAAGCAAGACTTCCTGTGTTTCCTTATTACGTATCTGAAAAAACGTTAGAATCAAACACAACTTCGGATGGACCCTTATCACAAACTTGTGAGACACTGAGTAGATCATGACTTAGGCCTTCCACAAGACTAACTTTATCAATGCAGTGTTCTTTCCAATTGTGCCAATTCCGATTATTCTACCTTTGCCGTTGTTGCCAAAAGTTACTTTTCCTCCTCGTTGTTCAACAAGAGTGTTGAACTTTCCTATATCACCACTCATATGTCTTGAGCAGCCACTATCCATTAGCCACCAATTCTCATATTGTGTAGCTGCTAGAGCCTATGAACAAACAATTACTTGTTAGTCTTAGGTACCCAAATCTGTCTGATCACGGTTTTCTTTGGATACGAGGAGGAATTATTTCTATTATGGTCAGTTCTGGACTGGGGAAAGGTTCTGGTGTGCGAGTGATTCGTCTGGAATTTAAAGCTCTACAGAACCTATGCTATGACCATGTTTATGACAAAATTGACAGAAGTATTTAGTCTTAGTGTTAGTCTTAGTGTTTTGGGATTAGGAGTTTTGCATATGGTTAATGGACCTGATGTTCTATTCTTTTCTTTCCAATCAACATTCGTGTTAGATCAGCTTTTCCTATGTACCAGACTGGATTCTGTTGTGAAGATATTTCTTTTTCTCTTAAGATTCCTGACAACTTGTTTGTCAAAATCTCATTTTCTCTTCTCAAATTTTCACAACATTCCTGAAGAGACCTAAACTCAGTTTGTGTCCACTCAGGTAGACACTCGATTCTTTCTAACAAAGGTTTTACAAACTTTATCTGAGGAGTTTCTTTAACTTGGTTTTCCATGATAGGTTCCTTAGACACCTCTAATTCAGACACCTTTGACTCAAGGAGTTTAATTTTAACAACAGTAGTTAGCAAGTTAAAAATCTCTTTCTTAGATAAGGAATTGAAAGCACTTTCAACGAGTTCAGGACTTACCTCATCTGTTATAACCCAAGGTTTTAAGACAACTTATTACGTCACAATATTATTTTAAGTCGGTTCATTTTAAATTCAGTCAATGGGTGTCCTCTAGATTAAAGCTGAGGGGCGAGGTGGACCTTTCCTTTTAATGAATTTGGTAAGCATTAATTAACTCTTTTGTTAATTAATCCTTACGCTCCACACCACGATCAGATCGTTCTTTCATCTGACAGTTTCCTAGTTCTCTCTCTTCTCTCTCAGTGCCGCTTCTCTTCTCGTTCAGTCAAGGCGTCATTGTTGTCGATTCTGCTATCCAAGTTCTTCTGTGGATTACTCCACGTTGCGAATTGCTGGTCCCTTCGAGGTAGGGTTGTCAGATTATTTTGTTGTTAATTCTTTGGTTCCGGTATCCTCCTCGTGCTGATTTCCCCTCTACAATCTGATTGTGAATCAGTGGTTGCTCCCGCATTCTCTGTCAATTTCTTCTACTGTTGGTACCTTTGCGATTTCGTTGGCAGAATCAGGTAAGGATTTGAATTGCGTTTGTTCAGTGGCAGTTCCAGGGTTGTGAGTTCTCTGTTTTCTGAGTTGGGGTTGTTCCTGCAATTGTGTTTTGTTCAGTGATTTGGAAGTACGTTTCGGTTTGCATTTTGGTGTGCTGTCTGCATTGGCTGGGTTCTGCTGTTCAGATTGGATTCGTCTCTGCTGTAACTGAGGTAGGTGGCTGATGGATTCGATTAGTGTGTTCAGCCTTGGGGCGTTTCAAATTCTAGTTTCAATGTGTAAATTGTCTCTGCGTTATGTTGTGAATCAGTCTGTTTGCGTTGTTTTGATAACTACAAACCTTCAAGGTTGTTTTCTACAAACTTGTAATGTTTTGACATTGTTTTGGTGCCTCTGTGTTGTGTGAAAATCGCCTCTGTTCTCTGAGTTTTTCGGCGCGTCCGAACTTCCGTCCGACCTTAGAAGTTCAGACATGCCCTTCTGTGCTTTGAATTTCAGAACTTTTTACCGTGTCCGAACTTCTGTCCGAGCTTTGAAGTCGGACGGGGGTGTGAGGACGAGTCCGACTTACAAGTCTCGAATGGTGTCCGAACTTGTAAGTCCGGACAGAAGTTCGGACACTCTATCTCCTTCTTTGTTTTTGCTTCGACCTGTGTCCGAACTTCGTTGTTCGGACACATGTTCGGACCTACGCGTATTTGATTTCAGAAGAACGTCGAACATCCGTCCGAGCTTTGATGTTCGGACACCTCTGTTTCTGCTTCTGTTTTAAGGTTTGACCTGTGTTCGAACATTGACGTCCGGACACAAGTTCGGACGAGCTTCTGTCTTGACCGTAATTTGCTCATTTGAGCTCCGTTTTGACTTCCGTTTGCGGGGTTGGATTCCTCTTCTGATTTCCAAGCTACTTATGTGCTTTCGGGTGCCTTTGGTGTACATGTGCTTATCTATTTTAAGCTTCTGTTTTGGGACCTAGTTATCTCTGTGTCTGAACCTTTGGATGGCTGGTCCTCGTAGCACGCTATGTAGGATCCTTCTGTTCACGGGTGATGTTCCCCGTTCTGTTCACAGGTGTTTCATCTGTTCTGTTTACGAGTGAGGTTTCCTCGTTCTGTTCACGAGCTGGTTGCTCGTTCTGTCTGTATGCCGTGATCAACTAGTGTCCCGCTCTGTTTTTTGATTCTGTCTGTTTCTGACTCTGTTTACTCCTTTATTGTGTGGACTTCTGCTTCTATTTTCTGACATGTTTATGGACTCCTTGCGACTCCTTCTGTTTTGCTAATATTCTTAAATGTTTTGAGCATGCTGGTTGATGAAGTTGGTCATCTACTGGGCATAGTTGTTTGCTCATTCCCCTACTATCTAACATTGCAGATTGATCAGCGAGGGTCACTTTGCTCAGCTCTAGAGTTTAGTTCGTTATGTTAATCTTGATTCTTTTGAGACATTTGTATTTGACTTTGAGCCTTTGGGCCTCTTCAGATAGCTTCCGCTTTTGATATTCGTTTGGTGGGTTTTATAATGACTTTTGGGATGTTACGACATCATTTTGATTATACTTTATTCAAGTATTGTTTTGGGCCTTGTTTGATTATCTGTTTAAGTTCATTTATTAGAGCCTTGCGTTATTATGTAATAATACGCGGCGCGTGTAATACCCCTAACTCCTAGGCCAGTGTTTGGGGGTGTTACATTTAGTGGTATCAGAGCTCTGGGTTCTAATCTGCTGGGATTTTAAGTTAGCCAGTCAGTCAGAAATGTCAGTGCTGGTGTCTGAGTTTAATGCTTGCTGTTGGACTTTCAGAATGCCGCCAACAAGGGCTCCAGGGAATGTTGCTGATGCTGTTCAGCAGTTTATGACGCAGCTCATGCAGACCATGGCTAGGGGGGGGGGACCAGCTGGCGGAGCAGGCCCAGCTGGGGCCGACGCTGGAGGCCGAAATGTGAAGGCGCTTCAGGAATTCATGAAGCTGAAGCCGCCGTCATTTGATGGGGCAGGAGACCCCCAGGAGGCCAGCCATTGGCTATCAGAGGTGGAGGATTTGCTGAGAGTTATGGGCTCTGAGGAGGAGAGAAGGTCGACTTTGCCACCTTCCTTTTCAAGGCTGAGGCTAAGGAGTGGTGGAGGTCTGTGATGGGGAAGTTCCCACAGTCTTGGATTGGAGCAGTGGGAGCAGTTCACTGGGGAGTTCAACAAGCAGTTCTACCCTGAAGTGTATAAGGATCAGCGCATTCTGGAGTATAACCGGCTACGCCAGGGCCGGGACATGAGCGTTGAGGAGTATGTTCGTAAGTTTATCAGCCTGTCAAAGTTTGCACCTGAGCTAGACGATCATAGGAAGGCCAGGAAGTTTGAGACCGGCTTGAGGCCGGATATTCGCTCTGCTGTGACGCCGCTGCGTCACAAGACCTTCAGGGACGTTGCTGATGTCGCCCTATTGGTAGAGGCTGATTTGAGGGGCCGCAGTCTGGAGGGAAGGACCAGAAGAGGAAGCAGAGGTCCGACGAGAGCGACAGGAGGGATCAGTCTATTCCCAGAAGAAGCAGTCGACTGGAGACCGGGCTGGAGACCGCTCTGGAGACGTTCGCGAGATAGAGGTGGTTCGTCTTCGTCAGCGCCTGCCCGAAGTGCCAGGTCTGTGGCAAGTTTCACCGAGGCCAGGACTGCTACAGGAAGTCCGAGCCTGCTTCAAGTGTGGGTCCTTGGAGCATAGGATAGCTGACTGCCCTCGGGCTGAGAGGAGCAGGGGTAGCTCTGGAGGTGGAGCTGTGGAGAATCTGCATCTGGGTCTAGAGATAGAGACCCGGGCTGAGCAGAAGAAGCCCCAGGGCCATGCCAGAGTGTACGCGATGGCTGGGAGAGAGAGACCGATCGATTGACAGAGTTGTCACAGGTATTCTCCAGCTGCCTTCTCGTTTTGTCTTCTGTTTGTTTGAATCTAGAGCCACCCACTCTTTTATTGCTGCTGAATTGGTGGGTGAGCTCGGTTTGCCTGTTGTGCCTCTAGGTGTTGAGTTATGTGTGCATAGTCCATTGGTTAGGGACTCTTCTATGCTTTTGAATTCTGTCTGTAAAGCTAGTCCTGTGTTAGTCAAGGATAGGATTCTGTGTGCTGACCTCATCCCGATGGAGATGACAAATTTTGATGTGATTCTGGGCATGGATTGGCTTGCTGTGCACCATGCCCACATTGATTGTGCTGCTTCGAGAGTCACTTTTGTGGAGCCGGGTCAGCCCCGCCTAGTTGTAGCAGGAAATGGACTCCCGTGCTCGCCGCCAGTCATATCAGCTATGCAGGCATTCACTTTCTGAGGAAGGGATGCCAGGGATATCTGTGTTACATCCCTGAGGTTCGCAAGGATGCGAAGTTGGAGGAGATTCCAGTGGTCAGAGACTTCCCAGATGTGTTCCAGGATGACGTACCTGGGCTTCCCCCTGTCAGAGAGGTGGAGTTCTCGATCGAGCTCGCACCTGAGACTCAGCCCATTTCTAAGGCCCCATACCGCATGGCGCCTGCTGAGCTCAAGGAATTGAAGGTTCAGTTGCAGGAGTTGTTGGATAAGGGCTTCATTCGCCCTAGTGTGTCGCCTTGGGGAGCGCCAGTGTTATTGTTAAGAAGAAGGACGGTAGCATGCGCTTGTGCATTGACTACAGGGAACTCAACAAGGTTACCATTAAGAATATGTATCTCCCGCGCATAGATGATTTGTTTGACCAGTTAGCAGGAGCTAAGGTGTTTTCGAAGATCGATCTGAGGTCTGGTTATCATCAGCTGAGGATTAAGGCAGACGATGTGCCTAAGTCCGCCTTCAGGACTCGTTATGGACATTACGAGTTCCTAGTGATGCCATTCGGTCTGACGAATGCGCCTTCAGTATTTATGGACATGATGAACCGGGTGTTCAAGCCCTTTCTAGACCAGTTCGTCGTGGTGTTTATAGATGATATCTTGGTGTATTCCAAGAGTGCTGAGGAGCACGAGGAGCATTTGAGGACTGTCCTCCAGACTCTGAGGGAGAAGGAGCTGTATGCGAAGCTGAAGAAGTGCGAGTTCTGGTTGGATCAGGTGGTATTCTTGGGACACGTTGTCTCAAAGGATGGTATCTCCGTAGATCCGGAGAAGATTAGAGCCATTACTGAGTGGGCCAGGCCTACTAATGTTGGAGAGATTCGTAGCTTCCTTGGACTAGCGGGCTACTATCGTAAGTTTGTGGAGGGCTTCTCCAAGCTAGTGATCCCTTTGACTCGTCTACTGCAGAAGGATGTGAAGTTTGAGTGGAGCGAGGCCTGTGAGCAGTGCTTTCAGGAGCTGAAGAAGAGGTTGACGTCTGCGCCGATTCTGACCCTTCCAGAGGGTAATGACGGACTGGAGGTTTTCTGTGATGCGTCCCATAAGGGACTTGGGTGTGTTCTAATGCAGCAGGGGAAGGTAGTAGCGTATGGCTCCCGTCAGCTTAAGCCATATGAGAAGAAACTATCCGACCCACGACCTGGAGTTAGCTGATGTGGTCTTTGTGTTGAAGATTTGGAGGCACTACCTGTATGGAGCGGCGTGCAAGGTGTATACAGACCACAAGAGCCTCAAGTATCTGTTCACTCAGAAGGAGTTGAACTTGAGGAAGAGGAGGTGGTAGTAGAGTTGCTACACGATTATGATTTGGAGATCCTCTACCACCCGGGTAGGGCAAATGTGGTTACTGATGCGCTCAGTAGGAGGGGTCCGTTTGGAGCCGTTTGTGCTTTGTCTAGTGTGCAGAGGTCTGCTCTCGAGTTACAACGTGTGGGTGAAGAGGGAAAAGTACAAGAGTAAAAGTAAGAAAGACATCCGGTCGCCTGGGACTGGAAGGAATACCCTAGGTATCGTCAGGCCGGAACGTGTTCCAGCCAAATAGGCAGTCGAATATCTCATTTATGTACAAATGCCAGCCTGGCAACCAAAAGAGAGAGACAGGCTGGTAACTCCCGATCTAACAATGTAAACATTATAAATAAGAACACCCCCATAAGAGGGACAGGCTGGACACTTTGGCACAATATACGTCTTCTCTCTTCGTAAAGCTCTCTCCTGCGTAATCGGTTTTAGGATAAGGTACGCAGCAAGATTAACCGAGGAACAGGAGGGAGGGTACATTCTTACCTTTTCATTTGGCGCCGTCTGTGGGAAAAGAACAGCTCAAGATCTTTCTTAGCAACCACGAGTCCACCGGAAGTAGTTGATTATGAATAAAACAGTGAAGCTCTGAAACTTTGGGATTGTGTCTTTTTGCAAGTACAAGCGAAGAAGGTGCGCGCGCAGGAATGGCTCCAAGAACAAGGAAAACATCCTGACCTAATGGCGAGGTCAACGATGCAGGAATGACCGAAAATAACAGAGCGGAGGCTAAGGGTGCGATCTCCAAGCAAGCACTAGAGGAGATGCTGAAAAGTCTAGTCAGAACCATCGATGAAAGGATAGTGGAGGGGAATGAGATGTTGCAGCAAGAACTGATGCAGCGAGATGAGGAGTACCAAAAGAAAAGAAATGGAAGACATGACCGAAGCGCTCGAATCACTCAAAAACAGCGGCTCTGAAGCGAGTAACAGCCGGAGAAAGGAGCGGCCAGGGAAAACTCTGATCATCAACGAGGAGACTGAGGAGGACGATTCAATTGATATGACCACTTTGTTGCACCAGCAGTGGAGAAATACGATGGAACGGGGGACCTGCTCTTCACATCAAAAGATTTATGTTCACAATGAACACACAAGGGATAAGTTCTCTCGCTCTTTGTAACTTTGTTTCCGGAACATGTCCAAAAGAGCACTCAGTTGGATCTCAACAAGACCCCCACAGTCGATCTCAAGCTTCAAACAATTGACCGAGGAGTTCCAGCAGTATTTCGCCGCAAGCAAAAAATCAAAAAAGAAACGATAGAGCTAATGGATCTCAAGCAGCGAAAAGAGAGACGTGGTGAAAGAATTCAGCGAAAGATTTCATAAACAGGTAGCGGAAATCGATGACATTGATGAAAAAATTCTGATCAAGGCTTTTGGAAACGGGTTAGCACAACCGAGGCTTGCTGGGAAGATCGCGACGAAGGCTCAAAAAACCCATGGGGAACTGGCTGAGATGATTCACGATTTTCTAAAATCGGAGGTGGCGGAGAATAAGGCCAGAGACTTGGCAAATAGCTTCAGGGCGATTGGCGATAAAAAGGGAGGACAGAGTGGGAACGGCTCATCCGGCAACACGTCAGGAAGTTCATCCGGGGGAGGCTCAAGATACAAACTTACTACAAAGCCCCATCCCAAGGACCGCAGTATCAGAACGCCAGGGTTGCTGTCCAAATCGATCCAGGAAGGTATGCGGCGGCAGTCAAAGAAGGATATTTGCCCCCACCAAAGAAGCCTTATCCAGGAGAGATCCCAGTAGCCTTCTGTGAATATCATGGCTGCAAGAGTCACAGAACCGCAAATTGTGCCACTCTGGCCAAGGAGCTGCGAGTCATCGAAGAAGAAAAGAAAAGCAAAGGAAAACAGATGGCGGGCCAGCAAAGCAGTATGGCAAGCAAAACCAGTTCCCCTCTCGAAATCACCAGGAGGAAGAGGTCCATCCAGAACTGAATCACGGCAAGTCGGTCGGTATGATCTCAGGTCTGTAAGAAGGTGAAGAAGTTTTTTTTTTCTTTAAACATTAGATAGGTCCGGTCATACCGGTAGTCAGGCGAAAATGTGTGTAATTGATTTCTTTTTTCTCAGGAAAGGCATACATTGTAAAACAAACCTTCCGGTAAATCACTTCCGAAAGAATAGAAGTCTAATAAACTTTTTCTTAAGCAAATTCTCAGGTCTCTTTCAGAAGTAGGACCGTTGACCCCAAACGAAAGGAAAAGACATATTCATGCAGTACATCAAGAGCTCCCGAAAGAAAAATCGCCAAACGAGAAAGTCTTCCCCAGATTTTCTTTACAGATGAAGACGAAGAAGGGGTGTTATATCCCCACAACGATCCACTTGTCATTCGGGCGCAAGTAAATGACAGGATGATGGAAGGAATCTTGATAGATAGCGGAGCTGGAGCGAATGTCATATCGCCGAGGCAGTTAAAAAGCTGGAAATCCCAGAGAGTAAAGTCAAGCCATACTCAGCGGTCCTCGGAGGCTTTGTTGGGGGCGTTTCCACCAGGTCCTCAGGAAGCATAGACTTCACCATAACATTGGGACTAGGAGACGAGCGAAGAACTGAAAGACTTACAGCTTCATCGTGCGGGACTTTCGGCTTTCCGGATACAATATGTATCTCGGTCGACCGGGGATTAATGCCTTCAAAGCAATATGCAGCACTCACCACCTAAAAATGAAGTATTTAACCAAGGCTGGAAAGGTGGTAACCATAAAAGGAAGTCAAAAGATGGCTCGAATCTGTGAAGTCCGCATCATGGAGGGTATGCCGGAAGAAGGATGGTGTTTAACGGTGGGGGTCAGACAAGGAATTCAAGGGAAAACTACCTCTCCCACCGGAGCCGGATCAAAATACAGAAGGCTGTGGAACTTCTAAAGACTCACCAAGAGAGGTACACTTAAAAACTGACCCTTCTAAATTTTTTAAAATAGGGAATGCATTCGGCTATGGAGAGCAAACTCACCTGATGAGATTCCTGGAAAAAAGAAGGACAACTTTCGCCTGGAGTACGGACGACATGCCCGGAATAGACCCAAGCGTTATCCGGCATGACCTACGTGTAGATCCGAAGCACCCAGCCATCCGGCAAAGAAGAAGAATAATAGGAGAAGAAAGGGACCTTGCGGCACGCGCTGAGGTGCAAAAACTGCTCAAGGCCGGATTCATCAGAGAAGTGTCTTATCCCAAGTGGCTGGCCAACGTTGTAATGGTTAAAAAGTCAAATGGCAAATGGAGAATGTGTGTAGATTTCACGGACCTAAATAAAGCATGTCCTAAAGACTTCTACCCATTACCATCAATAGATAGATTGGTCGTCTCAACGGCTCAAAGTTCTGTCTTAAGTTTCTTGGACGCATTCTCGGGATACAATCAAATAAGGATGAATGAAGAAGATTCGGAAAAAACATCCTTTATTACCTCGGCCGGAACCTTTTGCTACAAAGTAATGCCTTTTGGATTAAAAAATGCGGGAGCAACCTTCCAAAGAATGATAGACAAAGTATTCAAACAACAATTAGCCCGAAACGTGGAGGCATACGTTGATGATATTGTGGTGAGAAGCAATTCTTGGACACAGCACATGGAAGACCTGAAGGAAACTTTTGACACTCTGGACAGATTCCAAATCAAGCTAAATCCGGAAAATGTGTATTTGGAGTTACAAAGGGGAAGTTCTTAGGCTTTATCGTCGGGCAAAGAGGGATTGAGGTAGATCCCGAAAAAACCCAGGCAATCCTCGATCTATCGCCACCAATGAACATTAAAGATGTGCAAGCATTAAATGGAAGACTCACGGCCTTAGGAAGATTCTGTTCAAAACTCCAAGAGAAGTCAATCCCATTCTTCAACATTCTAAGAAAAAACAAGAGATTCCAGTGGAGTCAAGAATGTATAGAAGCCTTTGAAAGGATCAAGGAAATGCTCAGAGAATTGCCAAAATTGGGTGTCCGGCGCCTGGTCAAGACTTATACCTCTATCTGTCTGCCACAGATTGGGCGGTGGCGGCCGTGCTAATAATGGAGGAAGAGAAAAAAGAGATACCAGTATATTACACCGGAAAAATCCTAACCCCAGCAGAAAGTCGGTACACCAACATCGAAAAAATATTGTTTGCATTAGTCGTTGCGTCCCGAAAGCTTCGACCTTATTTTCAGTCACACCGGATATTTGTTAGGACAAATTGGCCTCTAAAGCAGATAGCAAACAACCCGAATGCATCTGGACGAATGGTTAGTTGGACTGTCGAACTCACCCAGTACGAAATTCACTTCCTCCCTCGAACAGCTATAAAAGCACAGGCTTTGGCAGACTTTATAACCGAGACGACCTTTGCCCAAAGGCAAAGAGAGCCCGCAAACCCACATGTCATCTTAGTTGATGGAGCTCGATGTAAGACTGGAGCGGGAGCCGGAATAGTGGTCCAAACACCAGATGGGAGAACTCTTAACTTTGCGTTCCGGTTGGAATTTGAGGTAACAAATAATGAAGCAGAGTATGAGGCTCTCATACAGGGGTTTGGGAAATTGCCACTGCATTAGGGGGGCAACAGAATTGGAAATATACTCAGACTCAATGTTGGTGGCACGACAAAACGACAATATTTACGAGGTCAAAGAGGAGAAACTCGGGAAGTACTTGGCCAAAGTCCAAGAGACAAAGGCGAACTTTCAGAAGTGCGATTAAGGCATCTTCCCCGAGCGGAAAATATAGAGGCCGATGCGTTGGCCAAATTGGCCAGTATGGCCGAAAGAATGCCTAGTAAAGTCTGGATGGAAATAAAGGCGAAATCAAGTTTGGAAGAGGTCCGAGTGTGCACCATTGAATCGGACACAGTAGCCAACTCTTGGATGACACCCATCATTGAATACATACAAAGCGGAAGATTGCCACAAGACGAGAAAGAAGCAACAAAGATAAAGCGAAGAGCTGCATCTTTCTTCATAGAGCACGGGCAACTCTACAAAAGGTCATTCGCAAGACCAGCGCTTAAGTGTGTCACCATAGAGGAGGGAGCAAGGCTCATGAAGGAGCTACACGAGGGAACCTGCGGAAACCACCAGGGAAAAAGGGCAATAGTTCACAAAATCCTAAGGCTGGGATACTATTGGCCGGAAATGAAAGAGCATTCTAAAGAGTACATACAGAAATGCATAAAATGCCAGGAACACGGGCACAAGATACATAATCCCCCAGCCACACAAAAAGCTATATTATCCCCGGTCCCATTCGCCATGTGGGGGTTAGATATTGTTGGACCTTTCCCGGAAGCATCTCCCGGAAGGTACAGGTTCATCTATGTGGCCATTGATTACTTCACCAAATGGGTAGAAGCCATGCCAACAATATCTATTACCGCGAGAAAGTCGCAGGACTTTATTTGGAAATATGTGGTCTGCAGGTTTGGAATCCCAAAGGTAATAGTGACAGATAATGGAGCCCAGTTCAATTGCGGTAGCTTTCGGGCATTCTGTGAGGAGTGGAAGATCGATTTGAGGTTCGCATCGGTCGCTCATCCGCAAGCAAACGGTCAGGTGGAAAACGCAAATGGGCAAATCGTCAAAGCTATAAAAAAAGGTTGGACAGCAAGAAAGGAGGATGGGCGGAATTGCTGCCTCAGGTCCTTTGGTCCTACAGAACGACCGAAAAAGGGCCAACTGGAGAAACACCATATAGATTAACCTATGGTCTGGAAGCAATTGTTCCGGCTGAGATTATAGTCCCATCAGTTAGATGGGAATCCTATGACGAGGAAAATAACGGAGAAGGGGTAAAAGACAGCCTGGATTTACTTGAAGAAACTAGGATCATGGCTCAAGTTCGGATGGAAAGGGATAAGGCAAAGGTGGAGAGATACTTTAACCAAAGGACAAGGGAAAGAAGTTTCGTTCCGGGCGAACTGGTCCTTCGGGAGGTAAAGCAGCCAAAGAAGTTAGAGCCCCAGTGGGAGGGACCATTTATAATACAACGGCGAACAGGGCAAGCCTCATATCGCCTGAAAAACAGTGAAGGATACGAATTGCCTCACTCTTGGCACGCTGAATGCCTTAAAAAGTTTTATGTATAAAAACATTTTTCACAAGAGCAATAAAATGAGGTATTCTATTGAAACAAAGTTTTGAAATGTACCATCCGGCCAGCGTGCCTACAGGCTATCATGCCTTGAAATGTACCATCCGGCCAGCGTGCCTACAGGCTATCATGCCTTGAAATGTACCATCGGCCAGCGTGCCTACAGGCTATCATGCCTTGAAATGTACCATCCGGCCAGCGTGCCTACAGGCTATCATGCCTTGAAATGTACCATCCGGCCAGCGTGCCTACAGGCTATCATGCCTTGAAATGTACCATCCGGCCAGCGTGCCTACAGGCTATCATGCCTTGAAATGTACCATCCGGCCAGCGTGCCTACAGGCTATCATGCCTTGAAATGTACCATCCGGCCAGCGTGCCTACAGGCTATCATGCCTTGAAATGTATCATCTGGCCGGCGTGCCTATAATGTCTAGGAATTTCTTAAAAAAAAACTGAGCGAAAGTATAAGGACCTTTGGTGTAAATAAAAGGGGCTTATAAAGCATTTGGAAGTCCGGTCGCTCCGGATAAAGCCAAATGAGTGATATATAAAGCCAACCCATAAAAAGTAACTTGAATCAATTAAGAGATACAAAAGTAGTGGCAGGAGCGAAAATGCTAAAACATTACCAAAGTAGTAACCCAAAATACAACTATACAAGATCCCTACACTAAGAAATCGCTCTTTCTAAAAAGCATCTATTCTTTAGCAGGCTTCTTTGCAGCAGACCCTTCGACCGGATGAGACACGCTCTCCTGAGAGTTAGATTTTCCAACGGCCTGATGAGAGCCGGCAACCCCCTGGCGCATACCACTGTCGGGAGGAAGGAAGGAAGCCTGACCAGGCCCAAAGACCGTCTCACCAGGGAGACGACCGAACTTCTCAAAATCCTCAAGGAAGTTGCTCTTCTGAGCAACATTGTCAAACTCCAGCTCACTATACAAATCGTCATCCAAAACTTCCCCCTCTTCAGAAAGTACTTGGAGATGGTCTGGCGACAAACATTAGTAATCTTCCGGCTCTGAGAGCCGAAAGCCTTCTTCAAGTGGGCAATGATGGTTCCTTGCTTCTTCAGCTCCTCTTGGGCCCGACGGGCGTAGGCTGTATGCTTAGCAACATCTTCCTCGAGCTGTAGGACCTGAGCTCGGTAAAGATCACGGTCAGAACCCGTGGCAGAAAGTTCCTCATTCAGCTTGTCAATACGATTGCTGAGTTTCTCGACATGTCTTAGAAGATTTTCAGAATCTGGTTGAAAAAGGAAGAAGAGTAGGATCGGTAAGAATAAAACATAAGGATAGAAGACGGCCGGAAAGAGACCAATAAAACTTACCCTTGGCCGGGACCTTAGCGTTCTCGGATTGAAGGAAGGTCGTGGCTTCCTCTAAAGCCTTCACCTTTTCCTCCAGAGAGACCTTCTCGGCCGCAAGAGCAGCTTTACCGGCGGAAAGAGCCGTGTTTTCTTCCATCAGGGACTGCTTCTCTTGATCAAAGGCGGTCCGAGTCTGCTCGTCCAGGGCGTCCCTTTCCTCGGCCAATCTGGTGAGCTCATGAATGAGTTTGGCTTTGTCTTCCACTAAAGCCTCATTCTGTCTGGTCAAAGCCTTTTTGTCCATCTCAAGGGACTCAGTCTCTTTCTCAAGAGCAGCCTTCAGGTCCGCAAAGTAAACCTTATCTGAAGCAAGGGAATCCACCTCCCTTTTGTGAGCAGCTTGTACCTGCCGCAACAAAACTTCCAAGTCAGACAAAGCATGCGGAGGTATCATGACATCCTTTTCGCCGGAAGCTTGGCTGTGTACCTGTTTTAGGATACTCTCGGTTCGGAGATTCTGGTTTCTCAAAGCAAACATCTCTTCCCGCAAATTCTTTAACTTCAATTCGTACTCATCTCGAAGGCAGACACACTCATGGCGAGATGACCGTAATTCTTTGTTTAGAGTGTCCGTCCTTTCTTTCACCTTGCGGTCAATCTCGTAATTTACAAGATCAATGTAACTATCGCGGAAGAGCGGGTCTGCCTCAACTCAGCTTCAATATTGTTGGCCCGATTTTTCTCATGTTGCAGATCAGATTGGAGGTCCCGGGTTTGAACTTCAGCACTTTGGGCCATTGACATAACCTAAAGGAAGCAAAACTTAAAAGTTTAGGGGGCACCAACAGGGTATAGGAGAATGGGAGGAAGATTGCACTAACCCGAAAAATGCCCTGCCACATTAGGTTGAAGACCTCCCCCATGGGAAGGGAGTGACGCATGATAGCATCGGCTCCTCCGCTCCCGGCCCTCAGTTCTCCTTCGCTTGGTGCAGTAACGATGGACGGAGGAGCAAAGATCCCATCCGGATGATCAGACAGCTTTATCGCTTCCTTCCAAGCGTCGGTGTATCGAGCAGTATCCAAAGAGATCTTGCGCAGAGGTTGCCCAAGATAGTAGAACCATCCCTCCTTCTGGGAAGGGCCGGTGAAACTCCCCTGAACAGGAGGGGGTGGAGAGGAGGAAGAGGCAGTAATGTCCTCCCTTTGCTTGCTTCGGAGCTCTGGGTTCTCGGGCACTGGTCAGTATTCTTTCACTTTTCGTGTACTGATTCCTTGGCCCCAGGAACATCACATGGGGTTGAGGTGCCAAGAGCCTCGCTGTCCCCTTCAGCTTCAGGGACCTCCGTTAAGACAGCCTTCGGCTTTGATACAGTTTTCTTCCGGAATCTTTGAGTACCAGAAGCCGGAACAGCAGCAGTGGGGAGGGCCGGGCCGAAGCAACCTCGTTGTCAGTAACGGTTATGGGTGCGCCTTGAGAGCCTAAGAAAGGAAGGGTCAGCAAAGAATATACAAAAGGGGAAGGCAAAAGTTTCCTTCAAATAAGAAAGAGCAATATGTAGGTCGGTCTCTTCCAAGACAGCACCGTGGGCCGGATCGGAAGAAAAATCCTGCCAAGTCAGGAAACAATTCACAAATAGGAGTTGGATGACCAGACCCCTGCCCTGGGTGAGAGACAGACCCCAGGCCTGAATCGGGAGTAAGAGGAAGAAAGACGCGACGCCCAGACCCTGGACTCACGTGCCAAGTACCTGGCAAATCACCGCACGATCGGGCTGGGGACTCAGTAATTCTCTTTTTCTTCTGTCCGGATCGATCCTTGTCGTTGTCGCCTCTTTGTCTCTTCTTAGAAGAAGAAGCATCCCCAAGGAGTCTTGTGGCCGCATCGACAGCCGCATCAACAGACGCATAATAATCAACTTGCTCGTCACCCATTTTGAAGTTAACAAAATTCCAACTGTTGAAGGGCCCCACCTTATCTCCCCTAGAAAAGAAATCTACCAGAGCGACGCGAAAAGTAAGAAGACGGTAAAAGGTAAAAGGTAAAAGATTTAGGTAAAACTGGCTAAATAAAACTTACTATGATATTTCTTCAATGAGTCCAGGCGCGCCGGAGTAAAAAATTGGGAAACCGTAGGCTGCTTGTTGCTTACCATCTTCAGGATTTTCGAGATGGGCATTTCTTGCGCCGGGGAAGGGGGGCAGCTAAATTGGCCTTTCGGGATCGAGGAGCAGTAAGGAACTCCCAAAAATCGGCCTGGTGGTGGGACAATGACAAACCATCGGGAGTTCCACCGGAAGACGCTTTCTTGTAATCGAAAAGAGAAAAGCCGGCCTTCGCCTTGATCGTCAGGCTATCAGGATCGTCCCTTGTGGAGTAGAATTGGGCGAACTCGGTTGCTTCCACCCGAATTTTGTTCTCCTCACAAAGGAGGACATAGGCGTGGAGGTAAGAAATTGCCTTTGGGTGTAGGTGAGCAAGCACGCAGCAACGCCGAATTAGGAAGCCCAGAACGAATGGGTGAGGGGGCACAGTCAGGCCACGAGAGAAAAAGTCCGCATAAACGGCATATCCGAGCCCAAAATCGTCGTGGGGATGTGAATCGGAAGAAGGAAGATAGATGCGAGTACCCTGGGGACTTCGACGTCCTTTAAGCAGGAAAGAAGGGAGGAGGTGTCCAGGGAGGATGGAGAAGGCTCCCGATCGGCAGAAAAGGGTGCGGTAGATTTCAAATAGGAAGAGCGAAACCCCTGGGACGAAAAGGTACCTTGAATCGCCTCTTTTGCAGGAGCAAAATTTGCTGCTGCCTTGTTTTTCTTCGAGCTAGAAGAGGCCATTGGGGAGGATGAGTGGAGGAAAAACAGTGAAACAAGGAAGATAAAGAGGAGGTTCGGAAACGAAGCGTAAGGAAATAGCGGCGAAGTCTGAAGTGGGTAAAGGAGAGAGAAGGTATCAAAGATAAAACCTGGAGTTTTGAAGAAAACGGTTCCCGCTCGGCTAATAAAAATCGATATAAAATAAGGACTCTGCACCTTCCTGGAAAAGGGACGCTGACATAAAGCGCCTCCGAAAATTCTACATCGAAAAGGCGCGAGGCACGGGCAAGTTTTCTTTCTTTTTTAAAAAAAAAAGGAGGAATAGGAAAAAAGCAAGGAAAACTTGTGGGACTACTGAGGAAAGAAGAAAGTCAATCCGGAAGATCACAAAAAACTAAAGACAGGCAAGGATTTTTCTCAAAAGCATGTCAAAGAAGAAAAGTTCTACTTTTACATTCAGGGAATCAAAAGTAGAACTTGTGGGACTGATGAAGAGGGAAAAGTACAAGAGTAAAGTAAGAAAGACATCCGGTCTCCTGGGACTGGAAGGAATACCCTAGGTATCGTCAGGCCAGAACGCGTTCCGGCCAAATAGGCAGTCGAATATCTCATTTATGTACAAATGCCAGCCTGGCAACCAAAAGAGAGAGACAGGCTGGCAACTCCCAATCTAACAATGTAAACATTATAAATAAGAGAACACCCCCATAAGAGGGACAGGCTTGACACTTTGGCACAATACATACGTCTTCTCTCTTCGTAAAGCTCTCTCCCTGCGTAATCGGTTTTAGGATCAGGTACGCAGCAAGATTAACCGAGGAACAGGAGGGAGGGTACATTCTTACCTTTTCAGTCACAGAACATGAGACTTCTGCACTCGGCCTTGTTGATGATGTCACCTCAGGTGATAGGATCCAAGTGGAGGATAGCCAGGGTCTTTTTCACTACCACTCTCCCGAAGGACAGACTCATACGTTTGATATATATGTCCGACTTCGTTGATGTATTCAAAAGAGACTGGTTAAATGTGTCGATTCTAAAGTCAGCTAGCATGTGAGCGATCTCATACCTTTTCCTATATTAATGAAATACTTGAATTAGTTTTTGTACTTTAATGTCGTTCACTAATGTTGTTGTCTTTATGGTGCAGGCATGTGCATTCTAAGGCGATACGAGATCATCAGACTAACAGCTTCGGATTCCTATGCCCTGATACTTGCTGTGAAGTGACTATGTCAATGGATCCTGGAGGTCTTTTACGGTACTTGACGAACACAATATATGAATGTGCAGACAAGTCATACATTATGCTGCCATATTATCAAGGGTAAGTCATACTTCCATATCTTATTACGTTTTATTTATAAGTTATGTTATCCGTGTTATGATTTCAATTTTATTCATTACGTGAGCAGTCGTTGTTGGTTTTGGCCATGAAATACCCAAGAGTCTTACAGTTGGACTCACTTGGTACGAGTGCCAAGAAGCCAGCGATAGCAGCGGCTCTAATGAGGTGAGCTATTTAAATTATACAACAATTGTCATAACTTAATAAATTATTTCGTTAAATTTGATTAATTTGTGTATTACATTCAAACTATTTATTTTGTATAGTGGCTTCAAAGCTGCACTGCGTGCATTGCAAAAGACACCGAAGAACATCCTTTGGACTACAGTGAAGGTAGTTTTACTTATTTTGTGCAAATAGTTAACATGTTAATAGTAGACCTGCAAGTATGACTGATAACGCAATGTGTGAATGTATAGTGTCCAGTACAGCCTGGTGGATCAGAATGTGGTTACTATGTTATGAGGTTTATGCATGACTTAGTAGCATCATCCAACTTTTTGCCAGAAAAATCATTGGACAAGGTATAAAACTATCTTTGAAAGTCTTGGTTTATATGTATTTTTATTCTGTGTCATTCTTTGTGTAGTGTCTCTTTAACAATTCATTTTTGTTTGTTCAAGGCTTTCGAAGAAATCGTGGGCATTGGAAATTATGAAGAGAGGCACATATCTGAAATCCTCGAGGATTGGGCAGAATTTATCTCCATCGACGTACTTAGTTGATTCCTCTTAAGTGAGTTTGCGTTGAACGTTAGTTGTGTTATTATGTACTTCATTAGATTGAAACGTAGTGAATTGTATATTGTAATGGAGTGTGGTGTGGAGAGTGTGGTGAAGTGTACAACTAATCCTTATTTTGTTATGAATTTTCTTGCTTTCTTGCATTTATTGATGCGTGCCGATGATTATGGTCGCTTTATGGGTTTATAGTATGCTACTGAGGCGCCCCACTGTGGTGGCAGCATTGTACAATGTCTTTACAGGTTTGTTTAATTTTGTGGTGTATTTGGGTGCATTAATAAGCTGGAAAAGAAAAAACAAAAAAAAATGCTGCCGGTTTTGGAACCGCCGAAATAGGGTAAAACACCTATTTCTACGGTGCTCATTTCTGCGGTTGTAAACCACAGAAATAGGCCCTTTACAACCGCAGAAATAGGCTGTTTTTCTACTAGTGGATTTTGTTGGTCACATTACAAAAAGCAATGGGCCTGAATTGTTTCATAGATACAGGAGTAGGAACTTTAGGGATAGGATTTTCATATTATTAAGTTCAACTTTTTACCACTAGTGAAGAAATCAAAAACAATATTAGACAAGTCGTCTTCAATAATAGGCCAAATAAACTTCTAAAATATGGCGTTAAATTAGTCTAGACCATGAGTTCTCTATATGCATTGTTTAGAGCTGACAAAACATCACCCTTGGTAATTATGTGCCTTATCCAAGTTGTTGAACTAGTCAGAATTTGTAAGAAAATAGTTACTTGAAGTGCTGAACATTGCTCCCTTAGTCTTTAGTAATGTTGTTATTGGACCTATAAAATCTTGGAGGAATTGGAAATAGTTTTTCCCTATCACTCCATGCCTGGTAATAAAAATCCTACTTATTAGGAAGAGAAAAGGAAAATTAATGCATATTAGTATGTCCAACACAATGATAAGCTACTCACACATAGTTATCCACATAGTTGGGATTAGCAACAAGGGAATGAAAATTGGAGAGGTTTGTTTAATTCAGACTCAAGTGAAATTAAGTATATTTTCCATCTTCCATCTCAATCATGCTGCTGTAAAAATTTTATGGAAAAAATATGCCTCACTCATGGACATTTGGTTAGTTGAAATTACCACTTCACCCACAACCACGAGGTTTCAAAAATGTGACTTTCCACCACACCCCCCCCCCATGTGGTTTCCCCTGTTTTACATCCAACATTTTTTCTAATATTTTTTCAATTTAAAAGATGTTTAAACGTTGTCTGAAATTGATGAAATTTTACTTGGAAGATGCTAAAGTGTTATATTTTGGTTCAGTAATATATCTAAAGTTTTTTAAGCTCAAATGTGACTTGTGGGACCTAATGAAAATGCGCTTACATGTCACATGTTTCATTGGGTCTCACGGGTCACATGTGAGCTTAAAAAACTTCATATTTTACATAAGATCAAAATATAATATTTTATCATCCATGTAAAGTTTCATCAATTTCGAACAATATTTAAGCATATTTTAAATTGGACAAAAATTAGATAAGTTGTTGGATGTAAAACGAGGAAAACCACATGGGTTGAGAAAGTAATTGTTGAAACCTCATGGATGGAGTATGTAATTTCGTCAACAGCATGGGTGGAGCATGTAATTTTTCCTTTATTTTATCTTCGGTATTTTTTAACAAACTATGTACATCTCTTCCACAATAAGGAAAATGAAACAAAAACACATATCAAACATTCTTTCCTCTCACAGAGAATTCACCGTAAACATATTCTTTCTTGGCAACTCCAACATTCATCAATTACAGTTTCTTTATTTCCTCATCTATTCAACTATTTTGTTTTTTTACATTCACACTGTTGCGCTTGTCCTTTTGAGGATCATAGTTTTTCAAACCAAGTTGAAGTTTAATGGTCTCTGAAGTTTTTGTTTTTCTCCTTCACATCAGTCATGATAATGGCAACAGTCTCTCTCAGAGCATCTCTGCATATGTGAACTTCAAGGAGAAGTCAGTTCGCCTATATGATTAAGACTCTATTGTTGAATCTAAAGAAGCGTTCGTTCACCACGAACAAATGCAGGAATTCCTGCGTCGTCGAGAATAAGGTCGGTGTGGTTAACCAATTGAAGTTTAACATGTAAACTTTGGTCAACTTTTTACCCAATAGAAATATACCACTTATATTGACTAATTTCCAAAAGCACTCACCAATATCAAACGGTGTCTAAAAGAGACTTTGGGTCCGTTCGGACTTTTACCTCAAACGCGGGTATAGCTACGAAAAAAATAAATTATCCATGGTTAACATATTATGAGTTGACATGTGTTGTGTGGTTACACCTACAACCACTAATAAATTGACACGTGGATTGCTAAATTCAAAAAGAGGAGATTAATCTCCAAAATGTCACCAACGAACGTGCCCTTTATTGTGGAAGATGAATTAGGCTGCAATCAGCTTGACTGCAGGGCATGATATCATTAATGGCTGCGTTCGGCATCAATATTTGTGGTAGTTTTGTGGTTGTTTTGGTTGGTTGTTTTGTGTGGTAGTTTTGCTGGTTGTTTTGTGGTTGTTTTGAAAACTAGCACTGTTAAGACGACATAAAACATACCCCATACCCTAGCAGTGTTTCTTAAATGGTTACGATAAAGCAATACAAAAAGTCTCCTAAAAACCGTGAAAAAGAACAAATCCAAACAGAAAAAAGGATGAAAAAATCTCTTTGCCAAGGCTTTAAGCGTCAAACATCAAAAAAGTACTCGGTCAGCATCATATAAAGATTTTAAAGTGCTTTCCCACATCCGCCAACCTATGAGGTGCTTGTACACAAAACAGATACACAAGGATATAGAGCCTAGAGGTATGAAATACTCAATAGGTTTTGCTCCACTGCCAAGCAATAACACTACCAGAATCACGAAAAGATCGAAAGCGAAAGACATTGATCACTTTGGCTTCGAAGGAAAGCCTTCCACCCGAACTACTACCTTTTTTCCTCCTTGCCGTTCGTTGAATCACGGGCGTTCCGGCGTTTACAGAATATCTAGATTGAGTTAGTGTATTCACTAACAAATAGCAAATCTACACTATGTCTTCTTATGAGACTTTTTTATTGAGTTGGACAAATTATAAATAGACACATGGACAAGCTTACTATTAAAGCTAGATGAAACTTTTTCATCTGGGTAACGAACGCCCCTTCACCTCTGAAGGTGCGCTAGGGAAATCCGCAAGTTTCATGAATTAAGCCATATAATGATAACAAATTCCAGTCAAAACCTAAGCCGGTGGGCAGTCAACAGGCGAAGTGGACGGAGTATCCAAAACATGAGATCACCATCCAAAAGTCTTTCATACCAGTAACTCGACACAGCTACAAGATTTCGACTTGCCAACCAAATGATTCTTCTATTACCTACCCCAGATAGGAAAAAGGATCAACATCCTAACCTACAATCACATAATGTATACAAGATTTTTTTTTTTTAGAAGTCCAGGCATCAGATCAAACAACCAGAGAAATCACAAATGTCACATGAAAGAGCCAAGCAGCCACAGCTGGGATACCAAGCAGATATGGCGTTCAACTCGAGAGAAAACAAACATCTCATGTACATCACTTGACATCCTTACTAACAGAAGATAACTAATACGGTTACCAAGAAAAGACAAAAAAGTGACTGATAGACAGGCTTGAACTATTTTCTGGTATCTTAATAAATCTCATCCTCCTAGGCACAAACCTTTCACAATAAGAGAAGAAATCCATGCCCATGAGACATATTACAGCCACAGTAAACAAGCACGTCTTAGATGCCATCCAGAAAGACCAAGCGTAGGATATATTCAAAGGTACAGGAGCATTTCATATGAACGGCTAGTCATATGAAATTCTTATGTTGCAGAGTTCAAAACAGTCTCAGCTATGCACTTCCCAAACAATTCTTTAAATCAAACACTCACATTTGCCATCCCAGCACCGCTACAACAAGATTTACAAAGATTAACGATCATGCTCACTGTCAACAAATTATGGATTCGATGAATTATTAAGTTTCAAAATGATATTGGCACCACGGTTCTTCTATGTGCTCTCAAAAAGAACAGTGCACAAAGAGCAATTCATACATATATCATAGATACGATTGTATGTAGGATAGAGATTCAAAGATAAGAAACTTGTTTTTTCCAATAAAATGTACCAGCTAAGACAATTACGCAAACAAGAAACAAATAAATATAAAACTCATCCACTACTTTACCCAACCAGGCAGCCGTACATTAGTGGCATCCCTAAAGCTACAAAGAACTGAAGTAATGAACGAAACAACATATCATCTGAGGTCCGAGACATTTGATTTAGAAAGAACGTAAAAGAAAGAGAAAAAAAGGGAAAGGTCAGTTCATGGGAACTACACAAGCCATTCTTTGCAAAAGGAGCCAGCCTCATGTTCCAAAGCCACATACATTATAAGTACATGAGGAAGCAGGCCAAACCAAAAAAACCCATGTTATCCATCAATCGTTCAGAGCACCCAATTTCATCGCAGCATCATCTTGAAAGATTATACAATCAATCTACCTGATTGTGACAAACTTGTTTGTTCCATGTTTGGCCCAGTATGTCCTCAGATCAATAGGGTTAGTGAAGTTATACCCTTCAGCAGCCAGCTTCTCCAAAACCTTCTTGAATGCACCAAAGCTCATCTTCCTCCCAGCTATCCTAGCACCACGTCTCTTGGTGCTCATTGGCAGAGGATACATTGACATAACAGTCGTGCAACAAGCAGACTGCCACCCGCCAGATCCCCACCTGTAACACTGCTGCGGAGTCCCGGTGCAAGAACAAACAGGAATTGGGATGCTAGAAATATCCATATCAATGCCATTAATCACAACCTCAGTGACCTTCTTCGCAGATTTGGCACGCTGAACTGAGCCACCACTTCCATCCTTTGCAGCAGCCTTCTTGGGCTTCTTCGCTCTAGGACTCTTTTCCGTTTTTCCAGATGACCTTTTCTTTGGAGGACCATTGATACTATCCGGGGGGATAATGCCATCAGTCCGGACCATCATCCGCTCATCATTAGAAGATTCAGGTTGACGAAGCATTTGGATCGGATGGTGGCGGTGATGCTGGTGCTGCTGGTGTTGATGAAGTGGAGTGGTTACGGCAGAGGAAGCAGAAGTAGTAGTCTCAGGCATGACACCGTATCCAGGGTTAGGGGAAACATGTTGAAGAATTTGCTATCCCTATGGATCCAAGTGTCCCTCATGTAATCCATCTGATAATGGGAGGTGGGGATAACCAAATCCCGGTGGTGTTGAAATGGGCCTCCCCCGCCATTGTTGACATTTGCTAAGATATTCGAATCACGCCCACTTCCAATGAGAGGCTTCCGATCTGCCATGCTTGGCATGAGCTGGAGACCCAGATTAGACTTGAAGGCAGCCGGAGGCTCGTAATAGCCCCAATTGGGCATATTAAGACCGCCATCACCATCCATCGAGGACATCAAGCTAGATTTTTCAACAGAGGATACATGGAGCAATAAATGCAAACGAAAAAAATGGGTCAATCCCAAAAAGAAATTCGTCAAATTAGAGACATTACCTAAATATTATGCTTATCTAACCCCTACTAGGAAAAACAGGAAAGAACAAGCAGAAAAAACCATATATACAGAAATCAAAATCGCAGCAAAAGAACGAGATCGATGAGTAGATAAACAAACAAATCGGTGAGCGCCCATTGCAATTTAATGCTCAGCAAAAAGTCAAACACGGAAGAGGAAACCCATTATTTAGCCCACCAGTTCAGATGCACATAACAAATTTGAGCTCAAACAGGTAAAAGTGTTGCCAAATCTGCTTTCGGTCGATCTGCATTCTGATTCACAGATGAACAACGAAATCGGGAATTTCAGGGTGGAGATCAGAAAAGCCCCACCAAAAATAAGTGGAAAAAGATAAAAACATAAAAGTAAGGTGGGGAGCTAGATCTCGAGATAAAGTCACAGATCCAACCGAATAAAATACGGGCAAAGACGCAGATATGGACAGAGAAGACAAGAAAGGGAAGAGAAGGAGAGAGACGGAAGAAAGAGAAGAGAGAGAGAGACAGATAGAACGGGGAGAGAGAAAGAGGACTTACTGACGAAGAACGGGGAATTAGCCGGTTTAGGGTTCTTTCTTCGTCTGGAGAGAGAAAGGGAGAGAGAGAGGAACGGAGAGAGAGGGGAGATGAGGAGAGAGGTGATAAGAGAGAGAAAGAGAGAGGAGAGAGGCAGACTCAAAAGGTATAAAAAGGAGGTGAAAGTGCACACACCCATCTTAATTATTTCTGAGAGCTATTTTCTCAAATTTTAGATTACTAATTTTCATTTGCCTTTTCCTTTTTCAACCCATTCTGTCTAAATAAATGAATCAATACAATATAATTATGTTAATTTAATAACGGAAGGTTCTCTATTTCCGCATTTGATGTCTGTTCCTGGTCTGATGGGCTTCGTTTTTTAACGGAAATCAAGTCCTAATATGGCTCACCGCTTTCGCCTGTCCCGTTTTTCTGTTGCTTGAAAAGCCCAAACCATGATTCTATTACGCTCTCCGAATCCAACACGGGCCCACCAGTTTTACATATCAAAGGAGGGAGTTCACAAAATAGGACTAGTGTCTCGGCTTTTTTAGTCTGGTACTACCTCCGTCCCAGTTTGACTGTCTTGTTTGTTTTTTTGTACGTTTTTCCACTTCAATATTAAATATATTAGATAAAATAGTTTTATAAAATTAATTTTTGGAATGTATAGTTTATCATCTAAGTAATCTACTACAAAACTTATATTTTAAAAATTATATCATCTTATATACTAAATTTGAAGTCAAACGACATATCCAAATAGTAAATAAGACGGTCAAGAAGGGACGGAGGGAGTATAATACTAGAATTTTAGTTTAGGGCACGTGCGGAGCTTGTAATATAAAACCAAGCTTTATGATTAATGTTACTGACTTCGTTCGGACATGTCACAAATGTGGCATAAATGTGTCATTTTTTATTTTAGCATTTTTGACTTAAAATGTCAAACCGCCATCACCGAACAACAATTTTCAAAACAGTCACAAATATACCATTTTCAAACAACCACAAAACAACCAACAATTTATGCTGCGAATAGAATTAATACCGTAAACAGAGGTGGAGCCAGAAAACTGTAATTAAGAGGGCGAGAATATTTTAATAATATTAATTAATATTTAAAAATTAATTTTTAATAAATTAATTTAAATTTTCAATACTTATAATTATATTTTAAAAATGATTTTATATGCTAATATGTTATTTTTTATTTCTCGGCATATCCAGTATTAAATTTAAATTTATGTTTTTGAATTTCATTAAGTAATATTTAATTGATTAGAATATATATTTTTTTAACTACAAATATATGTTTAATATAAATATTTTATCAATAATTAAATAATATATCATAATAAAATAATAAGTGATAGCTGTACATATATATATTCGGTAAAATCAATTATTTTATTATTAGAAAGAATTATTTTTTCAATTCAATGATATTATTTATTCCATTAAAAATTAAAATAATCTTAAGTATTAATACATTTGAAATGTTATATTAAATACTAATATGTAATCCATAAAATTTTATTTTTATATGTAACATCTAATATATTTGCTCTAAACTCAATGGTTTATTTCTTTATTTTTTCTAATATATGTAAAAAAATTATTGATAAATTAATATATATACATATTATAAATTAATTGTCACTAAAATGTTAATAAAGAATATAATAATTAAGTATATAATTGAATATCTACATATATTTTAACTTTATTAACAAAAAATTGTTTTAAAATGTAATATAAAATTTTTAATTGTAACAGTAAACGCACTGCACAAAACTAACTTATTCAAAACAGCCAGACGAAACCGCTGCCTGCCGACCACTATTTTTTAAAACATCCACAAAACAACCAGCACAAAACACCCAACAAAACTACCACAAAACAACCAATAAAACTACCACAAACAAACCAGACCAAAACAGCCACAAAACTACCACATTTATACCCACCCGAACGCAGCCACTCTGATTAATCTATATAGAGTTGCATATGTACTTTTTCTAGTACTTGGTTTACAACTTGAATCAATTAATGACACATGACTTATCAGGGAGATTAATCCCCTACAATGTTGCCAACGAACAACACCTTAGTTCTAGATTGTTTGATCCTTTTTTTTTTGTAAGTAGGATTGTTTAATATACACCCCTTATTAATCAAGAAATTTTATTTACCTGTGATCTTATGGTATAAACATAGAGTGGAATAGAATTTTTGGATAACTGATGTCATATAATTATAGATCTCAATTTGTAAAGCTCGCCTTTAGAATCTACGGTAATAAATCGATCAAGAATCTTCCCCAAAGTAGTTGATCTCCCACTAACGTCTTTTGTTGGTTGGTATTGGTCTTTGGAGGCAATTATGTTAGAATATAGTTGTGCTCTAAGTCTACCAAAAACACAAGGTTCTTCAAGGGGTATTATTGTGTATGGTGGATAGTTGCAATCTTTTGATTAGTGGCTTCTCGTTAGAACATTTCTATGTTAGGTGTGTTGTTTCCTACCTTTGAATCTATAGGGTTGCAATGCACCACCTAATCTAATGTTATCCATGGGTTTGAAAGAAAGAATTTTTTGCATGAAACTCGCAAGCAAAGCATACTATTCATAGTTACCTTTAAAATGATAATTAAAAGAAATTAAACAAGTACAATAAAAACATGGGCATAGTAGAGTTTAAAGTCTATATTAATGTATATATATGAGTGCAATTATATATACTAAAAGTACAATTTTTATTTATTATAAGTATTTTATAGCCAAGACTACAACATCAAAAGACCAACTTCTCACTTGTATCTATATAAATTCAAAGATCGATGAACATAAACTCAACTAATGATGAAAGATAGAGTGTATCAACTTAATTAAACTTTTCTTTGCTTTTTATCCAATGGGTAATGATTTTGTTGACTCCTCATAATTAATTATTGATGCATAGTGTCTTCAAATAATGCCCTAGTCCATAAGATCCTTCAAATTTGAAGAGCTTATCCTAAGATTCAAAGTACACTTAAGGTCTCCAATTTCATGTAAACATTGATCAAATAATAATGTGGCCAGTTGATGAAGCCTTTGAAGACTAGTGTAATGAGCTAAAATAGTCTCTTAATATAAGGTGCTTTAGGTTAGTCACTCTATGAATAAATTTCAAATATACTAAGGGGCATTTGTTTTGAGTGAGGGAAACAGAATGAAATTAGGAAAGGAAATGAAAGGGAAGGAAAAGTATTCTCTTTGATTTTCTTGGCTGTTTGTTTGAGTTAGGGATAATGAAATAAATAACCAGTCAACGGTCGTTGGTCAATGATCGATGACAGCTGGCTTCCGGTCAGCGGCCATCAATTGCTGGTCAACATTCATCGTCAATGGTCATTAGTCATCGGTCAATGGTCATATGTTCACCAGTCAAAGTGTACTAGGAAAGGAAATCACATTCTCTAGTAGAGGGTGGAGAATCATGTTAAAGGACTTTTTGGGTAATTTCATTCCCTTTTCTTTTTCTAAAAAAAAAAGGAAAAACTGGCTAAACAAACAGTAGAAAATGAAATCGTTTCGATTCCCTTTCCTTATCACCCCAAAACAAATGCCCCCAACTGATATGTTTTTGTACTCTCTTTATTCTAGAATATTAGTTGTTTAGAGATAAATATGGATTAAAATTTATCTTTAAAATATCTAATACTTTAGAACGGAGAGAATTTAGCAAAACTTTGGAGTGTCTACTATTAGGGCACTTGTGAAGAGATAAATATGAAATTCTCTCTAGGCTACAATGAGTTAAGTCTTGGAGTGTGAATATTAAGAACTTATTTATAGAAGTCCATCTTATATAACTTAAGTTCCTCGAAAGTGGGAGTACAAATACTCTCTTTACAAGATTCGATGTACAACCAATCCAATCATAGTAAATCATATGTGTTTGAAACGTGAGCCTGGCACCATAAATATCATGAATGATTGTTTTAGTTACTAACATTCCCTGAATGTCCATTTGACAAACAAACATGAATTTTCCCTCATGTGGTGAGGAGAGAGGGAGGGGGGATGCTGCTCCCCCCATATTATTTTCTTTTCCAGCCAAGGTTGTAAAAGATGGTACGAGAGTTTTAATACAGAATACTAAGCGTACGTGATATGGAAGTATCGATATGGATAAAAGGGAGAACCAGTACAGTTGAAATATTAATATTTAAGTAATCAAAACTTATACTAATATTTACAAGTATAAAACATGTTCCACTTTGTACATAATATTTGTATTTTGCTATTAATTCCTTCAAATTGTATATTTATATATTATAAATTTATCACATTCTTAAATCATAAGAATTTTAGAAGTTTTGTTGAGTGATGTAAAATAAGTTACATAGATGAATTTTAATAAAAAGACACTATTATTAATAAGTAAAAAAAAAGAACAAAAATAGTAAAATAGTAAATATAAAAAAAAAGTTAATTGTAATTTTACCCTCACAAATATTTAATTTATAACTAATAGTGGTCGTGTTTAAGTCATCATTTTTCTAAAGTAAAACCTTATATAAGGTCAATGTTATTTTCATTTAGGGATTTAAAGAAAAAATTTTTTTTTTGCTCCAGTCAAATCGTTGTTTTCAATAGTTTTATCGTATTCTTTGAAAATACGGTAAATACCGAAATATAGATGATTATACGGTAGTACGCCACCGCGAGACGGGCTGTTTGATGAGGCGGATTTCATACGGCCATATCAATATGTTAAATTACAAAAACGGGCGATGTGCCGTATAAACAGCCGTACCGTGCCGTTTTTTACAACCATGTTTCCAGCTTCTTTCTTCAACTTCTTCCTTCAAATCTCCCTAGAGTCCTCCTCAAATTATTTGAATTTTGTTACCAATGCGTAAATCTCATCAAAAGCTTCAATTCGAGCACAATTTCTTGTGAATTTTGTGTAAAGTTGGAAGTGGCTTTACCGCGTCTCCAGCCTTGCTCCATCTCCTCACCACCGCCATCGCATCCCATTCTCATCCCCTCGTCTTCCGCCACCGTCATCGTCGCCCCACCTCATCCCACTGTCATAGTCCTTTTTTAGCCCGGTCGCCGTGGGGTTGATGCCTCCACCACCACCTTGCTGCCTCCTCACCTCCACTGTTGTCATCGCAGCCCCGCTCCTACCCTCCGATGTCGGTTCTGCCTCTAGAAATAAGCCTCTGGTGTCAACTACTCTCGAAACCAGCCTCTCGCCTACTTGTTGTGTCCAGATCTGGTGCAGATCCAACTGTTGCATGTCGGTTTTTGGAGGCTTTAGAACAAAGTTTGAGCTCCCAGTTGGCCTCTATTATGTTTTTTCGTATGTTATAATATTGTTTAGTTCCATTTATCTTTTGGAAATCCTTTTTGGTCAACTTGCTGAGCACATCTGGAGGAGTCGGCAGTGAGATCTTCTAGTGCTTCTGGTGGTGTCTTTCCCGACACTATTATCCACCCCTATTTGCACTCCTAAAAAATGATGTTGTCACTGGCAGGTGGATAGACAGTCGTTCTTTTGGATAGAGGTAACCTCAGTGAGCTGCTTTCTTTGGACTGGTCATTATGGTTCCTACTTCGGTCATAGCTAGGAGATCTCTTGTTGATTCTTCTTACATCGGGTACCCTGTTAAGTTCATAGCCATAGGATGCTTCCAATCATGTCTATGTCTGATGTTTCTAACTGTAATCTTGGTATCCTTGTTGGTTATTAGCTCATGATCTCTTAGGCATGTGATCTTGTGTCTTTAATCTAAACTTTGGGATTTATTTTTATCATAATAACCATGTTTTGTTATCAGTACCTAGATTAAATATACTAAGTCTCTTCAGTAGCAATTATTGAACCACAAAACCAATCCCTCAAAAAAGTATTTAGGTAAAATGAGACTAAAGCTTGATAATAACTCCATAATCTCACTTGTTACTGAAGAAACAAAAATACATCCTATAAGACTTGGATGTTAACCTTACTATTGCCATGAATTAACTTCAAAACATAATTATTGGGTCTCAACTATAGAATCTCATTCTTATTTTCAACAAAATGACCCACCATGTACCCTTCTTTGCCATAGTCCATACATAGCATACTAATGAATCATATAAGCTTTGCACTAGTCTACAAGTGTCAAATTACTAGTATCAAGCTGTAACTAGATCTACGAATATATTGTTCTAACCCAATACATCATTGAATACAAAGCCTCATAAACTTGTAGACATGTTTCTAAGCGATTGGATACCATTTCTTGTTCCTATCTTTACAACTTCATAAGTATTGTCTTAAAGTAGTTTTAGTACTTATAATCACCACTTTAGTTATAAGAGAAATACTGCTCCAACATCTTTGAATGGTAAGCAAGACAATTCTAATTAGGACCAACCTCCCAACATAAATTTGAGATTTAGCACACTAATCATGAACTTTTTTCCAACATCTTATAAGAATCAGGGGCATAGTCATCTAATTAAGATGTTAAGTTGAGGAAGGAACTACGAGGCATCTTACATGAAATTTCCCTTCATAGAGTTGAAGCATTTCAATGATTAAATCTTTTACCTAGTCTTGAATTCATTTATACAAACACTTCATTTAGCAGGATTCACATGTAACCCCCAAATTAGGGATAAAATATTCAATTTTCTTTTCCAAGCTTAATTGAAATGAAATCCTCAAAATTAATAAATTATCCACAAGAAATAGGAGAGTCATTCCTATTTTCATACATATGGGATTCATCCTATTCAAATTTTCCAAGAGATATTAAACGGGGAGAGTAAGTTCCCTAGCCTTAGGTCGTTCTTCTTTTTAAAGAATCAATAATATTTCCCATTAATCAAACAGAATGCGAGAGGCTATAGAATAGCCAACCCAGGAAAAAAACTAAGCATGAAAGCCATAACCTCTCATAATATTCTTCACTAAAATCAAATTAACTTTTTTAAGGTTCTAGTTTAAGTAAATCAATCTTAATAACATATATATGGGAAAATTTTCCTCTGTAAGTGTCTTAGTTTTTTATTGATCAAACTTTGAATGAGTCACAGACATAGAAGGCTAAGTCTGGACCGAACCAATTAAGGTGCCTTGCGGATCAAGTCTCGTTTACGAGTAAATCCAAGTTTTTACTCTGGTTTTATCTTTAGGCAATTTAGTTTAGATTAATAGAGGATTCTATTTTAGTGAAAGTAAAAAACAGGTTGTTAGGATTTAGCTTTTAAATAAATATTTTATCCTTAGATAAAATCTTAGAAATTATTTTACTTATTATGTTGATATATATAGCAGCTGTGAAGAGAAGAAGGTTACGGTTGTAGAGAGGAAAGATCAGAGAGTGTTATCACGTGCAAAAAAGAGAGGAAACTTGATTATTGTGATTCAATAGAGTTCTAGTTGAATTACGTGTTTGCTCATTAGAGAGGTTGTTCTATATGAGTGTGAGGGCGTATTGAGTTGTAACACCTCTCGATAAACACATAATAATCCTCACGTAGCAAAATTAAGTAGGCATCATTAAAGACGTCTTACAGGAGAATAAACAACATTAACTCTCACTCGGGTGTCACCTGCCATTACTCACCCATGCGAGTAACGAAGCAGAAACTAAATCCAACAACCAAAATAAACAGTACTACTAAACCGCTGTGACAACGAGATAAATCCTATACATCACACTAAGTCCAAAAACCATAACCGTCGACAAGTGAGCATCTACCCAATCCCACACTTTGGCTTCGACGATGATCAGCAACCTGCAACAAGCCATAAAGGCTCAGCGATAAACGCTGAGTATGCGGGCCTGGACCCTATTGGTCACTTGTCATTTTAGCCATCTTGATATTAGATTCATTACATGCTGTACCGGTTTACAATAATAATAACAACCGTAAACGTTTAAATGAACACATGACAGTTCAACCAACAGTATTATCACACAACCAATAACCCATAGTCAATAACCAATAATCAACAACAGTAACCAAACAAGATACGCGTATTAATTAACTGTACTTGTTAGTTGGTCGACTGGCCCTTATCCTTTAACCCAATCACTTAACCTTTTCCAATTAAATTCCACCTCAGGCGTCATGTTAAGACAACCCTTAATAACTTAACAATGGACAGTATGTCCCCTGGGTTCCAAAGGAACCGTTACCAGCTGACCTTATGGCCCTGGATAAAGACCGATCCGGTCGAACCTGTGCACCAACGGCAGTGCCCTCCGCCATCCCCGAATGTGGCTGATGGATTCCCTTGAGTGACTCCCCATTGAAGTCTCTCATAGTGATCACGATGCGCAACCAGAAAGTCGAAACAGTCTGGATTCCTCTCTTTATAAGTTAGTCCTTTTTGTCAGTGACATAATAACCAATCCTTGAGTTACGACTATAACAGTTGACCATCAGTTAGGTTCAATAATACCTAAAGGTCAGTTAGTCTTGTTCCAGTTTAGATGTATAAACTTTCAGTCATAAGACGTTCGCGTAAAATAAAACGCAGTGGTGTTGAGCAACACAGCATACAATATCATATACATAAAATCACAGATATCACTTTAAACAATTAACACATAATGTCTGGACCTTAGGATAATCCTTAGGATTTTCATACCACACATTAACATACAAGTTATCAAACAATTCCGGGCCCTTTCTTAGGTCAACCCGGATCAAACCCTTCTTCACATACCGTTCACCAAAGACCTAGGTTGCGCAGTAGACCACTAGCTCGTCGAGCGCCTTCGTCAGTGATACGGTCTAAATATCAAACCTAACATAAGTCAGTCCACATGACTTATTTAAGCTCGGTAAATCCGAACAACACAAATAATCCCGACCTTTCATCCCGGATTTCAACAATTATTTGTTAAGGTATCGTTATACGAACTCGTTACTCGTAGTACATATTATTTACCAATGCCCGGGTTTATTTAAATGAGTCGGTTATGAAAAAGGTCTTAGTTGTAGCGTTTTTCCAACGTTAGGATGTATTCCTTAAGTTATCAGTATACGAATACTTATTCCCGTTAATACTTAAGTATCAGTTTAATCACTCGGGTTCGGTATTCGAGTATACATTGTTATTGTATGGTTGCATGTGTGCATGCAACGTTAATTTGCACCGCATATCATGCATATGCACTTTTGTTTTATGGCATTATTATTTAACCAATTAATATTGTACCATATATAATACATCTCATTATTCATCTTAATAAACTCATACTTTGATCTATAGTTACATGACTTGTAGTATATATATTTAAACTAATGTCATAACACTTGTCATTTATTAATCCATGACATTTAAACCCATATTGTATATACTTATATATATACATATATTCTCGGTTTTACATATAGATTTATATATGTTGTTTTTATTTGATTTACTCATATAATATATAGTTGCATGTATGCATGCACTATATATATATAGTTCAACTATTCCATATAGTCCAATATGTATATATTTTTAACATATGCTTGCGCATCTCACTTATATATATTCTCATACATTCATATTTCATGATTTATTCACTTATATTATATGTTACATTATTATCATCTTATGTAAGATGATAATTTCCATTGTTGCATTTTTTTTATGCTGTTCATATTAAGAACTTTATCTTAATATTGTCTAACAATTCATTACTTGTATTATAATTTCCTAAGGTTTATTTTAATACCAACCTTAGTTTATAAATTCCATTTCTCATTAATTGTCACATTATTTCATGTGAATATTATTAATGGTAATGGTTTCATTTAATCATGTTAATACTATATAATATCTATAGTATTTATATCTTTGTAACCCATAGTTTATAATTTCGTTCTTGAATGTTATATATGCGGTTATGGCATTAAGTTTTATAAACCATGTTTTGACCACATAAAATTATACAATGTTACGTTAATACCTTATACCATATGGTATGATATTTTATATTCCATTTGACATTATAATATATGGTTTTATAACTCACATTTGATTGCCGCTAGGGCATGCATTTATACACTTATATTTCTTCATTTCTCATATAGTTTTCATTATTACAATGTAACCACATATATTCTATAATGTAACATATACCTTATTATATATCATTTTAACTTAATAGTTAATATAACCTATGGTTATATTTTACCAAAATACCGAACAGCCCCTTGGGCTTTTCTTAATTATTTCCAACACATTATAATTCCTTATAATTACATTCTTGCCACATATATTTTCATAAGTTACATATAGATTATATTATATGGTTTTAACGTTCATTATTTGCATAACCTATAGTTTTTATATTGTTTATTTCCAACAGACCACCAGCGGTTTGAAATCCTTTTTTTTTCCGCCCCAATATTCTCCCTTGTTACATATTGACCACACTTTATATAATATACTTCCTATATGTCACAAAACTATATATTATACACTTTTCTTCATAAAATCATTTATTTAATTCTAAAAATTCCCAAACTTTATAATTATCATCTAAACTATTATATTAACCAATTTAACCCCATATTTTCGGAAATTATGTTTCATACCCCAATAGTTTGTAAATTCCATATTTAACTTGTAACATTACTATAAGTTCACATTTTAATTACTTATATAATTAATTTTGGTCAAAGCTTCCCTCATGGTCTATATTAACCCGTTAACCACTAGTTTGACCATAGTTTCAATAAATTATAGTTTTGACCCCTTTATTTTCAGAATTACATTTTTGACCCCAAACTTAACAAAACTTTATAAAATTCATTTTAATAGTTTTAAAAGCATATTTTTCAGTTATACCCTATATTAGCCTCTAAATTTATTTTAATTACAATCTAATCCCAAATCTCATACGGTAATACTAACCTTTATTTTAAATTCATTTTAAACTTAATATAACACAAAATTAGATGGCCTAAATTATATGGCTTTAGTACAAATCTTAACTTATAATATAAATCACATAATAATGTCATAAAAGACATAATGGCTCACGGTTTTAGTATGTATATTTGTACAATATTTTATAAATTGTATTCTAACTATTTAATTAATTCCATGACATTATATGTCACATAAACATTAGGTTAACTTACTAAAATGTTATACCCCATTTTAATACATAGTTTGGTCATATTATTTTTATAAGCTCACGGTTCCCATCTTCCTTGCCCAATTAACTTTGTAAATTATATTTTGCCACTTATACTATTTTTCTAAGACATATAAGTCGTTTATAAACTAAGTAAGCTAGCCAAATATTGTACAACATTATAGTACACATTTAAATCATCTAATACTCCCTTATGCTCTCGGTAATATTTTCATCATGTAACAAATGACATGAAAATCTTATAATATGTAAGTATAATATACTTACTTGATTATTGAGCAAGCCAATCAACCAACAACACTTCAATTGCTCACGGCTATGCATGTACATATATATAACATAGTTTATTTCTATATTTCATTTGACCAAGTTATATCTCAACCTTCAATTATATATTATCTTATGTATTGGTCAACTTAACCACTTGGTCAATTTGTGTTGATGTGGTCAGTTTAATTTGACTTGGTCAATGTATCCAAGTCAACGAGTCTATATAATTCATATTATATTCCTTGAATAATATAATTCGTTTGTTTGTTCAATCCTTTTATCATGATATTAGTTATGAGCCTAATTTTGTATAATTAAGCCCTCCACTTTATATTATACTTTACTTCTCTTATATGATTTCCACCCCATATTATATAATTCTCCACACTCCATATATTCCTTTTTGTTTTACAATCCATTTCACGCTTGAGTTTAGCAATTTATCGACCTACTCCAAGTATTAACTTGATATCTAATACCTTTAATCGAAATAAAAAAATGTACTACTATAGTGTAGCAATTATGTGCCACTAAATCATAATTTGTTCACCCTTGTAAGGATGGATAACAATGTCTTTTATCGTGATTAAAGCTGCTAAATAACACCCCTATCCATAATTTAATATGTTGTTATAGTATAGAAATTTTCAGAAGTATAGTGTTGTTTTTGTTGTTTAAAAAAACCACTAAAATCTGGTTAATTAACCCACATTATACAATTTTTACAACCCTGACAATATTGACATGTACATAACTAGTATGTTCTAGTTATTTGACTAAGGTGTTTATATTATTTCATTCCTTGTACTAATCTCTATTTCCCAAATATAGAGGGTCACTACGCTCAGTCGTGTTTTCACTTCGCACAGTCGGAAAATGACCATTTTGGCCCTGCTTTAATATCTTTCAGAAATTACTATATTTACCCACAATTTGTGACATATTACTAGGTGACCCCAAATTTCATTACGCACAGTCAGAATTCCAATACGCTCAGTCAGAACAGACCAATTTAGGGGCTAATGTAGGCAAAATTTATTAAAAGCGGTTCGAAAAAAGCAAAGAAGGATTCCGAAGTACTTATATATGTAAAAAAATATATCATAAAATTAAAGCAAAGTATATCATGACAAAGTAGACGAAAAGACGAACACGCGGTGCAAACGGATCGAAAAGCGGAGCTATAACGAAGAAGATATGACAATTTTAAGAATGGAACTCGGCGCTAGAGCCGATAAGGAAGGACCGGCGCCGGCGCCGGTAAAGAAGACCGCGCGCGGGCGCGCGTCACTCTTTACCGGCGCCGGCCCTTCCTTACTGGCGCCTGCGCCGGGTTCCAGTCTTAATTGTCATATTTTCTTCGTTATAGCTCCGTTTTTCGATCTGTTTGCGCCGACACGTTCGTCTTTTCGTCTACTTTGTCATGGTATACTTTGCTGATAATTTTTATGATATATGTATTATTTCTTCTTAAGCACAAAATTAACTATCATCGACGTCTTGTTCGAAATTCCCTATCAACCACTAATTATATGTCCGTTGAAGAAGAATCTATTTGAAATTCATTGAAATTTCTATCATTTCCACCAATTTCACGTCCATTGACGAAGAATCTATTTGAAATTATCAAAATTTCCTATCAATATCAATATTAACTATCATTATCGACATTAACTATCATTGACTTATTATTCGATAGTAAAACGAAGCAGGGCTGAGGCGGACCGTAGGGAACACAATGCACGCTACAGGGCTAGTACGAGGAGACGATGTCCCCCGACTTGATTAGTGCAAACACAGACTTGATTAGTGCAAACATATTTGGATTTCATGTACTGGTAGTCAACAGAATTGTTAATTGTTCTGGGATTTAAAATGATGCGTGTGTCGAATAAGTTGTAACATTATGAGAAATGACGTGCGAACAATGTTTTTTGAAAATGAAACTCCGAAATAGAATCGCTTTTGAAGTCCTGAAAATATGTTACCAAGATGTATATATTTTCACTTGTTATAAAAAAACCTTTTAGGAGCAATCTCCGACGACAAACGATCTCGCTTTTGAAGTATTGAAAATATGTTTCAAAGATGTATACAATTTTATTGTAAAAAAAACATCTTTTGAGCAATCTCCGACGACAAACCGATCTAGTTGTTCTTAAATGAATTCACTAAATAGAATCCACGAGAATCATGATACACTAAAGGGCTAACGCACCCACAATTAGGGTTTTCGTGTTAGTCATTTGAATTGTTAATTGTTCTAGGATTTAAAATGATGCGTGTGTCGAATAAGTTGTACCATTTACCCCTCTAATTAGGGTTTTCATGTTAGTCATTTGAGGATTGTGGAATGCATTTTGGGCATCAGTTGTCGAAGTATGTAATTCCGAAGTAGAATCGCTTTTGATTTCCTGAAAATATGTTTCAAAGATGACAATTAAATGTCTTTAAAAAAGACATTTTTTGAGCAATCTCCGATGACAAACCGATCTCGTTGTTCTTAAAAGAATTTACTAAATAGAATCCACGAGAATCATGATACACTAAAGGGCTAACGCACCCACAATTAGCACTAAAACCTAGACTAATTCCTAACGCCACTGTTCATCCTCTCACTTCTCCTATCAAAATGTATCAGATTTCTTCTTTTCCTCTACCATGTACCCCCAATTAGGGTTTTCGTGTTAGTCATTTGAATTGTTAATTGTTCTGGGATTTAAAATGATACGTGTGTCGAATAAGTTGTACCACATTTACCCTCCAATTAGGGTTTTCATGTTAGTCATTTGAGGATTGTGGAATGCATTTCGGGCATCAGTTGTCGAAATGAATTAATTAGTGGAATCGATGGAAATGATAGACAACGTTAGTGTATATGGAAAATCCCTAGTGTTTAAAACTAAAAAATAGACATTTACTACACACTTTGAAGTCTTGATCTTCTTTAGTCTTTCCTCATCGCTCTTGCAGTCTAGTAGAAGATCGTCAATATGAAGTAGTTCATGTTTGTCGTCATCATTACTGCACACTTTGAAGTGTTGATCTTCTTTAGTCTTTCCTCATCGCTCTTGCAGTCTAGTAGAAGATCGTCAATATGAAGTAGTTCATGTTTGTCGTCATCATTTACTGCACACTTTGAAGTCTTGATCTTCTTTAGTCTTTCCTCATCGCTCTTGCAGTCTAGTAGAAGATCGTCAATATGAAGTAGTTCATGTTTGTCGTCATCATTTACTGCACACTTTGAAGTCTTGATCTTCTTTAGTCTTTCCTCATCGCTCTTGCAGTCTAGTAGAAGATCGTCAATATGAAGTAGTTCATGTTTGTCGTCATCATTTACTGCACACTTTGAAGTCTTGATCTTCTTTAGTCTTTCGTCATCGCTCTTGCAGTCTAGTAGTAGATCGTCAATAGAACTATTGTTTTGAGCAATCTCCGACGACAAACCGATCTCGCTTTTGAAGTATTGAAAAAATGTTTCAAAGATGACATTTTTTGAGCAATCTCTGATGACAAACCTATCTCGCTTTTGAAGTATTGAAATATGTTTCAAAGATGTTTCAAAGATGTATACATTTTCATTTGTTATAAAAAAACACATTTTTTGAGCAATCTCCGACGACAAACCGATCTCACTTTTGAAGTATTGAAAATATGTTTCAAAGATGACATTTTTTGAGCAATCTCTGACGACAAACCGATCTCGCTTTTGAAGTATTGAAAATATGTTTCAAAGATGTATACAATTTCATTTGTTATGAAAAAATAACATTTTTTGAGCAATTTCTGACGACAAACCGATCTCACTTTTGAAGTATTGAAAATATGTTTCAAAGATGTATACATTTTCATTTGTTATAAAAAAACACATTTTTTGAGCAATCTCCGACGACAAACCGATCTCGCTTTTGAAGTATTGAAAATATGTTTCAAAGATGACATTTTTTGAGCAATCTCCGATGACAAACCGATCTCGCTTTTGAAGTATTGAAAATATGTTTCAACAATGACATTTTTTGAGCAATTTCTGACGACAAACCGATCTCGCTTTTGAAGTATTGAAAATATGTTTCAAAGATAACATTCTTTGAGCAATCGCCGACGACAAACCGATCTCGCTTTTAAAGTATTGAAAATATGTTTCAAAGATGTATACATTTTCATTTGTTATAAAAACATTTTTTGAGCAATTTCTGACGACAAACCGATCTCGCTTTTGAAGTATCTAAACTATGTTTCAAAGATGTATACATTTTCATTTGTTATAAAAAACACATTTTTTGAGCAATTTCTGACGACAAACCGATCTCGCTTTTGAAGTACTGAAAATATGTTTCAAAGATGACATTCTTTGAGCAATCTCCGACGACAAACCGATCTCGCTTTTGAAGTATTGAAAATATGTTTCAACGATGACATTTTTTGAGTAATTTTGATGATTGTCAAATAAATTCTTCTTTAATGGACATGAATTTAGTGGAATTGATAGGTAAGTTCGAACAAGACATCGATGATAGTTAATGTCAATACATCTAACTGTTTAGATTGGTGTCCAATTCATCAATTAATTAGAATAGAACATGCTTGATTATTTTACTATGGAATAAGAAGTTAATGATAGTTAATATTGATATTGAAAGGAAATTTTGATAATTTCAAATAGATTCTTCGTCAATGGACATGAAATTGGTGGAAATGATAGAAAATTTCATTGAATTTCAAATAGATTCTTCTTCAACGGACATGTAATTAGTGGTTGATAGACAATTTCGAACAAGTCGTCGATGATAGTTAGTGTTGTGCTTAAGAAGAAATAATACATATATCATAAAAATTATCAGCAAAGTATACCATGACAAAGTAGACGAAAAGACGAACGCGTCGGCGCAAACGGATCGAAAAACGAAGCTATAACGAAGAAGATATGACAATTTTAAGACCGGAACCCGGCGCGGGCGCCGGTAAGGAAGGGGCCGGTGCCGGCGCCGGCGCCGGTCCTTCCTTATCGGCGCTGGCGCCGAGTTCCATTCTTAAAATTGCCATATCTTCTTCGTTATAGCTCCGTTTTTCGATCCGTTTGCGCCGACGCGTTCGTCTTTTCGTCTACTTTGTCATGGTATACTTTTCTGTTACTTTTTATGATATACTTTTTTACTTATATAAGTACTTCGGAATCCTTCTTTGCTTTTTTCAAACCGCTTTTAATAAATTTTGCCTACATTAGCCCCTAAATTGGTCATGTTCTGACTAGCGTATTGGAATTCTGACTGTGCGTAATGAAATTTGGGGTCACCTCGTAGTATGTCACAAATTGTGGGTAAATATAGTAATTTCTGAAAGATATTAAAGCAGGGGCAAGATCGTAAAGTTTTTAAAAATTCCGACTGTGCGAAGTGAAAACACGACTGAGCGTACGAGTTCAGCAAATATATCATAGGACTGAAGCTTTATATTTAACTTCCTAAGAAAAACAATGCAGACCATATTAATTTACTAATGTCAGCCAATAACTTATAAGACTCAAAACCAGATAATTGAAGGGAAAAAAATAAATAAAAAAAGAAATCAATTGCAAGCCTTAGCCGGTGATGGAACGTAAGCACCGCTCTTCTATTTCCTTTAATTTATATACCCATTTCAGATCTTGCTAACCCTAACTCCAGTGCTATGCATCGCCCTTCATTATCTTCATTCCTTGTCGGTGCTAACTAGCGAACAAAGGACTCACTCTCTGCACCAACCTTCTTCACTTCCTTCATACCGAAAACTTCAATTCCATAACCTCTTACATTCTCCCTTCCTTTTGAGCGGAAAACTGAAATAAGCATCAACTTTTGGTCTCAACTACTCCTTCAACCTCGCGTCTAGCTCTTGGATTTTGAGACCAGTGTGAAAACTTCAATAGAAGCACAAGTCTATGTGGTTTAGACGAAGAGCCAGAGCTGGATAAATATAACAAAAGGTGTTGATACATGTCAAATAGGAAAGAAACAGAGGCACAACCCTTCTAACTCTACACTTCTCTCTTTTCTGATGTTTATGAAACTCTATATAAATCATTGGAACTACCTTACTCACACGGCAGTAGGCCAGCAAACATCTGCTCTCCTCTTGTGGATACCATTTACAAACAAGGGACATACAACTGCTGCATCTCTTCATTCCTTCATTACACTTGCGACTGAAGTGATGAATCACCAACTGCTGCATCTCTTCATCCTTTTCTTGCAACCCACTCATCCAACACCCTTGCTTTATTCTCCTGTCCTGAACTGACGTACAAGGAATATATTGCTCTATGCTTCTACCCTTTGAGCTTCGGTGGAGTTGCAGCCCAGACCAGCGTAGATTGAACATACGAGTTGAACTGCCCCTTTATTTTCTGCAAGTAAGCTGAAGTTGGTGAGCAAGAACACACAAGTTCTGCATCTGTTATGTCCATGTCTTGAAGTGTCAAGTTACTGGAGCAGCAAGCTCCTGCACTGCACGCACCAGCTTTGAATAGGGGCGCAATTAGCTTATTCCAAACCGATAACATATTGGAAATTATCTTAAGTTTCTGCCATAATCAGTAGCGGGTTTTCACTCTTCCTGATAAACCCTGTTGAAAACAAATGATAAGCATTATAAGCATTAACCAACTCTCTGTTGTTTCAAAAAAAAAATCTCTGCACATAAGCCAAATCAGGTTGAAGTGTAAGTTACAGAATATATAGTATGAGTAATTGTGGTTGGTTGAATGACTTGCGATTCACTTATCAATAAACTGTAACATGTCTATTATATTGGGATAATGGAAATTGAGGATTACAACCATAAGCACAAGCTGTGGAGATGAAATGAGTTAATTGAATTCAACTCTACACTTAAAAAGTGGTATCAGAGCGGAGTATCTGTTCATCACAGCGTGAGGAGTTGTATTGTTGGAAAGAGTAAGGATGCCTTGTTACTCACAAGGGTGAGTAACGGCGTGTAACACCAAGGTAGATAGTTTTATTTTCCGCTGCGAATTATTATTTATCTTGCTATGACTTGCGACAGTATTACAGGTTTAGGATTAGGGGTGTTACATGAGTTCAATATGAGTTAATAAAAGTGAGAGTTCACGTGAAATCATCTAGACAATCCCTATTTCTTATCAATGCAAGTCTAGATTGTCGTGATATTGTTACACAGTTTGTTGTGAGTAACTGCTCACAAAGAAAAATGTTCTAAGAACTTTCAGTTGGTATCAGAGCAAGGTTCCCCTTTTCACATTCAAAGAGAAATCTTCCGGGGTGATCAAGATGAGTTCTTACAACGTTAAGGCACCGAAGCTCACAAAATTCAACCATGCTTGCTGGTGTCAACAAATGGGAGACCAATTGATGTCAATTGACTACGATTTATGGATTGTAGTTACCGAAGGTGATTTTGTTCCATAAGTTACAAAAGTGATGTGACAAAACCAAGGAGAAAAAATACTGGAATGACAATGATAACAAACTATTGAGCAAGAATAAACACGCACTATGTGTAATTGTGTTATCACTTTCTAAGGGAGATCAATAGAAAGTGTTGGGTATTCGTACAGTTAAAGAAGTTTCGAGCTTTCTAAAACAAAATGGAGAGCCTAGAGCTGGAGCCATGGTATAAGGTGAAGAATATCCACGTGTCAACAAGGGGTTGGGGAAAAAAAGTTAAGAGAATAAAAAGAGGAAAAACAATTATTGAAGAAAAATTGTACGCGCGCGGGGAGAGTTGGGGGTTCGGTGTGGTCTTTGGTATTAGGAGAATCAAAACTTTTTTTAAAATGTTATAACTTACAAAATAAAGTGCAAAAAAAAAAAAATTATACAGTTGTTCATCATAATTTGTGCTCTTTAAAAAAATGCATCATGGATATGTTTTGGTTTTTTTTTTTTTTGTTTTTTTTTGAATGGAATCTTTAGTGAAAAATTTTCTTTTTTTTTTTTTTTTTGTTTGATTAATTTTTTTTCAATGATTTATTTTTTTTTTAAAATGTGGTAAGATTTTTTTTATTAAAATTTTTTTCTTTTTTTTTAAACAAAAAATTTTTTTTTTTTGAAACAATGAATCATTTTTTTTTGGTGTTTGGTACATTTTATGTTTTTAGAATGAGTATATTCACGTATTTATAAAGTAATCTTATTCATTAACAAAAAATGAATCTTATTAATAAAAAATGAACCATTTCTTAACAAAATGAATCTTCTTTAGATTTACTTTTCTTAAAATTAGAATTCATTTTAAAAAACAGGATTACTACATTACATCAAGTGAAAAATTCTTTTTTCTTAAATATCGATTCATTTTTTCTTGAACGGTTGATTAAATTTTCTTCAGAAATATTCAATTTTAAATAAATGAAGGTTCATATTGTTTCTCACTAAGTTTGTGGTAAGATTCACTTTTCTTAAACATTTGATTCACTCTTTTAAACAAAAGATTCACTTTTTTTGAAACGAATGAATCAATTTTTTTTGCATAAGTTCATGGTAAGATACATTTTTCTTAAACATGAGATTCACTTTCTTAAATAAAAATTCACTTTACTTAAACATGTGATTCACTTTTTAAAAGTGAAATGTTCACTTTTTAATAATCTCTTAACCACAACCCTAAAAACTGTCGAGTCAGTGATGACAATATACAATATAGAACAATTTAAAATAAAAGATTACCCTACATCACCCAAACTAAAAACCATCCTATGAAAGCTAAAATCGTCGAAGGCATTTTTAGGGTTCTTGTTAACGGTTTAGAACAACTTCAGAAAAGATAACCTTATACCACACACCCTAAAAACCACATTAGGAAAGATAAAATCATCGAAGGAATTTTTAGGGTTTGTAGTGTAGTGTTTAGGTTCATTTTTAACAACATTTGATTCACTTTTCTTAAACCTCTTATTCACTTTATGTAACACCCCTACTACGCACATAACTATACTTGGAATCGCAGCGGAAAATAAACAACTAAACGATAACTAAACGGTTGGTGCTACAATGCCGTCAACCACCCACGTGGCTAACAAGGCTGAATAAATACAATTGTACCGTCTGACGATCAGACTCCCGAGCATAGAACTAACAACCATATATATAACATATAATACCGAGTATTTACAAAATCCTTCACTGTATACTTCACTGTAAACCGTCACCAACAAGTATATAATACGCCACGGGTGCACAGGCGCAACCCGGGCAAACATCCAAAAGTACTTCAAAAGTAAACTACTCTCTAGGACCTAGAGCCACTCTGCCTCTTCGATCCTCATCCTGCAATAAAAATATGGAGCCCCCGAGGGGGTCAGCACCTTTGCTGGTATGGCTAACGCGCAGCCCATCGGCTACCGGGATACGCGCAACCAATTGTCATGATGACATGATATATATTTTAAAACACACAACATATACATATATAACATAACACAGGGTATTAACACACCATAACACACATCACACACATACAGTTCCTTTTAGGAAGAGAACCAACACAGTTAGTCCCCATTGAGAGCTTCGAGAATGTTGCCACGCTCATACTTAGCTCGTTACATAACTCGTTACCGTCCGGTTAGATTGAACGGTTAACTTAACACCAGGTGCCCCGGATATAGTGATCCAAGCACACCGAAACAAAACACATAGTATGCCCCTGTGGCCCGACGTGAGTCAGTAAATAGCCTTGGTTAAGCTAAAGGGAAGGTTAGAAACCAAATTGGAAACTTAACCATAACATACAGAGAGAATCGAACCGGTTATGACATCGACTCCCATACTCACACGCGTGGCCGGAACAGACCGGACTCCTCACTTCCCCCGTTAGCCCATATTAGTAGTTCAACATTGAGCACAACAACATTTCACAATAGTAGGTCAAGTCTTGCTAGACACTCACATGGGAAGAGAGAGCCATAATTAACAACATAATAATATTTAACAACTGTAAACTCTTTACATGGTTTAATCTTACAAAGTCATAAACACACAGAAAAACAAACAACACACAAGCCGGTGTAAACCGGTAGGCAACAGACTGCAAGAAAACCATACCTTGGTCCTTGCCTCGACTGATTTCCACCTTGAGAGAATCCTAAACACATTAGTAATGTCGGTTAATTATTTATTTGACTTCAAACTTACTAAGTATTCAACATGATTGTATGACATGTTTTAATGTCTACCTCACCCTAGGTTACCTTCATTATACACCTTAGGGTTAACTACATAAGTCACATTCTTTCCTTTTTTTTTTTTTTTACAAGTTTAGGTCCGACCGGACTTGCCGACCGGACTTGTCCACGTCCGGTCGATTCCAGAGAGTTTCTCCCCTTCGGAAATTCAGCCCGACCGGACTTGTCAAGTCCGGTCCCATGTCCGGTCGATTCCAGTAACTCAATCCGTACAAATTTTCTACTCCGACCGGACTTGTAAGTCCGGTCCTATGTCCGGTCCATTCCAGAGGTTTATTCCTTTGTAAATTTAGCCCGACCGGACTTGTCCATGTCCGGTCCTATGCCCGGTCCATTCCAGAAACTAATTCTCGCAGGGTAAACAGGTCCCGACCGAGCTTGCAAGTCCGGTCGCAAGTCCGGTCGGCCCCAAATCTATGTTTTCCTTTTTACATTCAACTCCAAACTTCACCCCATATAACCTAGTACTCCCTAACCTCATTTGGGCACTTTAAACACAACTTAAGACACCCTTAAACACTCATAAAACTCATTTTCTAATTCCTTAAGCCTTTACTTATTCCTTCACAAAATTCCTAACACTTACAACATTTTCTCCTAGTTTTTCAAATGGCGTTTCATACCTAGATGGCTACTATACCAAAAGCTTCCTCCTTATTCTAACATCATCTCCCAAGCATCATCTCTCACCACTAATTCCTTATCTCCTTCTTGAAACTCTTTTCCTAGTGTACACTTCTCCTTATTTTACCAAAGTTTGCCTAGGTATTTACCTAAGTCCCAAAGTGACTTTGGTACCTACTAAATCTCAAGATCATGCCTAAGTCCTTATTACATTCTAGAGTACTTCCTAGTTCATCAAAATTCCTTTAAAACATCATGAACTCCTTATTCATTTCCTACATTTTCTAACTCACCAATCCTCATGTAAACACTTAAAACTTCTCGCTTCTTACCTAAATTTTGACATGGGTTCTCCTAGAACATTACTAAGCCAAAACACTTTACCTTCTCCTTTAAACACACAAGAACATCTAAAATCACCAAGAACACTCTCATACACAATTTCACCAAATTTACACCACATTACAATATAGTGCATAATTTAAATTGCATGGCACTTAGGCCCTTAAAATGCATGGCTCTTAGGCCCTTAAAGTGCTTAAATCATAAACACTGAATTTCCACAATATATATGCCTTTAACCTGCAAATACACTCAACACACATATGCCCTTTACTAGTCTCTTGAGAACACCTTACTAAGTCATTCACCATTTGCTCTTTAGGTAGTTTTAATAAGCATTTATAAGCTCATTTCTCCTAAGGCATTAAAAACATTTAAGTTAGTAGATTTACCTCTTTTCCAAAATACTTCCTCCTTGATTCCTTACAAAACCGTATGATAATTTGATTCCTTGTCAAGTTCTAGACAATATACAAACACCAAAATGAGTATTCAAGCTTTGAGCTTCATCTCATTGTAAACCCTAATTTGACATTGTTTCAAAAACATTAATGTAGTTATTTTACCTTGTTCTTTGAAGAGAGTTTGAATATCTAACAAGAGAGGACTCCACCTAGTCCATGAAGAGTTGAAATGAAGCTAGAACAAAGTCACACAATGAGCTATATCAATGTGTATTTTCGGACATGACAAAAACAAGGAGGAAAGGAAGTTTTTATTTGAGATTCCTTACCTAGAATCCAAGGAGAGTAATAATATGTAGTCAAACAAGCTCAAGCTCCTTCAATGGTGGAACACCTTGGCACCGAAATGGAGCTCTTGGAGTTTTGAGAAGATAGGAATGAAGAGCTTGATGAGAGGAAGAGATTGGTGGTGTTTGTTTTTGATTTGGACAAGTGAGCTTGATTTAGCAAGTGGTCAAAGGTGGAGCTCTAATGGTGGTGATGGTATTATCGTGAGAGAACAAAGAAGAAAGGAAGAAGAGAGGTGGGAAACGTGTGAGCAAGGAAAAGAAATGAGAGAATGAAGATTGGTTTTACTTTAGGAGATATTTGTAGTTTTAAAGCAAATAGTACTTTCATTAGTCATCATTATTTACTTAACAAAATAACAAGAGGGTGGTGAGTCACCAAGCCTTAGAAAACCGGCCCCTAAGTATAATGAGGGTAATATAGTCTTTGTTTGTCAATTTAATTACTTAACATAACATATGTTATAAACTAGCTTGTAAAAGTTACTATTCACCTAAGCAAGGCACTTAGAAGTGAAATTTTTGATTTCCCATTAATATAGCCACCCAAATGTGATACTATATAGTACACATATATATTTAAGAGTAATGATGGACATTTAGCCACTCAAAACTCATTTACAAGACAATTTTTCAAAAATGTGCTTTAAGACTTCTTAAAGCACATTTTGTGTTTAACTTGTTTTCAAGCTTGGTTTCTTTGGTAATTGGTTTAATATGTTCATTAGTATATAAATGAGGTCTTGGTAAGCTCATTAGGTCTTACTCAAGTTTATCCCAAGCTTAGAGCACATTTTGGCTCTTATTGACTTTAAAGCACATTTGTGTTTCCTTTTGTTTAAATTTGTTTACTAAGGTTTCTAAGACTCTTTTTAGTCTTAATATATCATGTTTTAGTGTTTAACCAACATGCCAAGGTTTGGGGTATTTCAATCTACCCCCCTTAAAAGAACTTTGTCCCCAAAGTTCATACTTCCCACATATCTTACTATTAGAATACGGGAAACATCTTATAACACCAATACTTCCAACCATCATTACCAACCTTACCATCATTCTTACACCACAACGGACTCAAGGTCCAATCCACACAATACCACAACGGACTCGAGGTCCAAACCATATAATACCATTCAGACACAAAGGTCTGTAACATAACATAGACAATGTATACATATACATGTCGTACACAAACCATAACCGAAACGGCTCTACCCCCCTTAAAAGGGGTACGCCCCGTACCCTATACATATAAACACTAAGAAGCAAACAATGACGGGTGCTTCGCCTTCATCTTTCTTCCAGCTCCCAAGTGGCCTCCTCAACGTCCTGGTTAGACCAGAGGACCTTCACCAGTCTCACGGACTTATGGCGAGTGTCTCGAGTCTTAGTGTCCAGAATCCGTACCGGAGTCTCCACTGATCGCATGGTCGGCTCTAAAGTTAGCCTTTCCGGCTGAAGCACATGAGACGGATGAGACATATACTTCTTCAACTGGGACACATGAAATACATCATGTACCTTGCCCAGCTCGGCGGGTAAGATCAAGTCTATAAGCTACCGGGCCGATCCGCTCCGTCACAACATAAGGCCCACATATTTGGGCTCAACTTGCCTTCTGGCCAAAACGAAATACTCCCTTCATGGGGGATACTCTCAAAAATACCTGATCGCCCACGGCGAACTCCAGGTCACGTCGGCGCACATCTGCGTACGACTTCTGTCTATCCTGAGCTGCTTTCATATTAGCCCTGATCTGGCGAACTTCTGCCTGAACTTGCTCAAGATACTCTGGTCCTATAATGACCGTCTCACTCGACTCATCCCAGCATAATGGCGTGCGGCATGGTCTACCGTACAATGCCTGGAAGGGAGACATCTTGATCGATGCATGATAACTGTTGTTGTAACTAAACTCGATCAGATGTAACTTATCAATCCAGCTGGTCTGAAAGTCAAGTGCACATGCACGTAGCATATCCTCAAGTGTCTGTATGGTGCGCTCACTCTGACCATCGGTCTGTGGGTGAAACGCCGTGCTCAATTTCAGTTCAGTACCAAGTGCCTCTCGTGTAGACTTCCAATATCTGGATAGGAATCTGGTATCTCTGTCAGATACTATCGTCTTTGGTACACCATGATGTCTAACAATCTCTTTATCGAACAATTCTGCCAATCTTGCCACTTTCCAGGTGTCCTTCATCGGAATGAATCGAGACACCTTGGTCAGTCGGTCAACTACCACCCAAATCATATTCAGACCTCCCCTTGTAGGCGGAAGCCCTACGAAGTCCATAGATATGTCATGGAACTTCCACTCCGGCACTGGCATTGGCTGCACCATACCACCAGGCCGTCGGTGCTCAAACTTGACCTTCTGACAAGTGAGACACCTCAACACATAGTCATTTACATCCTTTTTCATTCCAGCCCACCAGAAGTATCTTTTCATACCTTATACATCTTTGAAGCTCCGGGGTGAATCGAAGTAGTAGAACAATGGGATTCACTCAATATGCGCTCCTTCAGCTCAGCGCTACTCCTGGGTATACACAATCTGCCATTGAGCCTAATCAGGTCATCATCGTGGAGTCTGAAGTCATACTTCTGACCCTCGAATGTGCCATAAACAAGCTTCTGTCTGATCTCCATCATGTACTGATCCGTCATCTGAGCACTCCGCACCTCTTCAACCAAGCCAGTATGAGAGACTAGCGAATGGAGAGAGTGTGCTCGGCGACTCAATGCGTCAGCTACCACATTTGCCTTACCCTCCTTATACTGTAAATCGATGTCATAATCATTCAAGAATTCAACCCACCTTCTTGCCTCATGTTCAACTCTTTCTGAGTGAACAAGTATTTCAAGCTCTTGTGGTCAGAATAAATCGTCACACTTACCCCATACAAGTGATGTCGCCATATCTTCAGTGCGAAGACAATGGCCCCCAACTCTAAGTCGTGGGTAGGGTAGTTCTCCTCATGCTTCTTCAGCTGTCGGGAGGCGTAAGCCACGACCTTCCCGTGTTGCATCAACACACAACCCATACCCCTGCCTGATGCGTCGCAATAGACCTCAAAACCATCTGGACCGTCTGGTAATGTCAGAACCGGTGCAGATGTCAGAGCATCCTTGAGACTCGTGAAAGCTCTCTCACAGTCGACTGTCCACTCGAATGGTGCATCCTTCTTCATCAAGGAAGTCATCGGCTTCGAGACACTGGAGAAGTCTCTCACAAATCTCCTATAGTAACCTGCCAGACCGAGGAAGCTCCTGATGTCGGTAACTGTCTTCGGCCTAGGCCAGGTGCGCACTGCATCTATCTTTGCCGGATCAACAGCGATCCCGGCCTCAGAAATCACATGTCCAAGGAATGACACTTGGTTCAACCAAAATTCACACTTAGAAAATTTAGCATACAGCTGATTCTTTCTCAACGTCTGCAATACATCTCTCAGGTGGCTTTCATGCTCACCTCTCGATTTCGAATACACAAGTATGTCATCGATGAAGACTACCACTGATTTGTCCAACTGATCTTGGAACAAACGGTTCATTAAGTCCATGAACTTTGCTGGTGCATTTGATAAGCCAAACGGCATAACGGTGAACTCATAGTGCCCATACCTAGTTCTGAAAGCTGTCTTTTCGATATCACTGTCACGGATGGCAATTTGGTGATATCCGGAACGTAGGTCTATCTTGGAGAATACTGATGCTCCCCTAAGCTGATCAAATAGATCGTCGATGCGTGGTAAGGGGTAACGGTTCTTCACCGTAACAGCATTCAGCTCCCGATAATCAATACATAGGCGGAGGCTACCGTCCTTCTTCTTCACGAAGAGGACCGGCGCTCCCCATGGTGACACACTAGGGCGGATAAAGCCCTTGTCGAGTAGGTCTCTCAGCTGCTCCTTGAGCTCTGTCATTCTGCTGGAGCCATACGGTAAGGCGCTTTCGCAATGGGTCCGGTGCCCGGAACTAGATCAATCTCAAACTCAACCTCTCGTGCTGGCGGCATGCCCGGCAGTTCCTTAGGAAATACGTCAGGAAACTCCGACACTACCGGCACATCTGGGCTAAACTCAGGGTCTCTCTCTATGTCCTGGACATAGCAGAGGTATACATCACTCCCTCGTCGTAACTCGTGATACATAGCCATGGCGGTGATGATCTGAGTCGAAGGCTCCCTGGGCCTCTGGCGGTAAGATATGGTAACCCCAGATGGACTCCGAAGAAGCAGTCGATGCTCGGCACACAGGATCCTGCCCTTGTGCCGCTCCAACCAGTTCATCCCGACAATCACATCAAAGCCTAGTCCGTCGAACTCTATCAAATCGATCGGAAACTCTTCGCCCCTGATTTGTACAATAGCACCTCGGTAGTAGCGGGTACATCGGATCCGCTCTTTCGACGGGAGAGTAACCACGAAGTCTGGCATCTCTTCACCATCTAACCCCAGCCTCTTCGCAAATGATAGCGAAATGAATGTGTGTGAGGCTCCAGAGTCGAACAAGATCGATGCATCCACGCCATTCACTGGAAAGGTACCGGTGAGGATTGTGCCGCTCTTGCCGGCTTCTGCCTTATTGCAGACACTCAGTATACCTCCCGTTCCGAGTGCACAGCCTAATTCATTGGCAAACTAATAAGTATTGGGTAACAACACGGTTTATATGCTTCAAACAACTCCACTTTATTCATTAACACACTTTTTTACAACATTTATTGGCTTATACTGTCGCCATGATTCACACTTACAACATCCTTAATACATACTGGTTTGTCACATAATTATACAAGACTTAAAACTGTCTGAAAGTCAAATTCAGACGTCCGGGTTTCATGTGTGTGGCATTGATCACTGCCGACGGTGCGGTATTCAGTTTGATCTTCCTGATGCCATGGTATAGCATCCTTGATTGCCCACCCATGATTAATACATCTCCCGATTTTAGCAATAGCTTCCTTGCGAGGTCAGCACGCTTCTGCTCGCCATACACAAACACTGCGGTGTCACCAATGGACCAAGACACCACGGGTACTCCCTTACTTAGAGACTCGGGTGACTCGTCCTTGTCTTGGTGCATACCTAACCGTCCACCTTTCTGGTAGAAGTTTACAATGCATAAATCTGCTTTTACACTTGGAATTGAATCCGCTTCAGCTTGTTGAGCAATTCCCACGGCGTGGTTAACGACCGCATGGAACTCCTCTGGTATACTTGCTACTGTTGCTCCATCTTCAGCTCGTACTTCTTGATATGACTTGGTGTAAGGGTTCCAGTCCTTACCCATGCACATCATCTTCAGTTGCATCCTTGCTCCGTTCGGGTATTCGGGTGTGTAAAACCCTCCTGGTTTTGCTCCAAGTTCGTCGCATCGTCTGATGATATGGATTTGTGCCTCCGGTGTCAGGTATCCATTTAAAAGTATCATACCTGGCTGGAACCTGACATTGCTCCAATGGAAAGTCGGTGATGTTGATGTGGTTTCTTCCAGGGTTCGGTGTGGGTGGGATTGGATAACATATATTGAAAGTTCCTTTAAGTTTAGAGCTCTAATTAGGTAAATCTCACACTATACTTTATTTATTCACTCACATGGTTGTTTATTTAAACACTCTCACACACATGCATGAAATGCGGTATGCAGACACTTATTTCAGTCAACAATTTAGGCGGTACCTGGTCTAGAAGAGGGCCCTGGCGCCTCAGACCGGTCCACCACATTCAGGGTGGCCTTGTTGGACCCCGACCCCTTCCCTTCTGGGACTCCGTGTACCTCTGATCTGGGGGTGGCTGGTTCGCCGTCTTCTGGCCATCGGTGGTCGCAGTGGCCTTACCCTTCCATTGCCCCTTGGGCCTGAAGTTCCTACTGTTCGGGTTCTGCCAGCACTCATGGTCGCGGTGACCCATCTTCTTACAGTACCGGCACTGAACATCATTACCCTTGCAGTCCTTGCCGGGGTGGTCGCCGTTGCACCACTTGCAGTAATAGTGGCGCTCCGGTCCAGAGCCCGTGCTAGCTGCTATCACAATACACCATTAATACTTGTTTCACAACTTATAACATATACTCTAACTTATCACAGGTTTAGACAATTACCCTTAGGTGGGTAAGAACGTAGGGGCTTGGCCGCATACGCATAGGTGAGCTGCAGAGGCTCATCAGCAGTGGTGGTCTGGGTCTGGCCCTTGCCACCTTGTTGCTGTCCTTTCTGGGACTGGGAGTATGACTTCTTCTTCTTCCCTCCCCACTGCCCTTGCGTGCCTTGGCCCTCGTTCTGAGCCTTGCGCTTAAGCGCACTCTCCTCGTCCCTCAGACGGACGGTGATCTCCACGATAGCAGCGGCATGATAGCACTCCTATATTTAGGGTGTCAGTTATGCCCGCCAAACAAATTCACATCACATTAACACATTGTACACACTTATTCACATTACACTGTAATTCCTTTACCTGCAAGGTGGTATATCCAGTAGGCCCCATGCCGTAGCGTAGGCGATAGTTCAGTCCGTTGTAGAAACGGTTCACAAGGATCCGGTCTGAGTAACCCAGATCCGGTAGCAGGTGGATAAGTCCGATGAAGGCTGAGTAGTACTCATCTACCGTCATCTTATCCCCTTGTCTCAAGTTGTCCAACTCCAGGCGCTTGGCCTCTTGCACATGTATAGGGTAGTATTTGGCTCGCAGCAGAGCCGTGTACTCCCTCCACTGAAAAGTCGGTCAGCAACTCTTCCCTCGCGCACAAGCTTCCACCAGTTTTGTGCCGAGCCCTTTAAGTAATAAGCAGCAAGTCGCACCTTGACCTGCTCAGGTGGTGCTAGGGTTTCGAAGGCGGTCTCCATCTCGGAGATGTATGCCTCGAGCTTACGGGGATCGGTCTCCCCACTGAATGAGGGCGGCCTCAGATCAGCCAACGCCTTGACCCAATTGGTCTCTCGTGGCGGTGGTGGTGGTGGCTGAACTCCGGGCTGTTGCCCTTGCTGTATAGCAGCAACTAACTGGGGTACCATCTGGGCTACGGCGGCTGCAACTGCCTCAGCCATAGTCTGGGCCGTAGTATCATCGCCCTGGTCACCCATATCTCCAGTACCGCGTCCGCGGCCTCGACCTCGCGGTCTACCTGACATCTGAATTCATATGAACATTTCATTAGCATCATGCTTGCACACTTATCGGTCCAACGATCGTAACGCTTCCCGATAATAAGGTATCTCCACACCTAGTTAGAGGTTAACCTTTCCAAATTTGTTCACTTAGGTATCTGCAGTTAGGTTTCCTAACTCGGTATATCCCTAAGCTCGGTATTCTAGTCATCAGAGCGATACTTCGCTCTGATACCACTTTTTGTAACACCCCTACTACGCACATAACTATACTTGGAATCGCAGCGGAAAATAAACAACTAAACGATAACTAAACGGTTGGTGCTACAATGCCGTCAACCACCCACGTGGCTAACAAGGCTGAATAAATACAATTGTACCGGTCTGACGATCAGACTCCCGAGCATAGAACTAACAACCATATATATAACAATATAATACCGAGTATTTACAAAATCCTTCACTGTATACTTCACTGTAAACCGTCACCAACAAGTATATAATACGCCACGGGTGCACAGGCGCAACCCGGGCAAACATCCAAAAGTACTTCAAAAGTAAACTACTCTCTAGGACCTAGAGCCACTCTGCCTCTTCGATCCTCATCCTGCAATAAAAATATGGAGCCCCCGAGGGGGTCAGCACCTTTGCTGGTATGGCTAACGCGCAGCCCATCGGCTACCGGGATACGCGCAACCAATTGTCATGATGACATGATATATTTTAAAACACACAACATATACATATATAACATAACACAGGGTATTAACACACCATAACACACATCACACACATACAGTTCCTTTTAGGAAGAGAACCAACACAGTTAGTCCCCATTGAGAGCTTCGAGAATGTTGCCACGCTCATACTTAGCTCGTTACATAACTCGTTACCGTCCGGTTAGATTGAACGGTTAACTTAACACCAGGTGCCCCGGATATAGTGATCCAAGCACACCGAAACAAAACACATAGTATGCCCCTGTGGCCCGACGTGAGTCAGTAAAATAGCCTTGGTTAAGCTAAAGGGAAGGTTAGAAACCAAATTGGAAACTTAACCATAACATACAGAGAGAATCGAACCGGTTATGACATCGACTCCCATACTCACACGCGTGGCCGGAACAGACCGGACTCCTCACTTCCCCCGTTAGCCCATATTAGTAGTTCAACATTGAGCACAACAACATTTCACAATATAGGTCAAGTCTTGCTAGACACTCACATGGGAAGAGAGAGCCATAATTAACAACATAATAATATTTAACAACTGTAAACTCTTTACATGGTTTAATCTTACAAAGTCATAAACACACAGAAAAACAAACAACACACAAGCCGGTGTAAACCGGTAGGCAACAGACTGCAAGAAAACCATACCTTGGTCCTTGCCTCGACTGATTTCCACCTTGAGAGAATCCTAAACACATTAGTAATGTCGGTTAATTATTTATTTGACTTCAAACTTACTAAGTATTCAACATGATTGTATGACATGTTTTAATGTCTACCTCACCCTAGGTTACCTTCATTATACACCTTAGGGTTAACTACATAAGTCACATTCTTTCCTGTTTTTTTTTTTTTTTTACAAGTTTAGGTCCGACCGGACTTGCCGACCGGACTTGTCCATGTCCGGTCGATTCCAGAGAGTTTCTCCCCTTCGGAAATTCAGCCCGACCGGACTTGTCAAGTCCGGTCCATGTCCGGTCGATTCCAGTAACTCAATCCGTACCAAATTTTCTACTCCGACCGGACTTGTAAGTCCGGTCCTATGTCCGGTCCATTCCAGAGGTTTATTCCCTTTGTAAATTTAGCCCGACCGGACTTGTCCATGTCCGGTCCTATGCCCGGTCCATTCCAGAAACTAATTCTCGCAGGATAAACAGGTCCCGACCGAGCTTGCAAGTCCGGTCGCAAGTCCGGTCGGCCCCAAATCTATGTTTTCCTTTTTACATTCAACTCCAAACTTCACCCCATATAACCTAGTACTCCCTAACCTCATTTGGGCACTCTAAACACAACTTAAGACACCCTTAAACACTCATAAAACTCATTTTCTAATTCCTTAAGCCTTTACTTATTCCTTCACAAAATTCCTAACACTTACAACATTTTCTCCTAGTTTTTCAAATGGCGTTTCATACCTTAGATGGCTACTATACCAAAAGCTTCCTCCTTATTCTAACATCATCTCCCAAGCATCATCTCTCACCACTAATTCCTTATCTCCTTCTTGAAACTCTTTTCCTAGTGTACACTTCTCCTTATTTTACCAAAGTTTGCCTAGGTATTTACCTAAGTCCCAAAGTGACTTTGGTACCTACTAAATCTCAAGATCATGCCTAAGTCCTTATTACATTCTAGAGTACTTCCTAGTTCATCAAAATTCCTTTAAAACATCATGAACTCCTTATTCATTTCCTACATTTTCTAACTCACCAATCCTCATGTAAACACTTAAAACTTCTCGCTTCTTACCTAAATTTTGACATGGGTTCTCCTAGAACATTACTAAGTCAAAACACTTTACCTTCTCCTTTAAACACACAAGAACATCTAAAATCACCAAGAACACTCTCATACACAATTTCACCAAATTTACACCACATTACAATATAGTGCATAATTTAAATTGCATGGCACTTAGGCCCTTAAAATGCATGGCTCTTAGGCCCTTAAAGTGCTTAAATCATAAACACTGAATTTCCACAATATATAGCCTTTAACCTGCAAATACACTCAACACACATATGCCCTTTACTAGTCTCTTGAGAACACTTTTCTAAGTCATTCACCATTTGCTCTTTAGGTAGTTTTAATAAGCATTTATAAGCTCATTTCTCCTAAGGCATTAAACAACATTTAAGTTAGTAGATTTACCTCTTTTTCCAAAATACTTCCTCCTTGATTCCTTACAAAACCGTATGATAATTTGATTCCTTGTCAAGTTCTAGACAATATACAAACACCATAATGAGTATTCAAGCTTTGAGCTTCATCTCATTGTAAACCCTAATTTGACATTGTTTCAAAAACATTAATGTAGTTATTTTACCTTGTTCTTTGAAGAGAGTTTGAATATCTAACAAGAGAGGACTCCACCTAGTCCATGAAGAGTTGAAATGAAGCTAGAACAAAGTCACACAATGAGCTATATCAATGTGTATTTTCGGACATGACAAAAACAAGGAGGAAAGGAAGTTTTTATTTGAGATTCCTTACCTAGAATCCAAGGAGAGTAATAATATGTAGTCAAACAAGCTCAAGCTCCTTCAATGGTGGAACACCTTGGCACCGAAATGGAGCTCTTGGAGTTTTGAGAAGATAGGAATGAAGAGCTTGATGAGAGGAAGAGATTGGTGGTGTTTGTTTTTGATTTGGACAAGTGAGCTTGATTTAGCAAGTGGTCAAAGGTGGAGCTCTAATGGTGGTGATGGTATTATCGTGAGAGAACAAGAAGAAAGGAAGAAGAGAGGTGGGAAACCGTGTGAGCAAGGAAAAGAAATGAGAGAATGAAGATTGGTTTTACTTTAGGAGATATTTGTAGTTTTAAAGCAAATAGTACTTTCATTAGTCATCATTATTTACTTAACAAAGTAACAAGAGGGTGGTGAGTCACCAAGCCTTAGAAAACCGGCCCCCTAAGTATAATGAGGGTAATATAGTCTTTGTTTGTCAATTTAATTACTTAACATAACATATGTTATAAACTAGCTTGTAAAAGTTACTATTCACCTAAGCAAGGCACTTAGAAGTGAAATTTTTGATTTCCCATTAATATAGCCACCCAAATGTGATACTATATAGTACACATATATATTTAAGAGTAATGATGGACATTTAGCCACTCAAAACTCATTTACAAGACAATTTTTCAAAAATGTGCTTTAAGACTTCTTAAAGCACATTTTGTGTTTTAACTTGTTTTCAAGCTTGGTTTTCTTTGGTAATTGGTTTAATATGTTCATTAGTATATAAATGAGGTCTTGGTAAGCTCATTAGGTCTTACTCAAGTTTATCCCAAGCTTAGAGCACATTTTGGCTCTTATTGACTTTAAAGCACATTTGTGTTTCCTTTTGTTTAAATTTGTTTACTAAGGTTTCTAAGACTCTTTTTAGTCTTAATATATCATGTTTTAGTGTTTAACCAACATGCCAAGGTTTGGGGTATTTCAACTAACTTCTCAGGGGGTATAGCCCTTGTTATTGTGGTTTTGTTTTGGGGGTTAAAACACTGATTAAAGCACCTAACTAATCGGGTAAGCTAATCGAAAAAAAAAATGAAAGTCAAATCGTGAACAGAGAGGAAATAATAGAAAAGGAGAGCAGCAGTTTATAGTTTCTGTTTTCTGTCATTCAGTTTACAGATTTTTGAGTAGAGGAATTTTAGAAGTGCAGACCCTGTTGTTTTAGGTCTGTTCTTGAAGTAAAACCGTGGAGAGCCACTTAACTTAAGGGGACAGCAATCTGAGAAACTAGAAATGACATTAAAAGAACAGAAAGAAAAGAACAGCAAAAAGAAAACAACTACCACCGCATCAGATTGTTCTTTATGGTCTGTATAACATTATTGCAGAGGGACACTCCTTGTTGGTTTGGGTCTGGTTTGAAGCTAGATTAAACCAAAACACTTACTACATATGCAAGTGTCAAGAGATAAATTGGAAGGCAGAAACGTGAGCAAACGGAAAGAAGTCGATAGGAGATATTTCAGTTTCCATGTTTCAGCTTTTCATTTCTTTCAAGTTCAGTATAACTTGTAACAGAGGGATTAGAGGGGGTTGTTATGGCTTGCCTATAAACCTAAGACCTAACTAATACACTTAATGAAATTTGCAGAAACTTGGAACAAAATTAGAAATCAATCTAATGCACTAAAACAGAAGTTGGAGGGAGTGTATGCACAGGTGGTTGTTTCAGATTTCTGAGAATGGTGCTTCTGTATGAACAAGTTTCAGAGGTGCTTAAAAGGTTGTATTGTTGTTATAATGGGTTTAAATCATTGCTAATACACTTAAGTGAGGCTATAAACATCTTGGGAGGGATTAGAAAACAGATAACTAAACCTAAAAGTAAGATTGAAGGAGAGTCACCCAGAATTCGGTTACAGTTTTCTGTAGTTTCTGTTTCTGTAAATTGGACTTTCAAAGTTGTTAACATAGTTTCTTTGAGTTTGTTTTAAGTTTAAACCCTCCCTAATACACTTATCTAGTTGGGTGGAAGTGTTGGGTGGAACTAAATAACAGATGGATGTACTGAAAGAAAGCTGGAAGAAGAAAAGTTATAAGCTACATGTTTCAGTTTCACTTCTGTTCCCGGTTCTGAATAACCGAGATATAGGTAGGATGAGAGTGTTGAATTGGTTTAATAATGAACCCAAAACAGTACTAATGCATCTAACTATGTTGATGAAACATTTTGGGAAGATTAAACCTCAGTTGATGCCCTAAATGTGGGGTTAGTGAAGGTTAGACATTGAAAGTGTGTTTTAATTTTTCAAAACTTTGGGGCTTCTGTATAGATGAGCTCTAGGAGTATTTTAAAGAATTTATTTCAGTGATAATGGATTAAACACATCGCTAACCTATTGATATAAGGAAGAAATACATTTTAAGGGAATAAAAGTCCACCTCAGATCAGCTTGTTACATGTTAGTGCTTAGAATACCTTAATACGTTAGTTAGAGGATAGACTTAGTTAACGTGTGAATTGACTATGTAAATGTCCTAGGAGTGAGGTAAAGCCTAAGGTTATTACTTTGGAAAATTTCTACGGGGTAATATAAGTTGAACAATCAAAAGTTCACCTAGGGAATAACACCCGGTATAATGAGATAAACTAGAAAAGTGTCATCACATGAAATCATGAACTGATACGTTACTTTTAATCAACATTAGGGTCGTAACGAACGCCAACCAGGAACCCGTGTGTGAGACGACACTGCTTCTGATCCAGGTATGGACATGTGTGGTTCGTATGTTGTCGTGTTACACGGCTTGTTTGCTGTGTGCTTTGTGTGAAAACGACCATAAGATTAAAGCATGTAATTGGATTGCTTGCGTATCTTGCTTATATGATTGCTATATCATGGTTGCATATCATTTGTGCGCACACAGTAGTTTAGTCCCTTCTCGTTTACGAACTTGAGATGAAACACGACGAACTACGCAAACAAAATGAAACAACTATACAAGAAGAAAACTCCTCTTAAACTATAGAGGACTTCTAATGACACCCACTATGGTGTCGAACTTATAATGATAATGAAAAGTAAAATACCTATTGGTGGAACACATCCTGAAGTCTAGAGATGACCCCGCTTCCTCAACGCACGACGCCGGGAATGGAGGATTAGCTATGGAGCAGACGTTCTTCAACTTATGGTGGTAAGAGAATTCACAAATAAACCTTAAAGAAACAAGGAAAAGATTAACACCTACATGATATGGTCACGGGATTTGAACCGTACCCCCAGACCTGATGCAAGGGAAGAGAAAGAAAATATACATCATTGGGAACAAGAGAAAAGAAATGAAAACACACAACGCCCGAACGATCCCATAGTGAGGATCCTTAGTAAACATACCTATGCACATGCTTGATGACCTACATAATTGTTGTTTGCCATACTAGCAGCTTGTGATGCTTGGTTGCGTGTTTGATGTTGCTATGATGTCGACAAGTTATGTTTGGATGTGTGTTGCTAATGCCTTGCTACCTTTAAGTGTGTATGATATCATGATGTATGGTGATGTGCTTTACTGCCTTATTATAGCATGTGAATTGGATTTAATAATATTCGACCGAGTAGTCATGTGGCCCGGCAACATACGGGCTACACACGTTCATACTCAGCGTAGTTTGCTGAGTCCTTCCCAACCAAATTTTTACAGGTATTATGCCGGACGATTACGGAACGTAGGCGGGATGGCTACCATGGGGGTAGCCCATCAGGGCATAACGTTTGAGGATGTAGCTGTATGTTTAATGTACCCGAGATGTAATTTTCAGTTTATGATTTGGCAATTTGTTGTAGACACTTGATAATTGGAATTGTATCTTACATTGTACATGAGTTTTGGTGAGAGCTGTTTCCAGTCATGCAGACCGTAACTTAGAATTGGTAATGTGGTCTGTCAACCACGTGGGTGGTTGGCATCTGTAGCACCCGGATGAAATTAAGAATCCACTGTGTAGTTATCTTGTAATGTGGCTAGGAGCCTGTTTGTGCTATGGGATGTTTATCCGGGGGTGTTACAGAAAGTGGTATCAGAGCGTAGTTGCGCTCTGATGACTGGAACAGAGTAATACCGAGCATAGGAAAACCTGAATTCGGGGAAACGGGGTTAAGGGTTAGTATGTGAGGCGCGATAGTTAGGATTCTTCCCCAGTAATTACTGGATACCTAACAGACACCTACACCCAACCCCTACGTCCCAAGAGTCCATTTTAAATCATAGAAAAGACGCCGGAGAGGTAGAAAGCCTCCTCTTACTCGGGGAAACCCGATCTAGCATCTACTTAATGTTATACAATCAACCCGAGGAGAAAAGACTATACTATACAATCGACGTTGCCAAAAGGATAATACCCGTAAAGGGACCAATTTTAGCGACAACTTGGGTCGACATGCTTAGCAGTCGATAGGACCGACCACACAAGCAAAGAGGACCGAAATACCCTTAAATACATGAAACAAATAAAGCTAAAATAAGCGATTAATTAAGCCAAGGATGGGAATTGAGATAAATTCTACAATTCGAACACTTGAGACGGTAATTTAAGAAAACCTCTCGTAAGGCAATGAAATAAGATAATGTAGCTCGAGACGAAACTACACCATAAAATTGGTACGACCTATTATGCTTAACGAAGCATAACACAATGTTACACACTAAAGTATAATATTACGGAATTCAATTAATTCCCCACCCCAATACAAATCAAACAGAGAAGAAAATGGCAATGAATCCGCCACTACGTTCAAACACCTATCGAATATTTTGTTCAAGGAGACCAAATTAAAGAAATTGTGGGCCATGGAGAATTAAGTTCCGATCATGGAGGAACAAGTTCCGAAAGAGGAACTGTTAAAAACACCCGCAAGCAATGCAACGGGTAACTGTGAAATTTAATGTGATAAAAAGATAAACCCATTGAATCAAGTATATATCATTAACTATGGTTATGAAGGAAATGATCACACATGCAACGTTATTTCGCATAGCATTTAATGTTACTTCGCACTAACACCATATGATAGTATTATTTAACCATTTGGTATTGTACCATATATTACATATCACATTATTCATTTTAATAAACTATACTTTAATTTACACTGTATGATTTACAGCATATATATATTGATACTAATGTCATAACACTTGTCATCCATCACTTCATGACATTAAAACCATATTGTATATACTTATATATATATATCTTCTGGGTTTTACATATGCATATATTGATATATGTTGTCTTGACCTAATCATATAATATAGTTGCACGTATTGTGACAATACTATTCCTTAAACTCCCTCCATTAAATGTTACATTTCATTATTTTATGTAAGGTAATTATTCTTACTAGTTGGTAATATATCATACAAACTATATTAAGATTCCTATCTTAATATCATGTAACTTTTCTATAAAACAATAGTAACTTTTAAAGTTTATTCATTATACTCATTATTTTGTAAGTTCATCTATTCATTATTATCACATTGTTTTATGTGAATAGTCTTACTTATACACGTATTATATCCAATTTAAATACCAATTGTATATGTAGAAGTATATATATATACATCTTCTTGCTTCAAATGTTTGTCAAGGTTAATATTACTTAGCCAAGTAATTTCCAACCTTATGATACAAATTCAATTATGCAATATCATATAATTTAATTCCTCCTATTTAGTATAGCAACTATGACAAAAAAAGGGGGCAATTACCGAATATAAATCTTGGAGTAAGATATAAGTAGCGATAAGAAAATATCACTCATAAAAATAACAATGACGTGGGCTCTACTATCCTAAGTAACGGTAATACGGTCCTCCAATACAAATATATTCGAACATGCGATGTCCTAGATAAATTCTAGGCATACATTAGGACCTAAAAGACTTGTATACACTGGACAAATTATTCACTATAACACCTGGGGTTGAACCTTAGGCAAGAAGATTAAGAGAATCTAATCATATGGGGAGACAATGAATACGGTGCGGATGGATCACCTATATCCACACTATCTCTATGAATACGGTGCGGATGGATCACCTATATCCATACTATATCTATGAATACGGTGCGGATGGATCACCTATATCCATACTATATCTATGAATACGGTGCGGATGGATCACCTATATCCATACTATATCTATGAGTACAGTGCGGATGGATCACCTATATCCATACTATCTCTATGAATACGGTGCGGATGGATCACCTATATCCATACTATATCTATGAATACGGTGCAGATGGATCACCTATATCCATACTATATCTATGAGTACGGTGCGGATGGACACCTATATCCATACTATATCTATGAATACGGTGCGGATGGATCACCTATATCCATACTATATCTATGAATACGGTGCGGATGGATCACTTATATCCATACTATCTCTATGAATACGGTGCGGATATATCACCTATATCCATACTATATCTATGAGTACGGTGCGGATGGATCACCTATATCCATACTATATCTATGAATACGGTGCGGATGGATCACCTATATCCATACTATATCTATGAATACGGTGCGGATGGATCACCTATATCCATATTACATCTCCCTATATGAGAACTTGGAATGAAAAGAACTCAAATATCAGAAGGATACGACCTTGGAACTTATAACACATAAGTATACATATATTATGGATACAAAAATGAGTGAATGTATATATGTACACATTTAGATATATACATAGTTGGAAAAAAAATTAAATTGACTGATTGTTTGTTGGACGTGCGAGGTTGAACTTAACCCTGGTCAGGTCAAGTGATACTGAGTACAAATTGGGGTGGAAGGATAGTTCAACACTTACGCTGACCACGTCAGTGTTGGATGATTCTCGAAACCTCCTACAAGTGGACACATGAACTACAAAGTACGAAGGATGCGATATCAAAAATTTAGAGGTTACAACCACAGAAACTTCTAACATATATAATGTGGTAACCTTTTGACTGAAACCAATTGAAGTCAACCAGCAGTGTCAAGGCCATAATTGGGCTGAAAAATAAAGATACTTAGAGATGAAAAACGTCTAACTTGGTTGTACACATTAAAGGATAAAAGAAAGTAGTAATGCTAGGAGAGTAAACTAGCTAGCTACACATAAATATGAGCGGTAACATAAACTAAACAAATCGTGGTAACAATGACACGTCGATAACATTCAAATACTAAGAACTAAAACATTAAAGACCAAAAGGGTCAGCCAGAAACGACAATTCAGATGCTTAAAACTGCACCAAAAGCAAGAATATCCAACCTCCAAAGTAAATGGATAGACAATTTACAACCCACCGAGACGGTGCATAAATTAAAATACCCCATGTTAGCCAAGAGACTAAGCGGAAGAAACAATTAAGCCATGCACTACCTTGGAAGGCATAGTGAGGGAAACCTAAACCCGAAAGTAATCAGAGTCGCACAGCAGAAGCTGGTGGACCATATTCCACATTTTCCAGATGAATAACAAGTGACATATCGGCCAATATCTTAGACCTAGAGAGGCTAAACCCGAATCCATTTATAGATCAGTTAGGAAACCGATAAGAATCCTTGAGACAGAAACTAAGCCACTAACAAGGTCAAGACTTTGGATGAGATTATATTGTGAGTTACATCGCATAGAAAGATGAATGCCCTGAGAATTAAACATCTTGAACCAAGGCTCAAGGATGATATAAAAGGGATTACGTGGGTGTAATCCATTTTTAAGGGGGTAGGCGCGTTACGTTTTTACTATGTTATTGCTCGTTGTGGTACATTTTTACTGCGTTATTGCTTGTTGTGGTATTGTTTTGAATGCGGTGTGTGTGAATTGGGTGTGTATGGTATTGGATGTACACTGTGCGATGAATGAATGTTGTATGTTGGCTTTTATGGTGTGACATGTTGATTGTCGCATTGGTGTGCTTTAAACACTTGTGATGTATACATGTATGTGTGATTGGGTTGGATTGGAAACCTAGTGGTAGAATGGAAGGTTAGGGAAATGTTGGAACTTTAGAATTGATGGGATTGAATGGATTAGAACCGTGAGATTCGTTGAGTGGTTAGATAGAAATTCAATTGAGACAACTTCGGGACGAAGTTCTTTTAAGGGGGGTAGACTGAAATACCCCGAGTAATTACCACTTTAAATTAGTGAAGTTAAATTAAATTATGTGCAATAATTACCATGAAACATTATGGTATTTTAAATATAGATCCAAGCGGATACTTATACCGCATATACATATCGGTACGTGATACGCAAATATAAGCTCATATGAATGCACATTTCTAAACCGAAAACGCGAATATAGTCGCACACGTATATATATACATATACAAAGATACACGTATATATATATACGACCAATGTTATATGTAAGTAACAACACGACATATTAATACCGCGACGTACACGTATATATACGTAACGTTACAAAAATTACAACGTGGCAAAATAACATAGTCGCATGTATGTATAAATACTTACCAAAAGACGATAGTACAGCGTTACATATATAAGTAACAACGTGACACAATAATATAGGCACATATACATATATACACTTACAAAAAAATATAAAACAAAATGTGCTCCTACCGGGATTCAAACCTGGTGCCCCTAGTATCTGAACCGAATGCCTTAACCAATTGAGCTGTGTACAAATTCAGTAACATACACTAGCGAATTAGAACTAGTCATGAGACTAGTAGAGTAACTACCAAAGAAATTTAAACCATCAGGCACACCACCATCGATCGCAGACCTAGACAGTAAGCATGGGAATTATTTCCACGCCAGCCCTTGTAACTTGGAACCACCAGTTCGTGTTCTCTGGTTGTCTCTTCCATGGCCGGTTTTTATTTCTGTGAGAGTAAACAAAGGACAGTCACTCACCTGAAAGTGTGAGCCCTCCCAACTCCCACAAGTTCCATCGGAACTTACAACCACTAACAGTACTAATTCCCTGCGTCAGCCCTTCTCCCTCTGATCAAGAATTCTTTTCAGTCTTTCCCTCCACACTTGCATGCCGACGCCAGTTGATCCTTGCATACCCAGAAGTCTTCAAGTAGTAAGTTCCAATCAAAACTCCAGGGGCGAGCTCCTTAAATCTTCTTCCTGTTTAGTACAAGATCCCTGCGTGCCAAGACAATCGCAAGTTAGAGCCTCTGTTACTCTGTTGCATTCTCGTTCAAAAAAAAAACTGATAGGTGACCAGCACCCTGGTTCGAACAGAAGTTGCAGGTAAAACAATTACAGTCCCGTGTCTTCCTGTTCTTCCATGCTCAAGTTTCCTCTAACTTCCTCCTCCATTTTTTTCATACAAGAGCACTGCTTGCCGACCACCGAAAGAGTACTGGAAAAGAATCCTAAAACTAAACCCACTCCAAAGACTGATAAGGGGAGATCATGAGCTCAGAGGGAAAAACTTGTTGTTTCAGTTCTTCATTTTTTCTTCTTTCCTCATGTCCGAGTTTTCTCTGCTGCCTAACTCAGTTCCCCTCGGTCTTTGCATAGCTCTAAGCTCTGTCTGGAAATTTAACTCGTGAAGAGGGCACCAAAGCCCCACAGCAACAGCCACTGCTGTGTCACAAAAAAAGAAAAAAAAAAACACACACAACAAGGTAAACACCCAACCAGTCCCTGCACGATCTGTTTCCTTGGTTTATCAAAGTCTGACTCGTGGGTGATTTCCCCTCAGCTTACTGTCGAGTGTTCAAGGTCTGGGAGTTTCCAATGTGCCAAGGAATTACCAGGAGAAACCAACTCCAAAACAAAGAAACAACTCAAGGTATTAAGCTACATAAGCATTCTGTACATATTTTAAAACTAGTTATGTTCTGTACAACTTAACTCCAGTGGAGTTACAAGAGTCTTATCAGTTTAAGGATAAACCTAACACTTGCCAACACCCTTACTTAAGTGGTAACTAATCTGGTGAAGTTGGGAAGATCAGTTAGTACATTAAAATAAAAGTTAGGAGTAGCAGAGTGCAGAAGTTGTTTCAGTCTCTGAAATTTTCGTTTCTCTGTATACTAAATTTTCAGAAGTGACCTAAAATTTGTATTGGCTTAATGACTGATTTAAAGGCTTGCTAAACCGTGAGGCCAAGAGTAAACAAACTGGGAGGCTAGAGGAAGAAACAGTGAACAACTTAAAAAAAATAAGATAGAGTGAAGTAAGGCCATCAGTCTGATGTTTCAGTTTCTGTCCAGTTTTCAGTTACAGTTCTGCATGAGGAGTTTGAGAGACGCTGTTCCTTGTGGCTTGGTGTTGGGTTGGGGTTAAAACCTTATCAAAACAACTCAACTGAGGAACTAAAACAGTTGGGAGAAGTTGAAAGTTAGAGTAAAGAACAAGAAGAGAAGATGTCAGTTTTGTACTTTCAGTTGTTACATTTTCCTCTTCTGAAACTTGAGTTTTGTACGACCCTGCTACAAAGAGTTATAAGAGTTGTAATGAGTTGATCAAGAGCTTAAAACTGTATTAAAACATAACATTGCAGTGCTAGGGAGATCGGTGGCTTACTAAAACAGAAGTGAGAAATAGAAGATTTCAGGAGTAGTTTCAGTTTCTGAAACTTCTTGGTTTGTACACCAAATTTGCTGAAGTAATCTAGGTGTTGTATTAATTTAGTGACCAACTTAAAAGCTTAATAAAACATAGGGCTAAGTGTTAACGAACTGAGGGATTAGGAAAAAGAGTAAAAATCAATGAAACGACAGTTAGCAACTCGAAACAACAGAAACATGTATCAGTTTTTATAATTCCTGTTTTTCGGTTTCTCTCTTATGTGCAAGAGTTTTCAGAGTGTTGTTTAGTTGGTATTGGGTTTAAAACAAAACCAGAACCCTTGATTAAGTAGTGAGTACTTTGGATGGATTGAAGGATAGACTGATAACAAACAGAAAGACAAGAAAAAAAATATACATCAGTCTCACAGACTCGGATTTTCAGTGTTCATTTCCTTTTTCAGTTTTGTATGATCTGGTACAGAAAGATTTGAAGGAGCTATATTGGGTTGCCAATGAAACATCTATAAAATACCTTTGTAAGTTTGTAAGTGCATGAGGTAGATTAGGAAACAGATAGAAGACAGACGAATAATCAACAGAAGATAGACAGAAGAAGAAAGTAAGAAGAGAATATGACAGTTTCAGGTTTTCTGCTGTTGGTGTTTCAGTATAACAGTGATACAGGTGGTTTAAGAGAGTAGTAATGGTTATAAGATAAACTTAAAAACTTTCTAACATACTAGACTAGGTGTAAATAAGCCTGGGATGTTACAGAACCCATAAAACACATTAGAAAGAAAAAAGTAGTGTGCAGGAACATATTTCAGTTTCTGCTATCTTCGAGTGTTCTGTACGCTAGCGTTTCAGAAGTAACCTGGAAGTCGTATTGGCTTAATGACCAATCTAGAAGCTAGATAACTTGTTAGACTAACTGTAAATAAACTGGGGGTACTAAAGAAAAAAAAACAGCCAGCAACTTAAGAAGAGAATTGGAAACCAGATTGTGCGGGTGCTAGTTTTTAGTTCTGAAATTTTCTGTTTTCTGTATGATAACGGTTTAGGGGTCTTATGGGGTGGCGATGACTTATTAATGACTCAACTCAAGTTAACACTGCTAGACAAGTTGGGAAGTATTGAAAATCAAACTGTAAACAAAGAATAGATGCGAAATAGAGGGAAGTTGTCAGCTAAATTTCAGTTTCTGAAATTCTTGTGTTCTCTGTGTACTAACTCTCAGGGGTATAGCCCTTGTTATTGTGGTTTTGTTTTGGGGGTTAAAACACTGATTAAAGCACCTAACTAATCGGGTAAGCTAATCGAAAAAAAAATGAAAGTCAAATCGTGAACAGAGAGGAAATAATAGAAAAGGAGAGCAGCAGTTTATAGTTTCTGTTTTCTGTCATTCAGTTTACAGATTTTTGAGTAGAGGAATTTTAGAAGTGCAAACCCTGTTGTTTTAGGTCTGTTCTTGAAGTAAAACCGTGGAGAGCCACTTAACTTAAGGGGACAGCAATCTGAGAAACTCGAAATGACATTAAAAGAACAGAAAGAAAAGAACAGCAAAAAGAAAACAACAACCACCGCATCTGATTGTTCTTTATGGTCTGTATAACATTATTGCAGAGGGACACTCCTTGTTGGTTTGGGTCTGGTTTGAAGCTAGATTAAACCAAAACACTTACTACATACGCAAGTGTCAAGAGATAAATTGGAAGGCAGAAACGTGAGCAAACGGAAAGAAGTCGATAGGAGATATTTCAGTTTCCATGTTTCAGCTTTTCATTTCTTTCAAGTTCAGTATAACTTGTAACAGAGGGATTAGAGGGGGTTGTTATGGCTTGCCTATAAACCTAAGACCTAACTAATACACTTATTGAAATTTGCAGACACTTAGAACAAAATTAGAAATCAATCTAATGCACTAAAACAGAAGTTGGAGGGAGTGTATGCACAGGTGGTTGTTTCAGATTTCTGAGAATGGTGCTTCTGTATGAAAAAGTTTCAGAGGTTCTTAAAAGGTTGTATTGTTGTTATAATGGGTTTAAATCATTGCTAATACACATAAGTGAGGCTATAAACATCTTGGGAGGGATTAGAAAACAGATAACTAAACCTAAAAGTAAGATTGAAGGAGAGTCACCCAGAATTCGGTTACAGTTTTCTGTAGTTTCTGTTTCTGTAAATTGGACTTTCAAAGCTGTTAACATAGTTTCTTTGAGTTTGTTTTGAGTTTAAACCCTCCCTAATACAGTTATCTAGTTGGGTGGAAGTGTTGGGTGGAACTAAATAACAGATGGATGTACTGAAAGAAAGCTTGAAGAAGAAAAGTTATAAGCTACATGTTTCAGTTTCACTTCGTTTCTCGGTTCTGTATAACCGAGATATAGGTAGGATGAGAGTGTTGAATTGGTTTAATAATGAACCCAAAACAGTACTAATGCATCTAACTAAGTTGATGAAACATTTTGGGAAGATTAAACCTCAGTTGATGTCCTAAATGTGGGGTTAGTGAAGGTTAGACATTGAAAGTGTGTTTTAATTTTTCAAAACTTTGGGGCTTCTGTATAGATGAGCTCTAGGAGTATTTTAAAGAATTTATTTCAGTGATAATGGATTAAACACATCGCTAACCTATTGATATAAGGACGAAATACATTTTAAGGGAATAAAAGTCCACCTCAGATCAGCTTGTTACATGTTAGTGGATAGAATACCTTAATACGTTAGTTAGAGGATGGACTTAGTTAACGTGTGAATTGACTATGTAAATGTCCTAGGAGTGAGGTAAAGCCTAAGGTTATTACTTTGGAAAATTTCTAAGGGGTAATATAAGTTGAACAATCAAAAGTTCACCTAGGGAATAACACCCGGTATAATGAGATAAACTAGAAAAGTGTCATCACATGAAATCATGAACTGACACGTTATTTTTAATCAACGTTAGGGTCGTAACGAACGCCAATCAGGAACCCGTGTGTGAGACGACACTGGCTTCTGATCCAGGTATGGACATGTGTGGTTCGTATGTTGCCGTGTTACACGGCTTGTTTGATGTGTGCTTTGTGTGAAAACGACCATAAGATTAAAGCATGTAATTGGATAGCTTGCGTATCTTGCTTATATGATTGCTATATCATGGTTGCATATCATTTGTGCGCACACAGTAGTTTAGTCCCTTCTCGTTTACGAACTTGAGATGAAACACGACGAACTACGCAAACAAAATGAAACAACTATACAAGAAGAAAACTCCTCTTAAACTATAGAGGACTTCTAATGACACCCACTATGGTGTCGAACTTATAATGATAATGAAAAGTAAAAAAACAAAGGTTGCTGAATTCAAAATGGTTAACCACTGAAACATTCTCTTAATTTGTTCTCTGCCTGTCTTCTATCTGTTTTCTAATTTACCCAATGCACTTACAATTTACTAAGGTGTTTTATCGGTGTTTCAGGTGCATTAGCTATTCCCTACAACCTCATCAAATCCCCCTGTACCAGGTTATACATAAGACAAGTTTTCAGAAAAGAAAACCATAAAACTGAACATTCACTTCCGCTATTTCTTTTCTGTTTCGCTTCTGTTGGCATATTAAATTTTTAAGGAAGACTCACCTCATATCTTAGCTGTCTTAATTAGTGTTTTAACCCCAAAACGAAAATCACAACCACCAGACTATGCCCCTGAGAAGCTCATGTACAGAAAACACAAAACTTTCAGAAACTGCAGTTAATGTATATTTTTTTCGGTTATTGATCTCTTCTGTTTCTTTTAATTTGCTCCCTGGTTTGCTCACTTAGTCATGTGTTTAACAGAGATTCTAAACCCACAACAAGACACAACCCCAGGGACAACGTTTACTGAAATAAAATCCTTCCACAGCAACCCGTGAGAAACTGAACTTAGCTGAAAACTGAATCTATAAACTGATAACTCCACCTTTATTTTCTGTTGGTTCATGAATTGCGTTACAGTTTTCTCTCATTACCAACTCAAGTAGTATAGGGTGTGATAGTTTTTTTTGTTTCAACAGACCCAAACTAGTCTAGTTAACATCTCTGAATAACTTATACAGAAACAGAACCTGTAACACTAACACACTAAAACTGGTGTCCCTCTATTGTATTTTCTGTTTTCTGTTCACGATTTGGTTTATACTTCTTCCCAATTTCCCTTAGGCTTTTGAGTCAATTAGTTTAACATCTTAATATAGTTTAAATTTTTAAAACCACCCAAGGCAGTCTGTCAAGAACTACTGAAATTTACCTTGACTGAAATTAAAGATTTCCGAAACCAAACCTACTAATATAACCTCTTTGCTTTGCTTACAGCTTGGTTTCAAATTTAGTTTTTTTTTTCTTCCAACGTGTTTATGACTTAGCTAGGTATGTAAGGGTGTACTAGTTGTATTTGCGTTTATAAATAAATCTACACTACCCTGTAATACCCCTGGACAGTTACTGTACATAAACTAAAGTTACAGATTTCGAAAGTTATCAGGTTTGACAGTGGGTTTTTAGAGCATGAATTTAATCAGTTGCAGAGGTAGCTTACCACTTATGTATCTTAGATGATCTCCCGTGGTTGACTATTGGCACCCAAGAAACTTCCAGTACTTTGTCACTCGATACCACTGAGAACATTTACCTAGGGGTTAGTCGTTTGATAGTCCAGAGAGAAGATGGGCTGGAGCAACTGAAACTTGCTTGAAAGGCTTTACCTTCTGGTTATGTTCCAGTGAAAGGGCTGAGCAGTTTTTTCTTTTATCCAACAGCTTTTCAACAAGGCCTAGAAGGCTGCATGGGGCGTCTACACATGAAAGGGACAGGAAAGAGCTGAGTGGGTGAGTTGTCTTGATTTGTCTCGGACATCAGAAAGAAAAACAAGGGACAGAAAGAGAGAGTTGCAGCAAGATTGCTTCATGGTCTCACCGTGGGTTGAAATGCAAGCCGGAACGCAGATGTCTCTGCTCGTGAAGGATCAGGGGTAGGAAGGAGGTCTCTTGCTGACTCCAGGAAGAGGCATAGGGAGACGGACCCTTTGTATCCGGGGCGGAGGCTAGTAACATGGGAAAAGGAATAGGGAGACAGACCCTTGGTATCCGGGGCAATGGCCAGTAACATTTAAAAACAACAGGGAGGGAAAGAGCTATCCGGGAATGGAGGATTAGCTATGGACAAGATGTACTCCAAATTGTGGTGATAAGAGAATTCATAAATAACCCTTAAAGAAACAAGGAAAGATTAGCATTGTTGTTGCTAATGTGTTACTACCTTTAAGTATGTATGATACTATGATGTACTGTGATGTGTTTTACTGCCTTATTATAGCATGTAAATTGACTTAATAATATTCGACTAAGTAGTCGTGTGGCCCGGTAACATACGGGCTACACACGTTCATACTCAGCGTAGTTTGCTGAGTCCTTCCCAACCCAATTTTTACAGGTATTATGCCGGACGATAGTGGAGCGTAGGCGGGATGGCTACCATGGGGGTAGTCCATCAGGGCATGACTTTTAAGTTTGTAGTAGTATGGGTAATATATGGGTTGATACTAAACCCGAGATGTAATTCTTAGTTTATGATTTGGTAATTTTGTGGTAGACACTCGGTAATTGGGAATTATACTATGTATAGTTTATGAGTTGTATTGAGGGCTGTTTCCAGTCATGCAGACCGTAACTTGGTGTTGGTAGAGTGATCATGTCAACCACGTGGGTGGTTGGCGTCTGTGACACCCGGATGAGCTTATACCGCTGCATAATTAACTTATGATATTGTCAGACGCTTCAATTAACCTATGGACGTTTATTCGGGGGTGTTACAGAAAGTGGCATCAGAGCCAGGTTTCGATCCTGGGACCTGTGGGTTATGGGCCCACCACGGATACAAAGGGTCCGTCTCCCTATTCCTTCTCAATGTTACTAGCCTCTGCTCTGGATACAAAGGGTCCGTCTCCCTATTCCTTCTCAATGTTCTGGTCTCTACCCCGGATACAAAGGGTCCGTCTCCCTATTCCTTTTAATCTTATTGGTCTCTGCCCCGGATACAAAGGGTCCGTCTCCCTATGCCTTTTTAGATTAATGGTCTCTACCCCGGATACAAAGGGTCCGTCTCCCTACTCATTTCTAAAGGGTATTGGCTTATCATTACCTTTGATAGTTCGACACCATAGTGGGTGTCTTTAGAGGTCCTCTATAGTTAAGAGGAGTTTTCCCTTTATGTAGTTCCTTTAGTTTGTTTACGAAGTTCATTATGTTTCATCTCAAGGATTCATCAACGAGAAGGGACTATACTACTGTGTGCGCGCAAGCAATATGCACAATAATAGCAAGCAGGCAAGCAAGGAAACTAATCAATCCATTCACATGCCTTACACAAGCTCACAACAGACAAATAAGCACGGTAAAACAAACATCCATTTTCATGCATTAGTCTTGTGGTCATAAACAAACAAGGCACACAACACACAAGCCGTGTAACACGGCAACATACGAACCACACATGTCCATACCTGGTTCAGAATCAAAAGGTTGTCTCACACACGGGGTCCCGGTTGGCGGTCGTTACGGTCCTTCGAGGTTATCAAATGATGATTTGTGCAGATTTTTTTTTTCAAGTAGTGTCTGTACGCTTCGTGAGTGGATTGAAGGGGCCTTGGGCTGATCTTCAAGTGCAATTGGAGCTAGTTTTCCAGGAGGTTTTGGCACGACCTCTGAAGGGTCTTACTTTAGGAGATCTCGTAGTGAGTTTGTTGCAGAATTTTCCCAAGATTCTTCCCGCAGTTAACATGCAAGGATCTTGAACTGATGTTCCAACCAGAGTGCTAATATTTCTGGAGTGGTCTTGCTTGTCTGATCTTCAAGAGAAGATGCAGCAGATTTCCAGTAGGTTTTTGACACGCTTGGAGAATGGAGTTGCAAGCAGGTTTATGCAGAACCAGAGGTGTTGCTGGTTAGCTTCTTGGACCACTGTTTTCCTCCTGATCGTGTTGCAGGAGGAGGATCAGGAAGAACAAGCATGGGGATGAACTTACATGCACCAGAACTTATGGGGGTTGAGTCCTGTTCTGGCTTGCACAAAGCGTGAGGTAAATGGGGTTAAGTGGCAGGATTTTGTGGGAACATTAGTGGTGTAATTGTAACCAGGGACAACCTGGGAATTTGAAGAGCACATGGGGAGGAGGTGAGGTCTGAGCATGCGTAAAAAAAATCAGAGGAGCAGGCAGGGGTTTCTCTAAACTTGCACAGACGGTGCAGTATGTGGAAGGGGGTAGTGGCTAGAGTAGTTTATTAATGGAGGAGATTAGAGAGTGTATTAGGATCCTAACAACGAGGTACTGCCTGGCTTAATAATATTTGTCTCAGCTTTGTGGGACTTGTAGGATCTTCGGTAAGGTACAACATGAGTGGGTCTGTTTTTTTTTTCTTTTTAGTTACCTAGTAGGCTCAGTACTAGTTTTAATTGGTTAGTATTAGTTACCGAATACGAGCATAGCTCAACTGGTTAAAGTATTCGGGGAAGGTACGGGAGGTCTCGGGTTCGAACCTCAGCGGGAGTGTATTTGCTCCTTTTTTCTTTCTTCTTCTTCTTTTTTTTTGTATAAGCCATACACATGTCTATTTATATTTATATGTAAGACTATATATTATATCGTGTTATTATTTTTTTTTCGTTACGAAGTTACGCGACGTTATTATTACTTATTACAACGTTACAATATCATAACGTTACGTACATGTATAAGTACGTGACCATATTATTTTGTAACGTCGTCACGCTTCCGGACACGTATACACTAAATTGAATTGTTCACACATTGTTTTATGTACGACTTATATAACGTGTTATTTGTTGGATAATCTCGTCGCGTTCTAGTTGTATGATCATAAAGGTTACTCATAATTAAATTTAACCTTCATGAATTTGGACTGTAAATTATTCGGGGTATTTCATTCCTGCATTGCCAGCAAGAGTGTAGTGGCAGTTCAAGACCCACTACGTGACCATGGTGATGAACGCACCTCAGTTCAGCGAGACGGTTACTGAAGACCCGAATGTCCACCTCACTACATTCCTGAGATTGGTAGGAGCGTGTTCGACACCAGCTTCGCAGGAGGTTGCTTGGCTCACTCTGTTTCCGTTCTCCCTGAGGGATAGAGCAGCTGAATGGTTGAACTCACTAGCGCCCGACAGTATTACTACCTAGGAAGAGTTGGCTAATGCATTTCTGGCGAAGTATTTCCCACCCTCTCGGATGCTAACCATGAAAGGAGAAATTACCAACTTCAAACAGTTTACCGGTGAGACCTTTTCTGAAGCTTGGGAGCGTTTTAAGGGGATAGTAAGGAAGGTACCGCATCACGGACTAGGAGAAGAGGTAGTACTGCAGTCATTTTACAAGGATTTGGACCCTTCTAGCCGGTTGTTGGTTGTTACATGTGCTGGAGGAAGTTTGATGGAGCAGCCCATTGCAAGAATCAAAGAGCTGTTAGAGACTATTACTACAGCAGCTAATCAGTGGGGAGGTACTAGAACTGGAGAAGCTGCCGAAGAAACCTGCTGAGTTTATGAAGTGGATTCGAATACCTTTCTGGCTGCCAAGATAGAAGCAATGTCAAAGCAGTTTGAGCGTATGTGTGCAGTGATGAATCCGCAGTCAAATGCAGCAGCTACTCCTGAGATTTTTCCACCTTGTGAATACTGTGGTAGGGCTTCTAACATGTGCCAATGTACTCCACCACAAGAAGAGGCAGCGAATTATGTTGGTAACAGACCGGGTAATTATTTTGGAAATCAAGGCAATCCGGGTTACCACGCTCAGCAGCAGAATCGTTACCAAGCTAGTGGTAACAACAACTACAATCAAAGACCCCAGCAGTAGTATAATTCTTCTTATCAGAAGCAGCCATTGCAGAATCAGCAAGCACAGAATTTTCAGGTGCTGGAGCGTCTTCTAGTATGGATGAGGTTCTTGCCAGGATGAATGATTTCATCTCGGTTAATACAAAGAAGTTCAATGAGCTGGAAGCCTTCAATCAGGTGCAGAGAACCTTCAACAATGATCAGAGGACATTCAATAGAAACATCGAGACTCAGCTGTCTCAGATATCTCAGCAGTTGGCTCACCGTCCTTTGGGTTCCTTGCCTAGTCAGTCAGAGCAGAATCTGAGAGAGCATGCCAAGGCAATCACGTTGAGGAGTGGTACATAGCTTGGCCCGGTGGTCCCTGAAGCTGAGGCACCTCTTCCTAATGTTGAGCAGGTTGAAGAAACTGCACCAGCGGGTTCTCAAGAGGAACCAGTTGAAGAGGAGGTGACGATTAGCAAGACTGCTAAGACTTCCACACCTCCAAGTCACGCAGTTGCTGAAGCGCCAGTTCCTTTTCCAAACCGGTTGAAGAAGAGAGACTTGGATGAGCAGTTTGGTAAGTTTTTAACTATCTTTACGAAACTAACCATTAACATTCCTTTTTCTGAAGCTTTGAAGCAAATGCCGATATACGCGAAGTTCACGAAGGACATCCTGTCCAACAGATGATCTTTAGTGGAGAAGGATACTGTGCAGCTTACCGAGAGCGTTTCAGCTTTTCTTTCGAAGAAGCTTCCACCTATGCTTGATGATCTAGGTACTCCGGTCTTACCTTGCGCGATAGGTAATGTGAATTGTGGTAAGGGTTTATGTGATTTAGGTGCGAGTATTAATTTGATGCCCTTATCCATGTATTTAAAGCTTGGTTTAGGAGAATGTGAACCTACCCGAATTACTTTGCAATTAGCTGATAGGTCAATTATCCTACCTAGAGGGGTGGTAAGAGATTTAATTGTTTCGGTTGGTACTTTTGCTATCCCTGCTGACTTTGTTATTTTAGACATGGACGAAGACAAGGTATTACCGCTAATTTTAGGTCGTCCATTCATGCGCACAGCAAGGACCCTCATCGATGTTGAAGGGGGGAAGATTATACTGCGATTACATGATGAGCAGCTTGTCTTCGATATGACCAAGCTGCTACTCACCCTTCTGATGTTCATGCTTGTTTTAGTCTAGACTGTATTGACACTTTGATGCAGGACTATTCTTACAGCCCCACGGAGCTGGATGCTTTGGAGAGGTGTTTGGTAGATTCCATAGAAACCACTCATGATGATTCCAAGGTTTCAGCTATAGCATTTCAACTTTCTGCTGGGAGGCCATATAGGAAGAACCACAAAATCGAGGAGGAACCGATGGACCGAGTTCCAAAGACGCTAGCTCCATCGGTGGAATCACCACCTTCTCTTGAAATCAAGCCTCTTCCTAGTCACCTCAAACATGCTTAGTTAGTTCCTCCTGCTGATTTACCTGTTATTATTTCTAATACTTTAACTGATGAACAGGAGGAAGCTTTGTTGCAGATCTTGAGGAGGAACAAAGAGGCGTTAGGATGGTCCATCGCTGATATCAAAGGTATTTCTCCTACGTTTTGCACCCACCGCATTTATCTTGGGGAGGATTACAAGCCATTGAGACATCCCCAACGGAGACTGAACCAGCACATGAAAGAGGTAGTTAAGAAGGAGGTTATCAAGCTACTGGATGCAGGTATAGTCTATCTAATCTCTGACAGCGAATGGGTAAGTCCTACTCAGGTAGTACCTAAGAAGGGAGGTTTAACTGTGGTGCCTAATGATAAAGGTGAATTAGTTCCTCAGCGTACTATTACTGGGCTTAGAGTTTGTATTGATTATAGAAATTTAAATGCCGCCACTAGGAAAGACCACTTTCCCCTTCCCTTTATTGACCAAATGTTAGAAAGGCTTGTAGGACAAGAATATTACTGTTTCTTAGATGGTTACTCCGGTTATTTTCAAATTCCAATTGCTAAGGAAGACCAAGAGAAAACCACTTTTACATGTCTGTATGGTACTTATGCTTATCGACGCATGCCTTTTGGTTTATGTAATGCACCTGGCACTTTTCAACGATGCATGACTGTTATTTTTGTTGATTTTATTGAAAATTGCATCAAAATCTTTATGGATGATTTTTCTGTCTTTGGACCGACTTTTGATTCATGTTTGAGAGACTTGGACTTAATCTTAGCTAGATGCAGGGAGACTAACTTGGTGCTCAATAAGGAGAAGTGCCACTTCATGGTGCAGGAGGGCATCGTGCTCGGGCGTAAGATTTCTAGGAAAGGGATCGAGGTAGACAAGGCCAAGGTTGAAGTCATCGAGCAGTTGCCACCACCATCATCGGTAAAGGATGTCCGGAGTTTTCTCGGTCACGCAGGTTTTTATAGGCGCTTTGTTAAGGATTTTTCTAAGATCTCTAAGCCTCTATGCGATTTATTACTTAAGGATGCTAAATTTGAGTTTACACAAGAGTGCTTAGATGCGTTTAATTTGCTTAAAGCTAAGTTGGTTTCTGCACCTATTATTGTTGCTCCTGATTGGTCGTTGCCTTTTGAGATTATGTGTGATGCCAACGATTAAGCATTGGGAGCAGCTTTGGGTCAGAGGCATGACAAGGTATTGAGGATAGTCTACTATGCTAGTAAGACTAATAATGAGGCGCAGAAGAACTACGCCACGGCGGAGAAGGAGCTGCTGGCGATTGTCTTTGCTTGTGATAAGTTTCGACCGTACATCATTGGCAGCAAAGTCATCGTGCACACCAACCATTCCGCTCTCAGGTATCTCTTTGGAAAGGTTGATACTAAACCTCGTTTGATTAGATGGATTTTGCTTTTGCAGGAATTTGACATTGAGATTAGAGACAAACCTGGAGCACAGAACGGAGTGGCGGATCACTTATCCCGTATGGAAGTTCCAGATGATGGCAGGCCGATCAATGAATATTTCCCGGACGAGTATGTCTACATGATCGGTCATTCCACGAACCCTTGGTATGCTGACATCGCGAACTACCTAGCCAAGGGCATCATTCCTCCAGAGTTGTCATATCAGCAGAAGAAGAAGTTTTTCTCCACGGTCAAGCACTATCTTTGGGATGACCCGTTTCTGTTCAAGGTCTGTGCAGACGGTCTGATTCGTCGGTGTGTTTCTGAGGAGGAAGCAAGAGACATCCTGACGCATTGTCATTCTAGAGAAGCAGGAGGTCATTTTGGTCCGGCTAGGACAGCCGCGAAGGTTTTGGAGGCTGGCTTCTTTTGGAAGAACTTGAACAAGGACTGTTATCAGTTTGTTTCCACTTGTGATCAATGTCAGAGGCAGGGTAATTTATCCAGACGTCATGAGATGCCATTGAACTCAATTTTGGAGGTTGAGCCGTTCGATCTTTGGGGCATTGGCTTCATGGGACCGTACCCATCGTCTCAAGGTAACCTCTACATCTTGGTGGCAGTAGATTATGTCACCATGTGGGCTGAAGCGATAGCGGCACCTACCAATGATGCAAGAGTGGTGCTTAAGTTTTTAAAGAGGAATATCTTTACCCGTTTTGGTGTCCCACGAGCAATCATTAGTGATGGAGGCACGCACTTCTGCAACAAACAGTTTGAAGCCCTTCTATAGAAGTATGGTGTCAGGCTTAAGGTTTCTCTATCGTATCATCCACAGACAAACGGGCAAGCCGAGATCACTTACAGGGAACTTAAGTGGATCCTCCTGAAATCTGCCACATCCTCGAGGCGAGACTGGTCCCTTAAGTTGGATGACGCCTTGTGGGCATATCGCGCTGCCTTTAAAACACCTTTAGGTATGTCCCCGTAGAAGTTGGTTTATGGCAAGGCGTGTTACTTACCCCTGAAGCTGGAGCACAAGTCCTTTTGGGCACTCAAAGCGTTGAATTTTGATCTACATAAGGCTGGTGAGAAGCGCAAGTTATAACTGTGTGATCTGGAGGAGTTTAGAGAGGAAGCTTATGAAAACGCCAGAATCTATAAGGAGAAGATGAAGCGGTGGCACGATAAGCTGTTGGTCAAGCGGGAGTTTCACGTTGGGGATAAGGTTCTTCTATTCAACTCCTGTCTGAAACTATTTCCTGGGAAGTTGAAGTCTCGTTGGTCTGGACCGTTCACAGTGACAAGTGTCTCGCCTTATGGAGCTATCGGTCTAATCAATGTAGAAGGAGAGACATTCAAAGTCAACGGGTCTCAGCTGAAGCATTATCTCAGTGGTGACATCACTGAAGTCCATTAGGTGATTACATTCCATGATCCTCCGTATTGATCAATCAGTTGTAAGGTCTAGCCAAAGACCAAAAAGACGGGCGGCTGACTGGGAGACAACCCAGTTTTGTGAGTTTTCCCTATTTTTGCTTTTGTTTATTTCTCGTAAGTTTTGTTGCTTTCATTCTTAATTCTAGGTCTAATGTGTTTATTAGGCATGTTCTGTTTAGTTTTTATTGTTTTGAAGGTAAATTTAGAAAGTTTGGAGAGACAACAGTTGTAGATTTTTGTTTCTGGCCACTTCTGAGGGTGGTCCGGGTTTGCGTACTGGTTTGCAAACCTAGACCAGGAGTTTGGCAAACTTTCTGTCGTGTTTAGGAGGTGGTCCGGGTTTGTATGCTGGTTTGCAAACCCGGACCAGGAGATCGAGTACTTACTGCCTAATTTCGGAGGTGGTCCGGGTTTGCTTACTGGTTTGCAAACCCGGACCATAAGCGCGGAGCAGTTCCAGTCTTAATTTAAGTGTGGTCCGGGTTTGCGTACTTGTTTGCAAACCCAGACCAAGTTGCATGCAGTAACAAAAGGGAGCGCGCGGGACTTAATCCCTAAATTACCTTCTTCTTCCTCGCACCGCTACCCAGTCTCCCGACCGTCTTCGCCCAGCCCCAAATTTCACCGCCACATCCATTTTCCCGTACCACCACCACCACACTTCCGTCGTTTCCCACTGCCCTGTCGCCATTGCAGTCGCCGCGTCCCGATTTATCACCGCCTTAACCCGTACATTCCCAACCCGACAACCATCACTAATCCACTCGCCACCACCTACTTCCATCACCACCGCACTCTACGTTCGCCCAGCCCCGACTTCCACCACCACTCCTACTATCGCCATTTTTTGACGCCACCACCATCACCTCTGTGCTTCCTCGACTACTGCTGTTACTATGGCACCAAAGAGAACCGCCGGTCCACTGCTGCTGCCGCTTCTTCCTCGGCCGCGCCTGCACCGCCTACACCGACACCTCCAGTCCAATACTGCGAGTCCGTGCGCTCCGACTTCATCAATGACGCAGCTTTTGATTGGTATAATGTCAAGGACCGGAAAATAATTCCAGAAAGGTCAGTGTCTGATGAGTTAATCCCTGAGTTTGATATATAGAATGTGTTCGGTGTAAAGGGTCGGGGAAATTTGTTGCATGTGGGTCGGGGATGCTATTATCCATGCTTGATCAAATTGTTTTATGCTAATGCTGAAAAGAAGGATGAATATGATATAATTAGCGCATGGATAAAAAGGAGGTACATCCAGATTGATCATGCAGCGGTTGATGAGTATTTTGGAGTGCAGATGTATTTGATAGAAATGTGCTTAGAGAGGCTTTGAAACATGTGGATAATGATAAGAAGAGGGCAAAGGAACACTATATGTGTCTAGTTGCTAATGACCCTGAGGTACAGAACCGTCAAAGACGGTCTTCGAGGGATAAGCAAGTTGTGACGGGGGATAAACTGCAGACCCCGATTGAGCGTTTGATTTTGGCCATCATTATGCATAATGTTCGCCCGAGAGAGTGTGCTGACCTGAATTCTATGAATTGTTTCTTTATGCGACATCTGCTGGATGATGAGTTTTCTCGCAGTGCTTGTCCTATAGTTTTCTCTTCGGTCGTTATTGATCATATTTTATGTATCATGGATGTGGACAGGACTGCTTCTCTTGCTTTTCCACACTTTATGCAGTATCTTTCTGAGAAGGCTGGAGTTAGTTTCCGTGATGAGCGGGCTCAGAACCCCGCTTCTCCCTTGGACATGACAGCTATGCATTGCTTTCAGTAGGAGAAGATCGGAGACGGGTGGATAAAGCACCGTCGTGCCCGACCGGGTGAGAGAGCTGCCCGGTCTGCTGGTGCCGATGTGGCCGGCCCTTCAGAGATTAGGGGTGCTGATGTGCCTGCAGCGGGTCAGACGCAGGGATTTGAGGAGCTGATGGCGGAGTTCAGGGATTGGCAGGGGGTGTGCACCACCCGCTTTGAAGAGCTTGGCTCGCGCCTCGATGATTTATCCACTCAAGTTCTAAACTATGGAGTTCATTTGACATCTTTGGAGGCGAGTCGTCATGCTTCTGAGGTTCGCCAGGAGGCAAGGATGGCTGAGTATGATGCCCGCTTCGCCCGTATGGAGGCGTAGCATCTTCCGCATGGGGCAGTCACAGCCTCCACGCCCCTAGGTTCCTAGAGTTTGGGTTATTTCACTTTCTACCCTTTCGGATATTTTGATGTGTTTATTTTCTTAGTTGTTTCTGAGAAGTTCTCCTTTGGTTGTACTTCTATTTTATTTTGGATTCGAGTGCTACTTTTATTTTCCGTCTGTATTACTTAACTATGATGTTTCACCCGTACACTTACTGTTTCTGCAAGTCAGTATTGGCTTTTGGTTTTATTTCTTGAGCTACAGGTCTGCTTTTACTGCGTGTGAGGTATTGAGGGAACCAAAGGAAACTCTGTCGAATTTTCTCCAGAATTCAACACCCAGATGTTTTTACATAAGTGTGAGGACGTTGTCCTCACCATACTCCAGGGGCGTGATTTTCTAACTTCTTTTATTCTTCAAACGTTGCTTTCTGTGAATTGTGTTTTCCTTCCGTCTTCGTCATTTTCATGAAGCAATGAGGGCATTGCTTATTTTTAAGTGCGAGGAAGGGAGATTACGCATGCTCATGCTCAATTACATTCGAATGTGCTAATTTTGAACATTTTTAAAGGCTACCACTCCATTTTCACTACATTTTTGTTGGCCCTCAAAAAATTTTGGTTGCGTAATATACCTGAGTCTTATTCAGTGGTTGGATAAGTTGGTTTGGAACACCGCACGAGTAGCACTAGTTTTTGTGAGATCGAAGCTGGAAAACAGTTGTGGAAATTCTGGTTGCACTGCTTGTATGTACAGTTTTGATTAATGCTTGTCTATTTCTTCATTAAAAAGTTAAGCCTATTAGTGTAACTATTTGATTTTGATTTCACTTGGGGACTTTGGGAATGATTCTTGAATGAAAGGAAGGAAGGACAAAGGCAAGGTACTCCTCTAATCGAACTTTAACCCAGAAACAGGCCTCGACCATTTGGTAATTAAGTCCTTGGGGTGCCTCATCACCCATCTACCTAAGGTCATCTGATCTGGGATAGAAGACCCAACACTGCTACATGAATGGAGAGAAAAGTCTGAGGGATATAAAAGAGAAAGTTAATGCTTGTTTAGAAAGTTGAAAAAATTTACTTCAAATGCAAAGTGCAAATTCTTTCTTGATTATGAGTACGTGGTGATGAAAGGTAGTATGGAATAAGAAATTACTTCTCACCCCTTGTCGTCCATGGATTGTGGAAAGTTAATTGGAAAGTAGTCCCTGAGTGAAATTGGAGTCAGGTGGTTTTACTATGTGTCTTAAGCCTTTGGAAAATACTTCTCAATTCACTGTTTATGAAAACCTGCAAGTGTGGATCATTGTTTTCTATGACTGCTTTTCATTATTAGATCTCCTTGTGCACGGTTCTAAACTGACGTCTCCCTTCGGTAAGATTTCAGCATGTTTCTTTTTGCTTGAGGGCAAGCAAAGATTAAGTGTGAGGAAGTTGATAAGTCGGGAATTTGTCTAAGTTTACTAGGCTAATTCGTGCTTAATTATCTACATTATGATATTAACTTCCCTCCTTAATGCTTTATTTACACTTTATTGTTATATTTGTCTACAATGATCGATTTGATATGTTTTCAGGATAAAGTTCTCAACAAAGTGCTTAAATGAAGATTTTAGAGGTTGAGGCAACAAGGGGAAGTCAGACCAGAGTCAAAGGCTGATTTTTACCAACTATTGCCGTGTTTTAATGAGGGTCCGGGTTTGTATCCGACTTTGTAAACCCGGACCATCTCATCGAAGAACTCTCTACCTAGTTTCAGACGTGGTCCGGGTTTGCGTACTTTTTTGCAAATGATAAGTGTGAAACATATAGGCTTTTAAGGGCTTAAGTACCTGATAATCTGCTACAATTTAAGCAATTTTCCCACTTATTCTGTGTTTTTCCTAAGAATAATGTTTTGATATGAATTGATGCATTCTATATGTAAATATAGGGAAAACCCAGAGAAATGAAGACTTTACATCATAAGGGTTACAACGCAACAAACGGGGAACAAATCAGGAGAAGAGACACAAAAATTGGTCACGTCCGGCTCAACATGGCCGGACGCAAATCCAGACATCTAATGTCCGGATTCAGACGCAGGCCGGACGTGACCCGAGATCCAGCTCCAAAAGTTCTGTGTCTTGTCCGGATCCGGACACAACCCGAGTCTCAGATCCAAAACCGATGTCTCACGTCCGGATCCGGACACAGATCCGGATGTCACACAGAAATGAAAAATAAAAACGCATCACGCTGATAATCGGGCTTTCGGAGCAATTATCAGCCGAGCGGTGGTTTAGCCCACACTGCAGCCTAAATTAATACATGCCCATGCTCAATTAATTACCAACACACCAAATTCCACTAACCTATGTTGATTTCTCAGCCTATTTAAGCATTCACTCATCCTCCATTTCAAATCGTACCAGACTTGTGAGTCTAACCCCTTCTCTTCCTCTCTACATATCCTCTCATCCACGATAAACCCTTCATCTCCATTCACAAATCTTCCTCCGTAACTCTTCACCCTCACCCACAGACAAGAAAACAGCTCACGGGCTTCATTTACCCACGTCCGGATCGACATCCGGATCCGGACAGACCCCGAAGAAGGCGTCCGGATCAGCGTCCGACCCCAGACAGCCGGGCGTGACACAGATGAGTGTGGGAATTGCAGAATCGGCGACGGCTTCTAAAATCAGTTTTTCTGCTAAATCCCTCTATCCTTATGCTGTTTATATTGAGCATTGTTATTTTGTCCATGGCTGAGTAGTCGCTTTAAATTTCGGTTTACTATGTATCTCTAGAATAATTATTTCTGAACCTTTGTGATTTTCTGCAGTACAATAGAATAAAGTTCTTTTCCCTTATGAATTCCTAGACTTGTTAATCTGATCAATTAACTGAGTTTATCAGTTGTTAGCTTATAAGTGAGAATGCGGCTATCAATTGACTACAAGGAATGAACCAGTTTGTATAGAGATGGTAATTCCTCTAAACACTAGCTGACCATTAATCTAGACTACACTTAAAGCAATTAGTAAACAGTGGATTCATAACGAGAGTTAGGATTCGGTCTTTGCTAATTAGAATTCGTGGAACGGGAGACTGAATACGAGTTATCCTTATTCTAGGGTTTTATTCTAGACTCTGTAGAAATCACTTAGGGGAAGAAATTGCAAACCTAGAGAGAAGTAGTAAACCGGAATTTCCTTTATCAACCAAAATCAAAACAAATATTTACCTGTTATTTATTGCTTATTAAACTCCTTTACAATATTCACCATCACATACAAAACCCCCCAATTTCCTGTTACTTTTATTATTCTTGTTTTTGTGCGTAAGTAGAAATTAAACTAGCCACTGCCTTCTTGGATTCGATACTCAGGGAATAATCCGTGATTTAAACTTGCTATATCGACCGGTACACTTGCCGTTATGTTGTACCCCAACAAGTTTTTGGCGCCGTTGCCGGGGAGGCACGGCTGCTTAGTTTATTTCTTTTATAGTGGTATTATTTTGTTTTATTTTTGCTTTTTAGTTTTGTTTAGTTTTATTTTATTTTCTTTTGTTCATTTTCTAAGCTTTGTGCAAATTGTTCTTATTTTTGGTTCTAGTTTATTTTGGTTTTACACGATTGAGTTTACTTTTATAACTACATTACTGTCAATTATCTGATTTTGGTTTATGGTTAAAACTCGTTCTGAAGGAAATCCTGAATTTGAGTTGGAACCTGAGATAGAGCGACTTACTAGAAGAAGTCGCCAGGGATTGGTACTGGAGTCTACAGTTGAACCAGAAGTATTTTTCAAAGACTCACCAGGTGATACCTTTTTAGAAGACGAGTATCTTATGGACGGTATCAGCAGAGAAAGAAGGATGAACGACTACACTCGTCCGAATGTGGAGGGACTCACATCACCAATAGTAATCCCTGCACTACCGGAAGGGGTAGAATGGCAATTCAAGACCCATTATGTCACGATGGTCCTGAATGCTCCACAGTTCAGTGGAGTAGTTACTGAAGACCCAAATGTTCATCTTACATCCTTCCTGCGACTGGTTGGAGCATGTTCAACCCCAGCTTCTCAGGAGGTAGCCAGGCTAACTTTGTTTCCTTTTTCACTCACGGACAGGGCTGCAGAGTGGCTGAACTCCCTATCTCCAAACAGTATTACTTCCTGGAGCGAGCTAGCAAATGCATTCCTAGCAAAGTACTTTCCACCGTCCCGAATGCTGGCAATGAGAGGTGAGATCACAAACTTCAAACAGTATAGCGGTGAAACTCTTTCTGAAGCTTGGGAGCGATTCAAAGGAATTGTAAGAAGAGTGCCACATCATGGTCTGGGAGAAGAAGTTTTATTGCAATCATTTTATAAGGATCTAGACCCCCAGAGCCGTCTATTAGTTGATACCTGTGCAGGAGGAAGTCTTATGGAGCTTCTAATCACCAGGATAAAGGAGTTGTTGGAAATCTTTCCAATTCAGCTAACCAATGAGGAGGTGCTAGAGCAGCCACTGAGATCTTTCCAAAGAAAAATGCATGAATTTATGAGGTAGACTCGAATACCCTCTTAGCTGCTAAGATGGATAGCATTTCTAAGCAGTTTGAGAAGATGTGCACACTGATGAACTTATAATCAAACGCATCGGCTATCACTGATTCATACCCTCAATGTGAGTGTTGTGGTAGAAATTCTAACATGTGCCAGTGTGTTCCACCGCAAGAAGAGACAACAAACTATGTTGGTAACAGACTGGGTAATTATTTCGGAAATCAAGGCAACCCGGGTTACCATTCTCAGCAGCAGAATCGTTACCAAGCTGGCGGTAACAGCAATTACAACCAAAGACCTCAACAGCAGTATAATTCCTCTTATCATAAGCAGCCACTACAGAATCAGCAAGTACAGAATACGGGTGCTGGTGCGTCATCTAGTATGGATGAAGTTCTGGCCAGAATGAATGATTTCATCTCGGTTAGCACGAAGAAGTTCAATGAGCTGGAAGCCTTCAATCAGGAGCAGAGAACCTTCAATAATGACCAGAGGACATTCAATAGAAACATCGAAACTCAGCTGTCTCAGATATCGCAGCATTTGGCTCAGCGTCCCTTGGGTTCCTTGCTTAGTCAGTCAGAGCAGAATCCGAGAGAGCATGTCAATGCAATCACGTTGAGGAGTGGTACACAGCTTGACCCGGTGGTCCCTGAAGCTGAGACTCCTCTTCATGATGTTGATCAGCACGAGGAAATCACACCAGCAGGTTCTCAAGAGAAACCACCTGAAGAAGAGGTGGCTATTAGCAAGGTTCCTAAGACTTCCACACCTCCACGACGCATAGTTGATGAAGCGTCGGTTCCTTTTCCAGACCGGTTGAAGAAGAGAGACTTGGATGAGCAGTTTGGCAAGTTTTTGACTATCTTTAAGAAACTAACCATTAACATTCCCTTTTCTAAAGCTTTGAAGCAGATGCCAATATATGCGAAGTTCATGAAGGACATCCTGTCCAATAGGCAATCGTTAGTAGAGAAGGATACTGTGCAGCTTACCAAGAGCGTTTCAGTTGTTCTTTCGAAGAAGCTTCCACCTAAGCTTGATGATCCAGGTACTCCGGTCATACCTTGCATGATAGGTGATGTGAAGTGTGGTAAGGGTTTATGTGACTTAGGTGCGAGTATTAATTTAATGCCCTTATCAATGTATTTGAAGCTTGGTTTAGGAGAATGCGAACCTACCCGGATTACTTTGCAATTAGCTGATAGGTAAATTATTCTACCTAGAGGGGTGGTAAGAGATTTAACTGTTTCGGTTGGTACTTTTACTTTCCCTGCTGATTTCGTTATTGTAGACATGGAGGAGGACAAGGTAGTACCGCTTATTTTAGGTCGACCATTCATGCGAACAGCAAGAACACTAATTGATGTGGAAGGAGGGAAGATTATATTGCGGTTACATGATGAGCAGCTTGTATTTGATATGACCAAGGCTGCTACTCACCCTTCTGATGTTCATGCTTGTTTCAGTTTAGATTGTACTGACACCTTGATGTAGGACTATTTAGCTTATGAAAACGCCAAGATTTATAAGGAGAAGACGAAGAGGTGGCATGATAAGCTGTTGATCAAGCGTGAGTTTCACGTAGGGGATAAGGTTCTACTATTCAACTCCTGCCTAAAACTATTCCCAGGAAAGCTGAAATCTCGTTGGTCCGGTGCATTCACAGTGACAAGTGTCTCACCTTATGGAGCCATTGATCTAATCAACACAGAAGGTGAGACATTCAAGGTCAACGGATCCCAACTAAAGCATTATTTGAGTAGTAACAGTGCCGAAGTTCACTCGGTGATCACTGTTTACAACCCGCCATGCTGAGTACACAATTGAACGGTCTAGCCAAAGACCGAAAAGATGGGCAGCTTGGCGGGAGGCAACCCACCAGTATAAAATCTCCTCTCCACCTTCTTTTTACACTTTCTTATTACTTGATTTAATTTTCTTTTCATCTATTGAGAATTTTTACTATTTTACTGCAAGAGACCCGACTCCCCTAATTCAATAACTAACTCTGCCTGGATCCACTTGAGTTCTCCTGGTTTCGCAGATTTAATCTTTCAGGTACTTCACTCTAATGCTAAACTGAACTCAAGTGTGGGGAAATATCACGACATTGTTCACCACGGATCAGGGAGTCCTTCAACACTCTTGCTATTTCATTTCTGCATTTCTTGTGTTTGTTTTATTTTTGCTTGATTGTTTTGGTAATATTTCCTTTTTATTTTTTTAAATGAATGAGGTGTTTTAGATTAAGGGTTTTTAATTTAATTTAATATATTAAAAAAAAGGTTTTTCAACGCGTCCGGCTAAATCCAGCAGGACGCCAAACCGGACTCTGCCAAACCCTAAGCCGTCCGGATCAACCGGACGTCACTAATATCGGGCGCGCGATTTTTCTTTTCTTTCTTCTTTTCTTCTCCGCTCTTTCTTCTTCCTCTGTCACGTTCGAACACACACAAACACAGTTCCAAAATTTTTTTTTCAACTTCCATTATCGTCTCCTCTATTAACGCCACCAGCACAACCAAAACCACCACCGCCCTGCCCCTTTGCCGTCGCGCCGCCCAGACGCAACACCGCCCACCACCCAGTCGCCGCACTATTCCTTTCCTCCCATTTTCGAACCGGCAAACCCACTTCGAACCAGGTTCCATTATTTGCGTTTTACATTCAATTTTCTATCGATTTGCAGTCGAATAAATAGTGTTTGGTAGTTTATGATGGTAATGTGAGGTTGTGGTATGAAAACTAGAGACCTTCTGTGAGATTTAGGAGTTTCTGATTGAAATTCTGTGGTGTCGACGCTGCAGTTCGGCGCAATTTTTTTAGGGTTCATGTCGCGTCCGGATCTGCGTCCGGCTAAGTTGACCCGGACGTGGATCCGACATGTTAAAATTTTCCAATTTTTCTGCAATTGTTTTCTAGGTTAATGTTGTACTGTTTAATGCTATTGTTTGCTATGTTCAAATGTTTTAATGCCTCGTTACTCCTAAATTAACTGTGTGCAAGAATGTGTTCAAAACAAACTTACTGCCCGATCGGTTTCGGGTTTTGGTGAGTCTGTTGCTTCTCTTTTCTTGCTGTTTAGATTTCTTGCTTCTTTTGTTTATCTTATAGATGGCTCGCACTAGAGGAGGAGGTGCTACACGCATGGGGTCCTCTTCGAGGAACCCACACCCTGACGACCAGTCAGAGCCAGCCCAGACCCCACTCCGACCTGATGGCTTCCGATCTGCTGCCGCCCGGACTTGGTATGATCAGGGCGGGGCCTTCGTCATTGAGAGACGCATCAGCGCAGAGGCATCAGCTGCCGCCGGGCTTACAGACATATTTGAGGGTATTGGCGCCAGCAGCATCTTGCGCATGGGCGTGGGTGTCTTCTCTCTGGAGCTGGTACGAGAATTCTACGCCGATGCGGTGACGTCAGACACGACACACAGCATTAACTCCTACGTACACCAGTTCCAGGTGGAGGTTACCCCTGAGACTTTTGCTGTTCTTTTACTCCTCCCGGACAATACGGACACACATTTAGATTTTTCGGAGGATTCGTTAGGCATAGTAAGTCTAGGTGGTTACAAGAGGTCGGGAGTACTACTCGCCGAAGGGGTGAGGAGAATAAGACTGTACTCCGTATGCTCTCCTTCCTTCCCTTCCCTAGAGGACCCTAGCAGAGATCCTCAGTCATCAGATCCGGCCTCATGCTGGGAATGATGCTTCTGACGAGGATTGTGTCCTCCTCGACTACCTCCTGGCCTCACCACATCCACCAGCTCAGTAGCTATCGCTCCCTTTCGTGATGTTTAGGCAGCTGCATAAGGTGGTAACTTATCTGTGGACGAAGAAGAAGAAGAAGATCACCCCTATCTTTCCCATTTTTATCCAGCATCTTCTTGTCTCCACACTCCCCGAGGAGGTCTTCACTGATATTGAGGTGAGGGAGGGGGAGACACCCATCTCCCTTGGGACCTTCAAGAGATGGGGCTTCTTACGCCTCGATGACGGCAGCTGGGTGAAGGGCAGCTCGGGCCTAGGATCCACTGGTACATCTGCGAGTTCCATCTCTACTCTGGCGGCCACTGCTACCATGGCACCTCCCATACCCCCAGTGATGAGCATCCCGCCAGAGATGCAGACCATGATGGACTCCCTGCTCCAGCAGCAACAGAGGATGGAGCAGCGTTTTAGGGGGATGGAGCAGCAGTTTGGGGATGTACAACAGTAGGTCGGGGATGTGCAGCAGCGCCAGGTGCGCATGGAGGGACATATAGATGACATCCACCACACTCAGGGTCACCTCCAGGCAGAGCAGACTTCCCTCCGCGACACACAGACTATGCTCACAGAGCACTTGGAGCGCAGTGATGTTTTTCAGCGGGAGACTGCTCAGTTCATGGCACAGGCGTCTGCTCACCAGAGAGAGGCATCAGCTCATCAGGCCCAGACTACCCAGCTCTTACAGATGCTCATGGCTCAGATGGGAGCGAGACCTCCGCCACCACCACCGCCTCAGTGACCGCCATACTATATTTACTGCTTTCTTTTATTTTGGTTGTTTTTCTGTACTTTTCTTTTTTTTCGTTGACTTATTTTACTTTTGTTTGTTAAAACTAACAGTAGAACACGAGACTGCAGGTGAAGTGGTAATGGTAATATTAGGCAGTGCTTTAAATTCTTAATTGCTAAATTTCACGTTTCTCTGAGCAGTGCAGCGTTCTTCAATGATTAATTTACATGTCTCCTCCACTTCGAAACAAACGGCTATAAGTACAGGAAATGGAACCACACTACTTGCGAACGTCTGCTAAGCTTGAATTATGGGGAGTATTCTTTTTCTAAATATTACTCATACGATTCAAATATTCCATGTCGTTCGAGTTAATGCACTTTATTCTGTGGTTGTACATGCCAGTGAAAACTTAGCAACCTTTACTCTGCACAACATGCATACTGTCTGTGACTCATGAGGAATATCTCGACCCCTGCAAAACTTCAAGTGTGAGGAAGAATATCTTCCTCAATCTATGATACCAGGGGAGTCTCAGTTCCAACTTTAACTTACTGATGCCCCATTTTTTCTTGCGTTAAGGATTAATTATTACATATGCATCCATTATGAGTAGAGCATGTTTTGAAAGCTCTTTTCACTGCTTTTCTTCTATGACCAATGAGGACATTGCTCCTCTTAAGTGTGAAGAAGGAAAGACATTTCCCTGAAAACATGCTAGTTGTTCTTTAATGCCACACTTGCTTTATGCTGCTCTAATGCCTGTGCACACCAAGTGAATTAAACCAAGTGAAAACCGTAGGAATCATTTTGCTGGATGAGGTTTGTATAAATAATTTTAATTAAAAATACTCTTTTTTCACTAAAATATGGTAGATTGGCTAGTTGTGGAAACCAGATTATTTTAGCTTGGGATTTTGGAAATGAAGTGAATGTTTGGAATGAAAAGGATAAGGCAAGGTACTCCACTGATCAAAATTTTTTTCCTAACAATAGCAGGCCTCGTCTATCCGGTTATTAAGTCTTAAGGGTGCTTTAACACCTATCTACCTAAGGTCTCGGGATCTGGGATAGTTGGCCCAACACCATCTCAAGGATAGAGAGAAAACTCTGGGTTACAGAATATGAAATACCCCTCAATTAATTTAAATTAATTTAAATTAATTTAGGGGATTTCTTTTATTAAATATTAAATTATTATATGGAATTGTGAAATTTATTTAGGGGTTTTCTCCTATTTAACCCTAATTATTATATATTATTATATAGTATTATGAATTTAATAATAAGATTTATAAGACAATAAATCTTGGGAAAATTTCTAAACACTCCAACTATATTATAAAGATTTTAGGAAGTGTTGGAACATTGTTTTGAAACTTAAAAGTCAATATAAAATTCTAGAAACCTTAAAGCTTATTAAGCCTTGCTAGGGTTGACTTTTTGAGAATGGTCAAACCAGGCCATGAAATCTATACCAGTAAATAGGTTATGGAAAACCATGAAGATCGATAAAAAGAACGTCAAAAACAGATCATCCTAGCCAAAGTTATGATCAAATGAAGTTTAGAGCCAAAATTTTGATTAAGGGCTGACGTGGCATGGCCAGCTGACTCATCACCGCCTCGGCAATCGCGCCCCAACACTTGGACAGATTTATCTCCTATATTCCCAGAACAGAAAATCAGGTTTTGCCCTATCTTGTGACCTTCATAACTTTCTCATCTTAAGGAATTTTTGAGTGTCGTCTTCTTTGTTGCCTTCTCCTACATTCCCTCTAAACAACCATAACTCACACAAACCCCAACTCGTTCTAGATCAACCGGAAATCTGAGCCAAAGTAGCCACCCTGCAAAAACCGAAACTGCAGTTCTAGTTTTTCCCTTCGAACAGGTAACTTCGATCAGCCATAACTTCTTCGTTTATCATCCAAATTTCATGTTCTTTAGCTCGTTTTGAAGAGCTCTAATTCCTCTAAAACTTTCATGTTGATGGCCTAAGCCAATTCCCAACCGTTTGGAAGAACAAGACGTCTAAAGTCTCGGTTTCGCCATCACATAAAATCACAGTTTTCTTTCCAGAAAACGCAAGGTAAACTCGCAACTTCTAGCCTCGATTTCTTTATGTGTATTGCGAGTTAGGATTAGTTCTTGTTATCAATACGTAGGTCTAAGTTTACTCTTTCGATTGAGCCCTTACACATAGCCTAACTCGATTTGTACTACAAGTTATAGGTCCTCAAAGTAGGCTTCGTGAACTGCTCGAAAGTTCGAGTTTTCAAGATTTCCCGAAATCGAATCCCTCCGTTTTTGCAACTCCGGTGAGTTTCCGATCAAATTGCTCCGATATTGCTGTTCGTAGTCATGTTACCGGCCTAACCCATGTCTCAATTTATTACGTGTTAGATTAGGTGAATTTGTTAGATTTGTTTTTGAATCGTATCCTGTATCCAATATGAACCCTAACCTCGAACTGAATTCGAAATCCACTGAATACTGCATTATAATTGGAGAAATTAGCATCATTAGAACCGAAATTTGATTTCGAAACTATAGAAACAAGAATCACTCGATTTGGTTCTGTAGATTGTGAGGAATAGGCGAATTAGTACTCGAGTCGGGTTGGGGGATAGCTGAAGAACTCGACGATTCTCGGCCGTCCGATCGTAGTTAAAAGAAACGGACGGCCGAGATTAAAACGTTTCAGTTTAAGTTTATTAAAGTTTTTATAAATTTCAGTAAATAACCCTAACTTGTTGAATTAATTTAAATACCTTCCCGAATGTATTTTGACTTGAAATTTTAACCATAGATTCCATATTTTATCTAGTTTATTTTGATGTAAATTAATATGGTTTTGGAGTTTTTAAACGTAAGTTATGATTTTTTCAAGTTACGGGTTTTCTGGAATTATTTGGCTAAATTTAAAAGATATTTTTATGAAATAAAATTTTATAATATGTCTAAAATGTTATAGTTACTGTATGTTAAATTTGGAATTTTTGGGCAATGGTAAAAGGTTTTAAAAATTGTGTTTATGAGGTTTTCATAAGAATAACTTATAATATAAGGTTTTTAATGTAACCAAAAATTAAAGTATGGTTTGTTAATTAACTTTTAAGCTGGGGAAAATAAGGGAAACTAAATTAACATTTTATAACAGTAAGTTTATAAATGTTTTGGTATTAGCTTTTAAGAGAAGTGAAATTATTTACATATATGTATATAAACTTATTTAAGTAGAAACTTATATAAATCAAGGAATTTAATTATCCTACATTTTATTTATTATATTATATGGGGAGTTAATATTTTTAATTAAACTAAGGAATAAATATATATTTTTACGCATTTATAAAAAGGGAATAAAAGCAGTAACTTAGAGTAAAACAAGGAACTAATAAATTAACACTTATAATAACAAATATAAGAGCTGGAATCCTAAGACATAGTAAAAGAAATACTTTTTGAGTATATGGGATATAGTTTAAGGTTGTAGTGATAAGATAGTTTAAATATAATAAGTTACATAGGGAATGCCTTAGTTAAATTCAAATACGGGTATACTTACATGTATTAAATAAATAAAGGAAACACTTTATTTTATAAACCATAAGTCGGTTGTGTTAAGCCTAGAAGTTATTAAACATAAATAAATACAGTAAAATTTCCTAAAAATGTTATGGATAAATTTTAATACATAAAGATATATATAAATATATATATATAAATACATTAGAATAGTTGAGGGAAATAATATTCCTTGTGATAGTTATAATAAGTAGATATTATATATATATATATATATATTAAATCTTAGGTTTTAATCGGTGTGTAATTAAATAGTCACTATTGACTTACGGGTTTAATTACACAACATAATTGTAACACGGTCTTGGGCTAACCTACTAAGCCCAAGTCTATGAACTCCAAAAGCCCATTTAAACAATTCAAAGAGAGTTTGGGCCACTCTCTGGAATAAATTCTAAATCATTCCAAACTAAACGAAATGGGCCTAACAAATGATTTAGTTAACAAGTCAAGCCCAAACCTTTGTAAGAGAATAATGGTAAACCTGGAACTATTAATGAGTAGGAAAGGAGGGTTGTTTAGTTTATAAGTCCCTTAACTAATCGACACTTGGAACACCTTAATTATAGGATACTATTGGGGAATCACTTATTCGAGTTAGTTATTGTTCTTCACATACCAGGTACGATTTCTCGTACTCCTATATTTTTGCTGTTTGACTTGAGGAATGTTTTGGAAAACGCTAACTAACTTTAAGAGGAATTTCTAAAAAGGAAACGATTGTGTGACTAACTCAGCTTGTGTGACTAATTGAGCCTTGAATGTGAAACTCACTTGGCTATTGGTTCCTTCTATTTGGTTGTTCCATTAGACATTGACTGCTTAGGGTTTACGCTTCTGCACTCTGTAGGACTGAGTGTTTTGGTATTGCTCTGGGTAGTTAGTGATCAGGTGGGATTTTGGAAAAGGTCAATTTCGGTAAATTCTTCTTTTGACTCTGGATATCATTTCATCCATGAGCTGGTTCTTGAGGTTTCAACGTGCGCGTGTCTTCAATGGTAACAGTGAGGGGCTGTATATCCCCTGTCCCAACAAGGGACGTGATAGACAGTGAGGGGCTGTATATCCCCTGTCCCAAAAAGGGACGTGATAGACAGTGAGGGGCTGTATATCCCCTGCCCTAAATGGACGTACTTGGCGGTGGGGGCCATCTCTCCCAGTTGAATTATTCCATTCTTGAGTTATTGGTTCTTGGAACTATCTTATTATTCCTAGTCCTTTGTGACTATCTGAGTCTTTCTACTCCTAACGGGAATTGGGTTTAACTAAGGAAATGGATGTTCACTAACACATGATGTGATTTTGTTTCACTAACTTTATCTTTCTGTTATTTATCTTTATTCTTAATTTGTTATCTTGGTGTGAAGATTTGTGAAGTGCCTTGTTCCTCTGTGTGGTTTAAGTGTTTATTTTCCTGCTATTAATTGTTTAAGAATTGTATTATAAGTTTGTTTTTGGAGGACCGTACCAGTTCCATTCCAGGGAACTGACCCACCCCTCTTGGGGTGGGCTGCTTGGTTTTATCTTGCAGGTACGAGTTGTTTCACAAATGGCCACGAAGAGGACGAGTGATTGGGATGAGATTAAGTTTTGAGAGTTTTATATGTTTATTACTGTTTTACTTTTGTTAAGTTTTCTTGAGGTTCAGGCCGTGACAGTTGTAATCATTAAGTTGTATTTTGGTGAGGTTTGATACTGGGTGTTTGGAACCCGATGGTTTGTACGCTTTTAGTATTTTATTTCCGCTATAAATATGTTAAATAGGGGCGTTACAGAAATTGGTATCAGAGCGTAGTTACGCTCTGAACCTGAGAAGACAAGCCGAGTGAAACACTTAGATTATAGGTGCACTTAAAACTGGGGAACTGGGGTAGAATTGGGAAGTGAGAATTCCAGAAAGGCGCGTGACTCTTACCCCATACTTACTACTTATGTTTTACTTCACGTACCTATGAACCGTCCTTAGGACGTTATAAATATTTCATTATACATAGATAGTTAGACTTTACAATACGCCTTATGAGTACAAAACCGTCATACCAGCTAGATGTCTCGAAGAGGAGGAAGAGGAGGAGTTGGTCCCTCAGGAGGCTATGGACCCGACACTGTCACCCCGGAGGTCATAGCGCAGATTGTGACAGCTGCATTGGCCCAGCAGCAGGCTCAGATCCCACAGCCACCACCGCCACCACCGAATGGTCCCTGGGAGTTCAACTGGCTGAAGGCGGTTAATGACCTTCGTCCTCCCATCTATGAAGGCCAACCAGAACCGAAGACTCTAGAGAAATACATAGACGTGATGCAGAAGGCCTTCACCTCTCTGCATGTTCCAGTGAATCGCCAGGTGGACATAGCGGCCTACTTTCTTCAGGAACCCGCGCATCGATGGTGGCAGAATGCTAGAGCCGAGCTAACGGCCCAGGTGAACTTTGACTTCCAGGCATTTCTAGTGGCCCTGAGAGCTAAATTATATCCATCCTATCTACAGAAGAGGATGAGGAGTGAGTTCGAGCAGCTGAAGCAAGGGAGTCTTTCTGTTTCTGAGTACTACAATAAGTTCGTGGAGCTACTTGCTATTATTGGAGAGGGAGCTTACGCCCCAAGATATCTGGTGGACAAATTCCATACCGGCTTGAACTTCAAGATCATGACTATGATCGGTTCCACCAGAGGGATGACCCTACAGGTATGGAACATGATTTAAAATTTCTGGTACGCAATGGTTTCTCCACTAACATATATTGTCACCACAGGAGTTAGCGGATGATGCGTATGACTGTGAGACCACCATTGCCTACTAGGACTCTGTGCTAGGCAAGAGGAAGGGGGATGGAGAAAAGGGAAATGGAGGAAACTTTTCCCAGAACTACGAGAGGAAGGGAAAGTTCTACAAGGGTAGGAACGAGAAGGCCATGGTCCCCTCATACACTAATGCTGAGCCACTCCGCTCCCAGCCATTTAAGGGTGAGATAAATTAAAAACTCCAAAGTGGTTACATTTTATTATCCCAAATACTAACCTTGAAACTGAAACAGGGAACCAACTTGCGAGAAAGTTCTTCTGCAAGTGGTGCCAGAAGGACCACTCGGGCAAGGATTGTAAGGGCAGCCTGGTGGACTGCCACCACTGCGGTAGGAAGGGGGACAGATCGTTCGAATGCTTCTTGAACCCGGATTCCAGGAACTACAAGCCACGCACCGGGAACCCTGCTAGAGCCCCAGCTGCTACTACTACTGGAGGAGGTCGAGGTGGCACAGGAGGTGCTGGACCATCTACCAGCCGCCCTGCCCAAAGCCATCCACAGAGGCTGGGACAGAACTACCCCCAGAGGCCGGGCAAGGCACCAGTCCTTAACATGGTGGACCGCGTTGAGGCAGCAAGTGATGACCCGAGTTCACCTGGTGAGGACTATTTTCCTCATGAAGAGGCCTAGACCCTTAATTCTTTACATTCAGTTGTCAAGTTTTTCGTTGTCAATGTAAAAGGGATGAACTATAAACCCTTCATTTTGTTTCGTTCCGAACCTTTCATTTCCAGTTGTGAACCTTGACTTATTTATTTAATGGCAATTGTTCTTCAGCTTTCGATATTTGCTTTCCTATTTTGCCCTATACCACACCCAACATCCCTTTTGAAGCCAAACCACACCCACCAGAGAAGTGTGAGGTCTTGAGACCCGGGATGATCTTACTACGAGAGTACCTGACCCCGGCAGTCCAGTATGCATTGATCCTCAAGATCAAGGAGTTAGGTGTGAAGAAAGGAAATTTTTACACCCCTACCTTCAAGAATGGTTCAACCATGAAGGTGAAGATCATATGCCTAGGTAAGAAGTGGAACCACACCACCAAGAGCTATGAAGAGGTGGAGGTGCCACCAATCCCGGAGGAACTACAGACCATCATTAGAGCTGCAGTTAACGCAGCACAAGAACTGGAGGATGAGTCCGTCCCAGACCTAACCTCAGACGTCTGCATCATCAATTTTTATGGAAAAGAAGGTAAGCTAGGGTTGCATCAAGATAAGGATGAATCCCTAGAAACCATCACCAAAGGAGTTCCAGTAGTGTCCATGTCACTTGGAGACGATGCAGAGTTCCTCTTTGGTGATCAAAGGAGGATGGACCTTGCTACCAAGATCCTCCTGAAGTCGGGTGATGTACTGATCTTTGGTGGGGAAGCTAGACTCATCTACCATGGGGTGAAGAGAATCAAGCCCAACCCAGCCCCCACACCCATTATTAAACAGACTCACCTGAAACCTGGCCGATTAAACCTGACCTTTAGACAGATCTAGCCATGTATTTTACAATTTCAGTTTTGTAATCATTAAACTGCTCATGAAGCTTTCAATAAGAATGGAAATTCTAAGAACTTATTTCTTTGTGTAGGAGCTAGAAATTTAGAAGTCAGGCTGAATGTGTTGGACCAGGCTCAAGCAAAGAGCAATGGAACGGTCATCACAGGTATACCAGTTAACCTTGAATAGCTACTTTGGAAGAGTTAATTAGAAACCTTATAACTTCACTCAATAATTGCAGGCACGTTCCAAATTAATGGAGTGGAGGCCACCGTCCTGTTTGATTCTGGAGCCTCCCACTCCTTCATATCCTAAGCATTTCATACTAAGATAAATGCCCCCACAGAGGATATCCATGATTTCTCCGTTTTGTTGCCATCCAAAGAGTTGATAAAATGTAGTAAACAATGTAAGAATCTGAGCTTGCACATTAAGGGAGCAGACTTTCTTCTCGATGCCATCGTCTTCCCTAGCATGGGATTTGACATAATTCTGGGCATGGACACGCTACAGCGGTACAGAGATAGACTACACTGTGCAGAGCATCGTCTCCTCTTGAAGTCAGCCACAGGGATCACGGTATCATTCCGAATGCAACCCAAGCAGCCGACCGTGAAGGTTGTATCGGCATTATCCCTGATGAAGGAAGTGTCCAAGGGCGCGACTGCCTACTACTGTTATGCCCAGGATCTGAGGACGGATCCGAAGTTCAGGAGCGACGTTCCCATTGTGTCGGAGTACCCCGATGTTTTTCTAGAGAAGCTACCTGGACTACCACCGCTGAGAGAGGTTGAATTCAACATCGACCTCGTACCTGGCATGGGACCGATTGTACTACAAGTTATAGGTTCTCAAAGTAGGCTTCATGAACTGCTCGAAAGTTCGAGTTTTCTAGATTTCCCGAAATCGAATCCCTCCGTTTTTGCAACTCCGGTGAGTTTCCGATCAAATTGCTCCGATATTGCTGTTCGTAGTCATGTTACCGGCCTAACCCATGTCTCAATTTATTACGTGTTAGATTAGGTGAATTTGTTAGATTTGTTTTTGAATCGTATCCTGTATCCAATATGAACCCTAACCTCGAACTGAATTCGAAATCCACTGAATACTGCATTATAATTGGAGAAATTAGCATCATTAGAACCGAAATTTGATTTCGAAACTATAGAAACAAGAATCACTCGATTTGGTTCTGTAGATTGTGAGGAATAGGCGAATTAGTACTCGAGTCGGGTTGGGGGATAGCTGAAGAACTCGACGATTCTCGGCCGTCCGATCGTAGTTAAAAGAAACGGACGGCCGAGATTAAAACGTTTCAGTTTAAGTTTATTAAAGTTTTTATAAATTTCAGTAAATAACCCTAACTTGTTGAATTAATTTAAATACCTTCCCGAATGTATTTTGACTTGAAATTTTAACCATAGATTCCATATTTTATCTAGTTTATTTTGATGTAAATTATATGGTTTTGGAGTTTTTAAACGTAAGTTATGATTTTTTCAAGTTACGGGTTTTCTGGAATTATTTGGCTAAATTTAAAAGATATTTTTATGAAATAAAAATTTTATAATATGTCTAAAATGCTATAGTTACTGTATGTTAAATTTGGGAATTTTTGGGCAATGGTAAAAGGTTTTAAAAATTGTGTTATGAGGTTTTCATAAGAATAACTTATAATATAAGGTTTTTAATGTAACCAAAAATTAAAGTATGGTTTGTTAATTAACTTTTTAAGCTAGGGAAAATAAGGGAAACTAAATTAACATTTTATAACAGTAAGTTTATAAATGTTTTGGTATTAGGTTTTAAGAGAAGTGAAATTATTTACATATATGTATATAAACTTATTTAAGTAGAAACTTATATAAATCAAGGAATTTAATTATCCTACATTTTATTTATTATATATGGGGAGTTAATATTTTTAATTAAACTAAGGAATAAATATATTTTTACGCATTTATAAAAAGGGAATAAAAGCAGTAACTTAGAGTAAAACAAGGAACTAATAAATTAACACTTATAATAACTAAATAATATAAGAGCTGGAATCCTAAGACATAGTAAAAGAAATACTTTTTGAAGTATACTTGGGATATAGTTTAAGGTTGTAGTGATAAGATAGTTTAAATATAATAAGTTACATAGGGAATGCCTTAGTTATATTCAAATACGGGTATACTTACATGTATTAAATAAATAAAGGAAACACTTTATTTTATAAACCATAAGTCGGTTGTGTTAAGCCTAGAAGTTATTAAACATAAATAAATACAGTAAAATTTCCTAAAAATGTTATGGATAAATTTTAATACATAAAGATATATAAATAATATATATATATATATAATAGATAGTTGAGGGAAATAATATTCCTTGTGATAGTTATAATAAGTATATATATATATATATATATATTAAATCTTAGGTTTTAATCGGTGTGTAATTAAATAGTCACTATTGACTTACGGGTTTAATTACATAACATAATTGTAACACGGTCTTGGGCTAACCTACTAAGCCCAAGTCTATGAACTCCAAAAGCTCATTTAAACAATTCAAAGAGAGTTTGGGACACTCTCTGGAATAAATTCTAAATCATTCCAAACTAAACAAAATGGGCCTAACAAAGGATTTAGTTAACAAGTCAAGCCCAAACCTTTGTAAGAGAATAATGGTAAACCTGGAACTATTAATGAGTAGGAAAGGAGGGTTGTTTAGTTTATAAGTCCCTTAACTAATCGACACTTGGAACACCTTAATTATAGGATACTATTGGGGAATCACTTATTCGAGTTAGTTATTGTTCTTCACATACCAGGTACGATTTCTCGTACTCCTATATTTTTGCTGTTTGACTTGAGGAATGTTTTGGAAAACGCTAACTAACTTTAAGAGGAATTTCTAAAAAGGAAACGGTTGTGTGACTAACTCAGCTTGTGTGACTAACTGAGCCTTGAATGTGAAACTCACTTGGCTATTGGTTCCTTCTATTTGGTTGTTCCATTAGACATTGACTGCTTAGGATTTACGCTTCTGCACTCTGTAGGACTGAGTGTTTTGGTATTGCTCTGGGTAGTTAGTGATCAGGTGGGATTTTGGAAAAGGTCAATTTCGGTAAATTCTTCTTTTGACTCTGGATATCGTTTCATCCATGAGCTGGTTCTTGAGGTTTCAACGTGCGCGCGTCTTCAATGGTAACAGTGAGGGGCTGTATATCCCCTGTCCCAACAAGGGACGTGATAGACAGTGAGGGGCTGTATATCCCCTGTCCCAAAAAGGGACGTGATAGACAGTGAGGGGCTGTATATCCCCTGCCCTAAATGGACGTACTTGGCGGTGGGGGCCATCTCTCCCAGTTGAATTATTCCATTCTTGAGTTATTGGTTCTTGGAACTATCTTATTATTCCTAGTCCTTTGTGACTATCTGAGTCTTTCTACTCCTAACGGGAATTGGGTTTAACTAAGGAAATGGATGTTCACTAACACATGATGTGATTTTGTTTCACTAACTTTATCTTTCTGTTATTTATCTTTATTCTTAATTTGTTATCTTGGTGTGAAGATTTGTGAAGTGCCTTGTTCCTCTGTGTGGTTTAAGTGTTTATTTTCCTGCTATTAATTGTTTAAGAATTGTATTATAAGTTTGTTTTTGGAGGACCGTACCAGTTCCATTCCAGGGAACTGACCCACCCTCTGGGGTGGGCTGCTTGTTTTTATCTTGCAGGTACGAGTTGTTTCACAGATGGCCACGAAGAGGACGAGTGATTGGGATGAGATTAAGTTTTGAGAGTTTTATATGTTTTATTACTGTTTTACTTTTGTTAAGTTTTCTCGAGGTTCAGGCCGTGACAGTTGTAATCATTAAGTTGTATTTTGGTGAGGTTTGATACCGGGTGTTTGGAACCCGATGGTCTGTACGCTTTTAGTATTTTATTTCCGCTATAAATATGTTAAATAGGGGCGTTACAGAAATTGGTATCAGAGCGTAGTTACGCTCTGAACCTGAGAAAACAAGCCGAGTGAAACACTTAGATTATAGGTGCACTTAAAACTGGGGAACTGGGGTAGAATTGGGAAGTGAGAATTCCAGAAAGGCGCGTGACTCTTACCCCATACTTACTACTTATGTTTTACTTCACGTACCTATGAACCGTCCTTAGGACGTTATAAATATTTCATTATACATAGATAGTTAGACTTTACAATACGCCTTATGAGTACAAAACCGTCATACCAGCTAGATGTCTCGAAGAGGAGGAAGAGGAGGAGTTGGTCCCTGAGGAGGCTATGGACCCGACACTGTCACCCCGGAGGTCATAGCGCAGATTTTGACAGCTGCATTGGCCCAGCAGCAGGCTCAGATCCCACAGCCACCACCGCCACCACCGAATGGTCCCCGGGAGTTCAACTGGCTGAAGGCGGTTAATGACCTTCGTCCTCCCATCTATGAAGGCCAACCAGAACCGAAGACTCTAGATAAATACATAGACGTGATGCAGAAGGCCTTCACCCTCTACATGTTCCAGTGAATCGCCAGGTGGACATAGCGGCCTACTTTCTTCAGGAACCCGCGCATAGATGGTGGCAGAATGCTAGAGCCGAGCTAACGGCCCAGGTGAACTTTGACTTCCAGGCATTTCTAGTGGCCCTGAGAGCTAAATTATTGATGGAGAAATATGTGACTACTTCTACCACTTAGGCAGTGTACCTAATCGTTTTGCGGGATAGTGGATTCGTGGGGTTGTCGTACTCTTGGGGACCTCGCTGTGGATAACTGACAATGAATTAAATTTACTGAGACTTCTAGTAAATAGATTTTATCAATTTTTTAGGAGAAGAAATAATTACAAACTTAACTTAAACAAAATAATAATAAAAACAATTAAAATAGAACAAAATAAAAATAGGAACTATAAATCTTTTATTCTTGAGAAAGCATCCCGGGTTGTTCTGCTCACCTATTTTATCAATTATATTAATAAAACTTTACCACTCAAGTAATAAACTCAGAAACTATAAATAATTCGTTGACGACTAAATCTAACGAACCCCTAACCAGTTGCTAGAACTAGCAGCAGACTAATGCTCTAATCCGGACACAACCCAATCGCATAAAGAACAGATTCCATTTGAGACTAATTAACCTATAGGCCGGATCAGGCTTCTAGCTGTTAATCAGGTTTAATTCCTATGTCTTGTTATCTATCTCAGCTCTCGTGTGTTGATTAGAAAACTACAAGTATTGCTTTAATAATTGATCAGAGAATTAAAGCAGATTAAGAACTGGAATTAAACTACTACTTTAGATAAAATCATAATGGAAAGCTTAACATAACATAATTATAAAAAATAGGCTCGCATCCCAAACCTGGGAGGGCTTAAGTTTATTAATTAAACATAACTATATATAAACAACGCTTTAACAAAATAAGAGAAAGGGTAGAGAAAACTCCAGCTAGCAAGTTGACTCTGAATCCTAGCTCTGCTTCTGCATCGACGTCGTCCGTAATAATAATAATAATAAATGGTAGAGATGTGGTGTGGTGGAAGACAAATAAAAATGGAGAAAACGGAGAGAATAGAAATTGATGTGGTTGTACGTGGTGAACGAGCGAGGTGGTCTGTTCGTGAACGGGGTGATGGACTGGTTTTGGATTAAAGAAGGGATACCTAATAATGAAGGGAGCGTAGTTTATTTATAGGAAAGGAGATAAGAAGCAGACAACAACGGAGCAGGCGGTGCAGTTGGTGAGCAGATCGTGGAGATTTGCAGTCAGAGAGCGTCACGCGTGAGTAAATTAGGCGGCGTCTGTAATTAATGAGGGAGCAGTTCGAGTGCGGCGCCGCGAAGGAAGAAGGAAAAACGGAGAAGAAACACTGAATTGGTCTCGCCTGCTCGCGCCTCTGTGTCGTGTTCGCTTGATAACAGGCGGATCCTCTGTCCCGTCCCTTCGCGGTTGCGCCTGTGTTGTCGCTCGTATCAGGCGGTCAGCCTTCTCGTGTCCGCGCCTTAACACGGCGACACCTCTACTCTTGTCGCGCCTTTACAGGCGCGACGCGCCTGTGTTGTCCGCGAGAAAGGAGGCGGTGCTGCTGTCTCTAGTCCGCCCAATCAATGAATTGTTTTATCATGGGACGCCAATTGACTAACATCATGGATTTGTCCTTGATTGCCGTGAGATGTGGGTGCTCGTGGTGTGCAGCAGCAGTACGAGAGTGCATGCAAAAATTAATCATGAATGAGCCAATGATGAGTACGTAATCATTAGATAATGATTCATGAGTGAATTTTGGTGTGCCTAGCTCTTGTTGAAATGTGAACGTGATGAATTCATGATCTATTCTTCTGTTATGCAAGCGCCTCTTTCCAAACATATATATTATATATATTGCGTTGCAAAGCTAGTGAAATGAGGACTGCGATCCCATGAATTTATCTGCATTTGACACATAAATATATCAATTCATATCAAAACATAAATCTAGGAAAATCATTGATAAGTGTAAAATATGACATGCATTGTTATAAAAATAGGAAGAATTAAAGTCCTAAGAATAGATAGATTTTACACTTATCAAACTTCCTCACACTTAACTTTTGCTTGTCCTCAAGCAAATAAGGAACAAACTTTCTCTAAGGTAACAGTATCAAACTCCGGGATTCAACAGTCATGGAAGGAAATCAAGCTAAATGGCAATCAAAAGAATAATCTGCTCTTAGATGTAGGTTTTTGTAAACAGTGAAATAGAAAATTTTTAATAAGAGCATGGATAAGTTAGATTGTAAAAACTGAACATAGATTAGCTCGGAACCTCCACCAATTTCTTTTCTCTAACCTTTGGATGACAAGGGGTGTGGGAGTAACACCTTATTCCGTGATACCTTTCAACACCACATACTCATGATCAAGATATGAAAAATTGCGACAATCATTCAGCATTAGAGTTTTGCATGTTCATTTTTTTCTTTGTTTTTTTCATTGTTTGCACAATTGTTTTCATCCCCCAGACTTTTTCTTCACCCATGTAGCGGCTTTGGGCCTTCTATCCCAGATCACGAGACCTTAGGTAGATGGGTGATGAGGCACCCAAGGACTTAATAACCGAATGAACGAGGCCTGTTTTGGTTCAGAAACTTCATTATATGATCAGAGGAGTACCTTGCCTTATCCTTTCCATACCAAACTTTCACTTAGTCCCATGATTGCCAAGCTAAGGTAGCTCAATTTCCACAATCAGCCTATCCACCAGATTTCAGTGAAATAGATTTAATTTTGAAGAAAGAAATTGATACATACAAACAACGTCAAGCAGAACGATTCTTGAGGTTGTCATCAGGCTTGATTTCAAAAACTTCCACAAAAATTCAGCCGAAAATTCAACATGTATTGGCCTTTAGAGAAGCTTACTATCATAATTAGAGAACGATAAAAATCAAGTGTGGCATTAGGTACTACTGGCATTTTTCAGGGAAAGGTCTAAACTTCCTCACACTTAAGAGGAGCAATGTCCTCATTGTTCATAAATAATCAAGAAAGACCTTTAAATATGCCAGATCATGAAGATTTTCATTCAGGACAATCATGGACTGATATAATATAATCATTAAGCGTGATAGTCTGGACACAAACATTTAAAACAAAGAAACTGAAACTCCCCTGATATCGTAGATTGAGGAAGGTGTCCTTCCTCACACTTAAGTGCGAACAATGGGGGTAGAGCGTTCCTCACACTTGCATTCAAGCAAGTGTCCAGCCTTGGAGTTCTTCAGATACCATGATAAGAATTTCACCTGCACACACTACCCAAAAATAACGCTAAAAAGCGTTGCATGAAAGCATAGACACCATTTCCACTTCCTATTTTGTTAAAAATTAAATCAAAATAAAATCATTAAAATAATAATAATAGGATAATAAAGTTTAACCACTGGGTTGCCTCCAGTAAGCTGCCCGTAGTTTTAGTCTTTGGCTAGACTCCAGCTTCGTTATCTGGATCAAAATAAAAGTAGACAATACCTTCGCCAGGAAAACGAAGTTAGTAATAATAAAAAAGCAAACCACCTGGATCAAAACAAAACGTTACTTTGGTAAATAAAATAGGAAAATGAATACTCCACAAAACCTAGTGTTTGAGGAGGTACTGCCGGTAACGTAGTTTTAACAGGAGACCAGGTGTGATTGACTTTTCTTCCTCAAATTGGAGGATGTAAACATCCTCCTCGTGCTGTTGAGGCTTATGGAGGCAGGACGGAAGTTGATGAGAGACCGGTGGTAGTGGTGTTCCTTCCTGAGATTCGAGGATGTAAATTTCCTCTTCCGGTAGGTGAGGCTCAATAGGATAGCGCTCTTCCAACTGGTTGACCGGCTCAGACACAATATCTTCGAATTTTAATTGTTCCTCCTGTGTTGGGGATGGAGATGGAGGAAGATTGTAACGCTCAGACATTTGTTCCAACTCGGCGTCGGAGAAAAATGTACTGAGAAGTTTCTTTATCTCCTCATCAGAACTTGTGGCTTCAATAATATCTGGCTCGAATTGGTCTTCACTCCTTGGAGTCACCACTGGAATCTCTTCTGGTGGCTCGGCCTGACTCAGGAGAAATTCCTCTAGCCTCCATGTAGATTGTTGTTCGTTCTGATTGAAGTAGTAATACCCCAACTGAGTTTCGTTGTACTGTGCATTAGCCTAGTCGATTTCCCACCAATACGGCTCTCGATTTGATTGTTGAGGTGGTTGATAATTCTTGACCAATCTTTGATATGAGGATATCTCCTCTTGCATTTGTGTCCATTCCAGATTGATCAACAATCTTCTCACCTCATCGTGGCCGCTCTCCATTATCAGTAACTAGCCTACAAAAACAAAAACAAAAATACCAAGTAGAATAGAAAATAAAAATAGAAAAGAAACACAAAAACAAAATTAATTAATTAAATCAACACAGAAAAACAAAATATAATAAAAGATAATTTCTAAAATAAATAACAAATAAAGAAAACAAAAATAATAAACTAATAATAATCATAAAAAAAACAGAAAAGAAAACTAAATTAAATGAAATGTAAGAACTCATTGAACTGAATTCAAAACAAGAAATTAACCAAATAAATCCTAGATGAAAATAAACTAAAACGCACTAAGTAAACAAAATAAAAAAAAGGTAAATCTAAATAGATAAATATAAATAAATCACTTAGAATCAAAGGTCATAAAAAAAACTATAAATCATGTACTAAACTAAATGTAATGAAAAACAAAAAGGAGAAAAATTTAATCATAAAACTAATTAATCTGACAAAAAGAACGTAATCAAATTGCATTAAGAAAAAGATAAACAAAATAATAATAAATAAAACGAAAATAGCCTAAACTATAACGTATATACACACAAGAGATAAAAATAAAAAGAAAACGCTACCGACTAATCCTATTTTAATCAAACAGAAGGAAAACAGAAGTATTTGTAAATAAAAAAGGAAAAGTAATACGTGAAAGAGAACTACAGAAGTAACATAAAAATCAAAAAGGAAAAGTAATAAAAAGGAAATAAAAACGAAACCACAGAGTACGTAAAAGTCAATTTGAATGGAATCAACGGGAAAGAAAACAAAAATAAAATAATAATATAAGAATAAAAGAAGAAAAGAATATATATATATATATATATATATATATAAAGTGACGAAAAAAAAGTGAACTTGGAAAGTAACTAAAAAAGAATATAAATCAAAAGCGAAAAGCAGAGCAATAAAAAGGAATATAAATCAAAACGTAAACTGTAATGCAATCGAAATAGACAAGATAAAAAAAAATCAACGTAATGTAGTCGAATAGAAATAATACGAAAGTTAAAGAAGAAAATAAAATGAAAATAAAATCTCAATCAAATTAATAAGTATGTCAAAAGTGAAAATAAAATAAAAGTAAATAAAAATGGAAATCCCAATAGAATTTAAAAACTATCAATTAACCGTGCTGGAGGTCCCCGGCAACGGCGCCAAAAACTTGATGGAGAAATATGTGACTACTTCTACCACTTAGGCAGTGTACCTAATCGTTTTGCGGGATAGTGGATTCGTGGGGTTGTCGTACTCTTGGGGACCTCGCTGTGGATAACTGACAATGAATTAAATTTACTGAGACTTCTAGTAAATAGATTTTATCAATTTTTTAGGAGAAGAAATAATTACAAACTTAACTTAAACAAAATAATAATAAAAACAATTAAAATAGAACAAAATAAAAATAGGAACTATAAATCTTTTTATTTTTGAGAAATCATCCCGGGTTGTTCTGCTCACCTATTTTATCAATTATATTAATATAAACTTTACCACTCAAGTAATAAACTCAGAAACTATAAATAATTCGTTGACGACTAAATCTAACGAACCCTAACCAGTTGCTAGAACTAGCAGCAGACTAATGCTCTAATCCGGACACAACCAATCGCATAAAGAACAGCTTCCATTTGAGACTAATTAACCTATAGGCCGGATCAGGCTTCTAGCTGTTAATCAGGTTTAATTCCTATGTCTTGTTATCTATCTCAGCTCTCGTGTGTTGATTAGAAAACTACAAGTATTGCTTTAATAATTGATCAGAGAATTAAAGCAGATTAAGAACTGGAATTAAACTACTACTTTAGATAAAATCATAATGGAAAGCTTAACATAACATAATTATAAAAAATAGGCTCGCATCCCAAACCTGGGAGGGCTTAAGTTTATTAATTAAACATAACTATATATAAACAACGCTTTAACAAAATAAGAGAAAGGGTAGAGAAAACTCCAGCTAGCAAGTTGACTCTGAATCCTAGCTCTGCTTCTGCATCGACGTCCGTAATAATAATAATAAATGGTAGAGATGTGGTGTGGTGGAAGACAAATAAAAATGGAGAAAACGGAGAGAATAGAAATTGATGTGGTTGTACGTGGTGAACGAGCGAGGTGGTCTGTTCGTGAACGGGGTGATGGACTGGTTTTGGATTAAAGAAGGGATACCTAATAATGAAGGGAGCGTAGTTTATTTATAGGAAAGGAGATAAGAAGCAGACAACAACGGAGCAGGCGGTGCAGTTGGTGAGCAGATCGTGGAGATTTGCAGTCAGAGAGCGTCACGCGTGAGTAAATTAGGCGGCGTCTGTAATTAATGAGGGAGCAGTTCGAGTGCGGCGCCGCAAAGGAAGAAGGAAAAACGGAGAAGAAAACACTGAATTGGTCTCGCCTGCTCGCGCCTCTGTGTCGTGTTCGCTTGATAACAGGCGGACTCCTCTGTCTCGTCCGCTTCGCGGTTGTGCCTGTGTTGTGCCTCGTATCAGGCGGTCAGCCTTCTCGTGTCCGCGCCTTAACAGGCGGACACCTCTACTCTTGTCCGCGCCTTTACAGGCGGACGCGCCTGTGTTGTCCGCGAGAAAGGAGGCGGTGCTGCTGTCTCTAGTCCGCTCCAAATCAATTGAATTGTTTTATCACGGGACGCCAATATTGACTAACATCATGGATTTGTCCTTGATTGCCGTGAGATGTGGGTGCTCGTGGTGTGCAGCAGCAGTACGAGAGTGCATGCAAATAATTAATCATGAATGAGCCAATGATGAGTACGTAATCATTAGATAATGATTCATGAGTGAATTTTGGTGTTGCCTAGCCTCTTGTTGAAATGTGAACGTGATGAATTCATGATATATTCTTCTGTTATGCAAGCGCCTCTTTCTAAACATATATATATATATTGCGTTGCAAAGCTAGTGAAATGAGGACTGCGATCCCATGAATTTTATCTGCATTTGACACATAAAATATATCAATTCATATCAAAACATAAATCTAGGAAAATCATATGATAAGTGTAAAATATGACATGCATTGTTATAAAAATAGGAAGAATTAAAGTCCTAAGAATAGATATATTTTACACTTATCAATTATATCCATCCTATCTACAGAAGAGGATAAGGAGTGAGTTCGAGCAGCTGAAGCAAGGGAGTCTTTCTGTTTCTGAGTACTACAATAAGTTCATGGAGCTACTTGCTATTATTGGAGAGGGAGCTTACGCCCCAAGATATCTGGTGGACAAATTCCATACCGGCTTGAACTTCAAGATCATGACTATGATCGGTTCCACCAGAGGGATGACCCTACAGGTATGGAACATGATTTAAAATTTCTGGTACGCAATGGTTTCTCCACTAACATATATTGTCACCACAGGAGTTAGCGGATGATGCGAATGACTGTGAGACCACCATTGCCTACTAGGACTCTGTGCTAGGCAAGAGGAAGGGGGATGGAGAAAGAGGAAATGGAGGAAACTTTTCCCAGAACTACGAGAGGAAGGGAAAGTTCTACAAGGGTAGGAACGAGAAGGCCATGGTCCCCTAATACACTAATGCTGAGCCACTCCGCTCCCAGCCATTTAAGGGTGAGATAAATTAGAAACTCCAAAGTGGTTACATTTTATTATCCCAAATACTAACCTTGAAACTGAAACAGGGAACCAACTTGCGAGAAAGTTCTTCTGCAAGTGGTGCCAGAAGGACCACCCGGGCAAGTATTGTAAGGGCAACCTGGTGGACTGCCACCACTGCGGTAGGAAGGGGCACAGATCGTTCGAATGCTTCTTGAACCTGGATTCCAGGAACTACAAGCCACGCACCGGGAACCCTGCTAGAGCCCCAGCTGCTACTACTACTGGAGAAGGTCGAGGTGGCACAGGAGGTGCTGGACCATCTACCAGCCGCCCTGCCCAAAGCCATCCCAAGAGGCTGAGACAGAACTACCCCCAGAGGCCGGGCAAGGCACCAGTCCTTAACATGGTGGACCGCGTTGAGGCAGCAAGTGATGACCCGAGTTCACCTGGTGAGGACTATTTTCCTCATGAAGAGGCCTAGACCCTTAATTCTTTACATTCAGTTGTCAAGTTTTTCGTTGTCAATGTAAAAGGGATGAACTATAAACCCTTCATTTTGTTTCGTTCCGAACCTTTCATTTCCAGTTGTGAACCTTGACTTATTTATTTAATGGCAATTGTTCTTCAGCTTTCGATATTTGCTTTCCTATTTGCCCTATACCACACCCAATATCCCTTTTGAAGCCAAACCACACCCACCAGAGAAGTGTGAGGTCTTGAGACCCGGGATGATCTTACTACGAGAGTACCTGACCCCGGCAGTCCAGTATGCATTGATCCTCAAGATCAAGGAGTTAGGTGTGAAGGAAGGAAATTTTTACACCCCTACCTTCAAGAATGGTTCAACCATAAAGGTGAAGATCATGTGCCTAGGTAAGAAGTGGAACCACACCACCAAGAGCTATGAAGAGGTGGAGGTGCCACCAATCCCGGAGGAACTACAAACCATCATTAGAGCTGCAGTTAAGGCAGCACAAGAACTGGAGGATGAGCACGTCCCAGACCTAACCTCAGACGTCTGCATCATCAATTTTTATGGAAAAGAAGGTAAGCTAGGGTTGCATCAAGAGAAGGATGAATCCCTAGAAACCATCTCCAAAGGAGTTCCAGTAGTGTCCATGTCACTTGGAGACGATGCAGAGTTCCTCTTTGGTGATCAAAGGAGGATGGACCTTGCTACCAAGATCCTCCTGAAGTCGGGTGATGTACTGATCTTTGGTGGGGCAGCTAGACTCATCTACCATGGGGTGAAGAGAATCAAGCCCAACACAGCCCCCACACCCATATTAAACAGACTCACCTGAAACCTGGCCGATTAAACCTGACATTTAGACAGATCTAGCCATGTATTTTACAATTTCAGTTTTGTAATCATTAAACTGCTCATGAAGCTTTCAATAAGAATGGAAATTCTAAGAACTTATTTCTTTGTGTAGGAGCTGGAAATTTAGAGGTCAGGCTGAATGTGTTGGACCAGGCTCAAGCAAAGAGCAATGGAACGGTCATCACAGGTATACCAGTTAACCTTGAATAGCTACTTTGGAAGAGTTAATTAGAAACCTTATAACTTCACTCAATAATTGCAGGCACGTTCCAAATTAATGGAGTGGAGGCCACCGTCCTGTTTGATTCTGGAGCCTCCCACTCCTTCATATCCTAAGCATTTCATAATAAGATAAATGCCCCCACAGAGGATATCCATGATTTCTCCATTTTGTTGCCATCCAGAGAGTTGATAAAATGCAGTAAACAGTGTAAGAATCTGAGCTTGCACATTAAGGGAGCAGACTTTCTTCTCGATGCCATCGTCTTCCCTAGCATGGGATTTGACATAATTGTGGGCATGGACACGCTACAGCGGTACAGAGATAGACTACACTGTGCAGAGCATCGTCTCCTCTTGAAGTCAGCCACAGGGATCACGGTATCATACCGAATGCAACCCAAGCAGCCGACCGTGAAGGTTGTATCGGCATTATCCCTGATGAAGGAAGTGTCCAAGGGCGCGACTGCCTACTACTGTTATGCCCAGGATTGAGGACGGATCCGAAGTTCAGGAGCGACGTTCCCATTGTGTCGGAGTACCCCGATGTTTTTCTAGAGAAGCTACCTGGACTACCACCGCTGAGAGAGGTTGAATTCAACATCGACCTCGTACCTGGCATGGGACCGATTGTACTACAAGTTATAGGTCCTCAAAGTAGGCTTCGTGAACTGCTCGAAAGTTCGAGTTTTCTAGATTTCCTGAAATCGAATCCCTCCGTTTTTGCAACTCCGGTGAGTTTCCGATCAAATTGCTCCGATATTGCTGTTCGTAGTCATGTTACCGGCCTAACCCATGTCTCAATTTATTACGTGTTAGATTAGGTGAATTTGTTAGATTTGTTTTTGAATCGTATCCTGTATCCAATATGAACCCTAACCTCGAACTGAATTCGAAATCCACTGAATACTGCATTATAATTGGAGAAATTAGCATCATTAGAACCGAAATTTGATTTCGAAACTATAGAAACAAGAATCACTCGATTTGGTTCTGTAGATTGTGAGGAATAGGCGAATTAGTACTCGAGTCGGGTTGGGGGATAGCTGAAGAACTCGACGATTCTCGGCCGTCCGATCGTAGTTAAAAGAAACGGACGGCCGAGATTAAAACGTTTCAGTTTAAGTTTATTAAAGTTTTTATAAATTTCAGTAAATAACCCTAACTTGTTGAATTAATTTAAATACCTTCCCGAATGTATTTTGACTTGAAATTTTAACCATAGATTCCATATTTTATCTAGTTTATTTTGATGTAAATTAATATGGTTTTGGAGTTTTTAAACGTAAGTTATGATTTTTTCAAGTTACGGGTTTTCTGGAATTATTTGGCTAAATTTAAAAGATATTTTTATGAAATAAAAATTTTATAATATGTCTAAAATGTTATAGTTACTGTATGTTAAATTTGGGAATTTTTGGGCAATGGTAAAAGGTTTTAAAAATTGTGTTTATGAGGTTTTCATAAGAATAACTTAAATATAAGGTTTTTAATGTAACCAAAAATTAAAGTATGGTTTGTTAATTAACTTTTTAAGCTGGGGAAAATAAGAGAAACTAAATTAACATTTTATAACAGTAAGTTTATAAATGTTTTGGTATTAGCTTTTAAGAGAAGTGAAATTATTTACATATATGTATAAACTTATTTAAGTAGAAACTTATATAAATCAAGGAATTTAATTATCCTACATTTTATTTATTATATTATATGGGGAGTTAATATTTTTAACAAATACCCACTGCCCAGGATCGATGACTTGTCCGACCAGCTGAGGGGCGCAAAGGTGTTCTCTAAGATTGATCTGTGTTCCGGATATCACCAGATTGCTGTAGCTGAGCCAGACATTGAGAAGACAGCCTTCCGGACCAGATACGGCCACTATGAGTTCACAGTGATGCCATTTGGACTGACCAATGCACCAGCGAGATTTATGGATTTGATGCAGAGAGTCTTCCAAGCCCAGCTTGATATGTCGGGAGTCGTATTCATAGACGACATTCTAGTCTTCTCCAAGAGCAAAGAGGAACAAGAGCAACATTTGAGGATAGTCTTGGAGACGCTGAAGGAGAAACAGTTATATGCCAAGTTCAGCAAGTGTGAATTTTGGCTGGACAAGGTGTCATTTCTTGGACACGTGATCTCAGCTGAGGGAGTTTCAGTCGACCCAGCTAAGATTGAGGCAGTGAAGAGCTGGCATAGACCCCGCACGGTGATAGAGGTTAGGAGTTTCCTTGGGTTGGCTGGCTACTATAGACGTTTTGTGAAGGACTTCTCCAGGCTAGCCAAGCCCTTGATGAAATACCCCAAACCTTAATGAGTTGTTTAAATATTAAATAATAAATTGTTAAGACTAAAAAGAGTCTTAGTAACATTAGTAAACAATTTAAAAGACAGTAAATACAGTAAAATGCCTTAAGGCAATAAGGGCAAAATATGCTCTAAGCTTGGGATAATCTTGGTTAAGGCTTAATGAACTTACCAAGACCTTACTTATATATTAATGAGCTTATTAAATCAATTACCAAAGAAAACCAAGCTTGAAAACAAGTTAAACACAAAATGTGCTTTAAGGAGTCTTAAAGCACGTTTTTGAAAATTGTCTTGTAAAGTTTTGAATGGCTAAATGTCCATCATTACTCTTTAATTAATATGTGTACTACTTAGTATCACATTTGGAAGTTTAAATCAATGGGAAATCAAAATTTCATTTATGTGCTTGCTTTTATGAATAGTAACTAAATAAGCTAGTTTGTAACATATGTCAACATATGTAATTTAATTGGGCAATAATAGACTAAATAACCCCTTATAACAGATGGGGGCCGGTTTTTATAGAGGTGAGTCACCACCCTTATCAATTAATAGCAAACAAGTAAATAAGTAATATAGTTAAGTTACTATTTGCTTTTAGTAAACAATAATATCTTCAAAAGCATTTGCAATCAGTGAATCCTCATTCCTTCATTTCCTTTCGACGTACCATCTTCCTCCTTTCTCTCTTTCACGATTGAACCAGCACACTACCAACGTACAACTTCAAATCCTTGTAACTCCTAGCTCACTTGTCCAAATCGAAAAACTAAGACCACCAATCTCTTAGTCTCATCAAGCTCTTCAACTTAGTCCTTTCAAATCTTCAAGAGCTCCATTTTGGTGCCAAGAGGAATCTCCATGGAAGGAGCTTGAGCTCATCTTTTCACGTATTATTGTTCTCCTTTGCTTCAAGGTAAGGAAACTCAAAGAAAAATGATGTTCCATGTTTTGTGCTGTCCGAAAATACCTTAAATGGTGTCCTTATGTTGCCTTGTTCGAGCTTCATTCCAACCATTCAAGGACTGGGTGGAGTCCTCTCTTGACAAGTATCCAAACTCTCTCCAAGATCTAAGATTTCTGAAACAAGAAAGAACTTGTGAGGAAAGGAGGTAATTATGCTAACCAAAAATAGCTTATAATTCCTTTGGAAAATGAACTTACGTTGTCTATTGAAACTACCTAAAGAGCCAATGGTAAATGACTTAGAAAAATGTTCTCAAAGAGACTAGTAAAGGACATACGTATTGTTGTGTGTATTTGCAGGTCAAAGGCAAATATATTGTGGGAAATTCAGTGTTTAAGATTTATGCATTTTAAGAGCCTAAGTGCTATGCAATTTAAATTGTGCACTATGTTGTAATGTGGTGTATATTTGGTGAAGTTTTGAGTATAAGAGTGTACCTAAGATCATTTGGGAAGTTTATACATATGATGGGTGTAAAGAACTTATGCAGCAGGACTTGAAAAATGCAAGTACGTCAATTCTGTAGCTTCGGTCCGGGACTTGGGATTTGGATAACATCCCGGACCATATATCAAAAAGGGCCGAGAGTTTTACATAGTCTTGGTCCGGGACTTGGGTCTTGTACAAGGACCCGGACCACCCTCCTTAAATCACCCGAGAGTTTTTGCCTAGATGGTCCGGGACTTAGGACCTGTATGAAGTCCCGGACCACCCTGTTAAATGTAGCCGAGAGTACAAGACTGTCTTGGTCCGGGACTTAGGGTGAGTACAAGGTCCCGGACCACCCTATCAAAACATACCGTGAGTTTGTGTAAGTGTTGATCCGGGACTTAAGGTAAGGACCAAGTCCCGGACCACTCTAAAATGTTGTTTAAGGTATAAAAATGATGTGTAAAGATGGGGATTGATAAGTAATGATGTTGTAAGGATGTTAAGGACATGTTAGATGTGATATAAAGACAACCAAGTGGGTGGAAAGTTGTAATAAAATGTGAAAGTAAAACAAGTTAAAAGTGTCAAGTTGTTTAACTAGTTAACGAGGGTAAGTTATGAGCGTTAGACTTTAAACAAACATGTTACCCCGATGTTGATAAAAGTAAATGTAATGTTGCCAGTTGTTCGAGAACTGTTCAAGGAACTTAAGACGACACATTAGAGTGGACGTTGGTGACAGGTATGGTTTTCTTGCAACCTGTGTCCTACCGGATTACACCGGCTTGTATGCCAATGTGTTTTTCTGTATGTTTGCCACGTTGTAAGATAAAACATGTAATGAGTTTACAGTAATTCATATATGTGGCGTTCTCCGATACCATTTAACCTCGAAAGTGTTAAACCTTAGCTAACTGAGTCTAGGATCACAGGAGAGTTTGGTATTCGGATTAAACGACCCGAACCATGGGGCGTTCTAACCACGGCTATGCGTGAGTTAATGTGTGATGTTGTGTATGTGAATGTAGGGATCTCCCTTGTATGTTTAACCCAAGAGTAATACTGTATGGTGTAGTACGATAGACTCCGTAGTGGGTTCTAACTAAATTAAAAGTAAGTATGTACTAACAGTAGTGAGGAATCCGGTTTGGCCGGTCGCGCGTTGTTTGGGAGTGGGTATCCTTTTTAGCTTTACCCTTCTCTCTGTTATGGTTGTTTCCCTCACGGGTTATGATCTCCCATTAGCTTATCCCAAAGCTTAGCTATTCTGACTTATGATCGGTTTAGGGGGAACATGTGTTTGTGTGTGTTCGGGTCACTAAATCCGATCCATCTTTAGGTAAGTTACTCGTCCGACTATTAGGGCGGTAATGAGTTTTGTTATAACGAGCTTAACATGGGGGTGATATCATTCCCTAGGCTCACCAGTGTATTAACTATGTTTGGGCCGGTTCCTAAGAGATCCGTACCCGTTATGTATGTGTTATTTGTATGTTGCAAAGTTATTGTGATGTGATGTTATATGTCGCTTAGAAGTGAAATATGAGGATCATGGATATGATTCCTAGTATGTAAAAGAGACGTTTGTGGAAACCCGATAGTGGGTAAGTGTCGTCTATTGAGGAAATAGCTCCGTTAGAGGAGAAATACTATAGGGTGGAAGAACTCAAAGAGTGATTGGTTAAGTATGGATGAGTTATTTTTGTTAAGCCCATTGGGGTGAAATGTATTGTGTCGTGAGTTTATGTTTCACATGCTTGATTTAAATGTAATCAACTGCATGCTAAGACGACAAATAGTTGTGCGTGGCCCGGTAGCATGTGGGCTGCGGGATTACCATACCAGCAAAGGTGCTGAGCCCCTGGGGGGCCACCCTTTCTTTCCTTTTCTATTTCAGGTACAAGGAGCTGGAGCCGTTCGAGAGTAGGACGGGGTAGTTGTTGCGTACGGGTAATTGATGTAATCACTTGTAACCTGTAGGTGTAGTAAGACCGAAATTGTTCTCGGCATTAGTTGTAAATACTCGGTACAGTTGGAAGGTATTTGTATAATGAATGTTGGTGTGATAAAGGAGACAGTATTGTAGTTGCTCGGGGATCTAGTCCATCAGACCGATACAGTTGTGTAAATGTTAGCCTTGTTAGCCACGTGGGTGGTTAACGGCGTGTAACACCGATGAGTTAAGTTATGTGATGATGTATTTTCCGCTGCAGTTTAATGTTAAGTATGTTGTATGTTGGGGTGTTACAAAAAGTGGTATCAGAGCGAAGTATCGCTCTGATGACTGAATTACCGAGCTTAGGAAGTACCGAGTTAGGATTTCAGTACATGTGGGTTAGGGGATGAGTGATAGCGTGAGAGATACGCTAGGAGGACCAGTGAATATTGGAAACCTACCATATACATCCCACCCTCCACAATCCCTGATTATAACTGGGAAAGAACGCCAGAGAGATGGAAGCCCCCTCTTACTCGGGAATACCCGACCTGGCTGCATTTAAATGTCCTTATAAGTACGGAGAGCCTGTCATACGGTAGATTCCGAAAGGTGTGAATCCCGAAGACGGTTCCCATTTTAACAATGTCTGCCGCATAAGGTAGCGAAAAGTGAAGAATCATGCGCATAAGAGAATAGAATTTCCAGCAACCTGGATCGACATGCCGAGCAGTCGAGAAAAACCAGCTTGCAACGCACCAAGCGTGCAACAGGCAAAAGTGAGGTAATGAAACCCGAGACAAGTGTCCACGGGACTACAATGTTAACTAATACACCAATGGTATACCGACCGATTAAGGAACTACAACGTAGTATGAGGAGGATGTAATACTAAGTAAAAGGGGTCTCCCAGAAGGGGAAACACCCTAGTTAATGGTCACCATGTGAAAATAGTGAGAAAAACCCAGAGGATTTATTGTTAAGACTGTGAGATCAAGTAAGGGCCAGCAAGGCCACTAATGTCAGAGTAAGCGGAAACAATACCGCAACCAATGTTTATTGAACCAGTAGCCAGTTAGCATGGCGCACTTGCCATGGCAAGTGCCGCTATAACAAGGCTGTACGGGAAACTTAAAACAACTACAGGTACTTAGTAAAGTACCGTGAAGTTAAGTGAGACCAGCATAGTTGTGGAAGGGCTTAGCAGCCCGACCTCTGCAATTGGAAGTACACCAGTCAGCAAGAAGCTAGACTTGGCTAAAGCAAGGAAAAGTTGTGAAGCCACGAGAATTAATCTTTTAGACTTAAATTCATCTTCAAAACCTTTTTCAAACCAAATTTTCTTTCAAACCCATTTATTTCCAACTTTCCTTGAAACCAGACCAGGAGACCTACACCGGCCTCAGTGCCACATGGTAGGTAAGTTATACCCAGTGACTTTTAAATAACCGGATGGAAACCGGTAAACCCAAGGGTAACAACCCGAGTGACGGAATGCATATTATCACAGGATAATATAAGGGAGTTGACAACAGAATACTTCACCTAGGCGCGTGACGGACACTACGAGTGTACCAACTGAATTGTGGGACGACCGCACTCCGATAGGAGCTTGTGGGCCTGGCAGACCTTCTTATAGGTTAACCGGGTAAGTAGCAATGTATCAACAGGATACCCCACATATGTATACGAGTGGAGTCTGGAACACGGGAAGTAGTCGACTCCATACTACGGACCGAAGTAAAAGTCAGACAAAGTAAGGAATTACCAAGAATGGTAGAAGTAAAGAAACCAGTAAGGTCAATAAGACTACAAGAATCAGTGAATTTATTTTAAGGAAATGTCTAAAGGTGAACAAGTGCGAAGTGCACTAGTTGGTAAGTAAGAACATGGAATATGTCTTAAGAATCCTGAGGGATGAATGTAATAGCTGGAGTAAGTACCCAGCCTACAGATGGAGAGGCAGATGCCTATTATGGATATGTTAATGTGCAATGACCGGGATGAGACTCCCGAGATGATCACTAGGGATATCAATCTCACTAAAGAGAATATTTAACCTAGTCAAGAATGCAAGGAAATGCAGTTAATTAAATGTACTCATAAGTGAAAGCCAGATGTAATGGCATAACCTAGTAACACCCAGGAACTATCCTTAAAAAGAGTGTTTGGATCAATAGTGGTTGAACGAAATAACGTGACAGACACGCAAGGGTTGAAACTACCACCCAGTTTAATCTTAAGGCGTCAGGAGGAAGTCTGACATCCTTGAAGGGACATCCCATGAAAGGAATAACGACCTTCTCATGGAGCCCAATACAACCTGTAAACCGTGTAACATTTTCGGAGAAGTAAATGAATGTGAACAGCCTACAATGAGCAGAGCTCGAGGCAACAGGGCTTATAAGCCACAAGTAAAATGTCATAAGTGAATTTTGTCGACTACGAAAGTTTATGGTATATAAGTAATAAAAGCGGATAACGAACCACTACCTAAAGAGTGGGGACACCTCTTAGTGTTGTGAAACCGCCAGAACGGTAGTAATGAGTAGGAATATGTCTAGAAAATATGTTAAGGGTTGACCATATCATTGTTACCCAGGAATGATGTGAGTAGGAAAAGTACGAAAAGGAGTGTTCGTACCAGTTGTGGAGACCGAAGGGTAATAAGTCTAATAGCAACCACCAGAGGTGTGTGATGCTAAATGTGTAATCAGCAACGCTCAAGGAGCATAAAGACCCGAAGAATAGAGTACCCAGTAATCAGCCAAATAAAAGGCGAAACATAGTGTAATGGCGGAAGCTAATATAATAGCTGATGCAGTGTGAATTGATGTTATACAATGAGTAACCGCACGATGCGCAGTAAGCGACCGTTGCATGAGTATTGTTAAATAATAAAATGGCCAACAAGCACAGTTATGAGTTAGACACAGTGAACACGTAAGATAAGTGATGACATACAGACTGGGCAACAAGCCAGTACTTGATACTATGTGATAAGGAATACAGTGTGAATCCCTCGCAAACACATAAGAGATTTACTGTCAAGAGTTTACACCTCTACACTCTGTATGACTGAGTGTTTTGGTATTGCTCTTGTGCAATAATGATCGAGAGGGATAGTTAGAAATTCGGGAAATGTCAATTGTGGTAGAAGTATAAAGAGAATTATAACAGGATAAAGACCGAAGCATAGGAAATGCAAGGTCGTATCAATGAAAGGATACTTGATTCACAATAAGTGACTATAGTTACACAGTGTGTTAAATATTGGTATGGAATGTACCAAGTTGTTGGAAATGACTGAAAGTATACTACACATTAGGTAGTAGTTCAAATTCAACCGATAGTGAGTCGGAAGAAATCAGGCAAATTATGGTGAAATACAATAAGTCATCATGGAGATGCATAGAAAGTTGAAACTCACCGAGTTCGCTCGTGGTAAGAAATACCACGCGTCGGCTGAGAAACCGTTATTACCTAGATAGGGGTGATAATAGAGAATGTACAATATAGTAGGAATAATGTATGAACAACTAAGTTCTAAATTATCAGGAATCGCATAGCAGAAACTAGTGAGCCAGCGATCCAAGTGTTGGATGTGCGTTGTGAATATGAGTGAATGGCTAATTAGTAACGCCTAGAAGTCTCACAGGCCGGAATCGAAACTGGTTATGAATTAAATAAACTCTAAAGAGAACTCTTGGTTAGGGACTAAACCGCCAATATGGCTAAGATCCTCAACAAGAACACATTGTATAATAAACCACGTGGGGATTAAACACTTCACGACGGTAGAATGTTATAGCACAGTGAGTAAGTGATTGATTACGTGGGCGTAATCCCTTTTAAGGGGGGTAGAACGCAAAACCACTTAGTGTTTATTACCGTACAAGTGAACGTGAACTATGGTGTGCATAGCACAAAATAATTTGTTTTGATGAATGGTGTGTGTGTTACATAAACATACACATTCATTCATGGTTTAATTGTGGTAATTACGCACAGAAGATGCGAATACCATTGTGATGAATGTGTACCATTGTGATGAATGTGTTTATATTGGCAACAGTTGTGTGTGAGGTACAAGTGTGGGAGTAAAGAAACTCCCGGAGAACTAAAACCCCGACAGTATATGTTCATATGATACTAAATGTTAAACTGTGTGTGGTATTTTGATAAAATATTTGTATATGTACAATATAGTGACCTATGAAAGGGTATGAAACCGACATAGAACCTAGTGAGAATAGGATTCCCTAGGTAACTGGATTAAAGCGAATGGAGATGACTGATAGACAGAGTTCTATCCTTGGAGATGTAGTGACTATGACTAGAAAAACTAAAAGATAGAAAATGGCAAATGAGTGTATTAGTTGATGTTTGAAAATGAAGTGGGAGGTGGAACTTGATTTGCATGCGATCAAGGGAAGCCGAACACAAATTGGGGTGGAAGGATAGTTCAACATTGATGCTGATCACATCAGGGTTGGATGATTCTTGAAGCTCCCTACAAGTGGTCACAAATAACCACACTGAAAAAAAAGGGAATAAAGAGCATAAGTTGGACTTGGAGTTGTATATGTTTTCAAAAGAGTTTTGAACTGGTATTTATAAAACGTCGATAGATACCTTACATAAATAAGTTCTCTTACTTAATCTCATAAGAAATTTTAAATTTAAGTGATTGCTTTGATCTCCCAAAGGAACGGGGACAATATGTGTCCATCGCGACCGGGTTCTGCGGGAGCACAGTGTATGTAAAAGAAATTTTTAGTTGCTGTACATGCTAAGACATGTTGTGTGGAATGTGTAAGGAAAAAAATTGTTGTCATTTGGACCTTGAGTCCTAACGTGGTTAAGTCCGAAGTGTTATGTTATCAAGACCTATGTGTCTAAAGGATGTTATGTTATCGAGACCTATGAGTCTAAATGTTGTTGTGTTGCCCAGACGTGAGAGTCTAAGGGCTGTTATGTATGTGCAAATGTTGTTAAGGTACCCGGACCACTAAGTCCGAGGTTACTATGCAAGTATGTTATGTGATGTATGGATGTGGATATGTTACTCGGACCGTCAAGTCCGGGACTGAGATGTAAAGTATGTTTGGTTACGGAAGTGTTTTATTATACAAGTAGTTCCCGTATTCTAATCCAATGATATGTGGGAAGTGTGAACTTCGGGGACGAAGTTCTTTTAAGGGGGGTGTAATGGTATGAAATATACCATGCGGAAGGTCAAAATGTCTACCGAAGGCCTGCTAGCGGAAGGACTACTACCGGAGACCAATTGTCGGAAGGCCTATCGATGGAAGCCCTACTACCGGAGGACCCGCTACCGGAAGAGCTGCTATCTAAAGGACCGCTACCGATAGAGTAACTACCGGAAGGATTATTGATAAAGTGACGGTCCGGAAGAGTTAGTCCAATGCGGAAGCAGTATTTCAGTCCGGAGAGACTACCCGTAAAAGGACTGATAGTTATGTTTATGTAATACCATCACATGTATAGGGGCAAAAGGGTAAACTTAGTGATAGAAAGTCTATAAATAGGAGTAGGGGGGCTCATTTGTAAGGGACTCAAGTTAGAAAAGAGAGAGCCCACCCCAAAAGGCTCTCTAGCGTTGTAAACCAAATGATGAATAATAGCTCTGTCTAGAAGTGGACGTAGGCCGGATCATTGGCCGAACCACTATACATCTTGGTGTGGTAGCGGATCGGTGTGGAGCATCTTCAATACCGTTTCACTGCAATCCACGGCAGCGATGTTATTTCAAGGGAAAAGTGAAGCGGTCCAAATGTCCATCAGCTACCGGGAGAACCTCTCCTAATAAAATCAGCTACCGGTGGTGAACTTCCCTACCGAAAGATCTTGACGCCCGGAAGAAAGTCGGCTATCGGTAGATCCAGAGCCAGAGGAGAACGAGGTCAAAAATGCGAGCCTAACCCGGGCACAATTTTGAATTACAAATACAAGCGAGGTCAGATCCTTTCCAACTTGGAAAAACCTGGTTTTTGGCTGTTTTAGACGATGAAAGTGGTAAAGATTATTCGTTTACAGGTAATCAGATTTTCATACCGTTACTGAGATCTTTCACCCCGAAAAATCTTCACCTCTGTTTCGAACCAGAGAAGAGAAGGCAACGTATTAAATAATCGGGTTCAAACTTTTGTCCAAAGCTCCACCTAATTTAGCTTGTGTAAATCTAGTCTGTATTTCTTTATTTAAATATGAAGATAGGTTTGCGTTATGGTTATTAAATTTTCGCATATTGCATTACAAACTTTCGAAACCTGATTCAGAACTCTGTCTCGCATCATTTCCTTAGTAAACTCATATGCTGTTAACATAATTGATCATTTTATCTGCTGTCTCAATTTTAAAACCTGACTATTGCTCTATTACTATTTTTTAGACACTGTCATGTATCTCTGTTAACTACGTTTTTTTTTTTAAATATTAGCTTAATTATTCATCAATGAGGTGAGGTATTTCATTGCTTCTGTTTTCCTCTTATAAACAAAGGAAACGGGTCATAATCTTTGAAACATAGTATGCATCTACTAATTGCTTTTTCGTTTAAACTTCGGAACGAGATTAGGATGAATGTTCTGATTCCGACTTCCGCTTTAAGTACACCAAACTTTTTGAGTAACCAAAACTGCAATCCATTTCACAAATTCATGTCTATGGTCAATGCACAACTCAACTTTAACTGCTATTTGTGCACATTCGTTTCTACTGCATCTTCTTTGTATGAGATGTTACTATCACGTTACTTCTGCTTCCTGATTTTAGACTGTAGGATAAAGTATTTAGGACAGAAAGCTCTCGTTCGGTTTAGTCTTTGCTGCTGATTAATTTCACATCTCTGTGTTATGAGAATTCTGTTCGTAAAACAATTACTGTGTGTTCTGACTACAAAAGTTTTGTCATCTAATGATCTGTTATCTTTTGTGGTGTGATGCTCTGTGCTCTGTCATTTTGAGGAACTAAATAAATCACCTCTACGCCAGAAGAACTTTTTGCTACGTCACCAGATGAAAAGGACCCCGCTGGGGGTATAGTATTAACATTGAGCAGCAAGGTGAACATGAAGAGAAAAGTTTTCCGATAGCAACGTTAGACTGTGGACGTCCCCAACTACCGCCTGAACCCTACCGGTTCGGACGCAAAAAAGAAGGGTCTGGGTGACGCTCTTCTACACCCTTGTTCACAGAACGAGTAGAGCACCGGTAGAATTGTCTGAATCAGTTTAGGTATCTTCACCAGAAATTCGTGGATTGCAAGGTATAGGACAGAAGGGAGGCATGCATCAACGGCTTGCTACCCGAACTATCCAGACTGGTTATCTAACAAAATCTTTTATTACTACCGAGACAAACCGAGGGTAACAGACCACTCAATTTGAAAATGGCTGCGGAGTGATTAATAGTGAGCCGAGAAGATACTCTACAACGTCTGTCGCCTGGGAAGTTTAAACGTGTCCGAAAGGGTTGAAATAAATAAAATCAGAGGCCGAGCGGGAGAAGATCTAAAAAGTCGAGCGGAGCCAGAAAGGAGATCATATTCGGCCGCGAGAAAATGAGCATGCAGCCGGGTACAACAAAATTCTCCCTGACTGGAAAAATTCGAAACCGACAGGAACAATGCTTAGTTAAACCGGTGAATAAGCTCAAAAAAGTGTAGCAGAGTGGTGTGTGCCGGTACGGGTTCTTCCGGAAGTAACTTCCGGGAATACGATTTTCTACCTCCGGTAGCTAAAGAGGGGATGCAGTCTCCAGAGGACGGTTCAACATGTCAAAGGCCACAAGTTTCCGATCTGAACCAACAATAAAGAGCTCGGTTGGTGGAGGAGTTACTAGAAAAGTATTTATGAAAGACATCTCGGTCGGTGGGGGAGTCCCTGTTCACTTATGTCATTGGATCATGGGTTATCTCCGGAAGAAAGGGCCCGGTCGTTTTTCTAAAACTAGCGAGAAGGACCTTCCTGGCTACTGTTACATAGTCATTATCCTCCGGAACTAGTTACCGACAAGGAGTAAGGAAATCATTTTCACTGGTACCAGTTTGACATCCGCTAGAAATGACATTCCACAGGTAAAAAAGAGGTACCAAACTTTTCATATTTCATTGTAAATATTGTTTTGCAACTGGGAGTTTGCGAAAACTTTTTTCCAGGGGATTGATCACCCTCTGGTTTTCAAAAAGAAATATTTTAAAAACAATTTCTGATTTACTCAAAACCAAGACCAGCGAGTCTTGAGAAAAGAAAAGAAAGACAAAGAATGTATCCGACGATCTCACCATTGGTCATGGTAGAGTGTTTTGTATCCGACGATCTACCATCAAAGAATGGTAGTGTAATGTATCCGACGATCTCACTGTCAGCGTCCTGACAGTAGAGTGATAAACCGACGATCTCACCAACTGAAAGTCGGTAGAGTGATAAACCGACGATCTCACCATGTGTACAGTGGTAGAGTGTGAAAGCAAAAGTGTAACTAAGGGGTTACCAAAAGAGATCTTGGCAAAAAAAAAACAAAAAAGCAGTCTAAAATTCTTCATTATAAGAATCTCCAACTTTTGGGAAGTAATAGAATTTTTAGGAATTCCTTTTGTTTAGCTCAGACTTGTGCTATCCATGTACATAGAAAGGCTGCTCTAAGCAACCTATAGGCTGTATATTTGGGTTTTTTATTCCCGTGATTAATATACTCTAACTAACAAAAAACTTTTGGGAAGTCCGGTCGCTCCGGGCAGCCCAAAAGACAAATATCTCTTAATCTATTAAATTTAGGTATGCAGGTCCAAAGAATAAAGTGATTCAAGCAGAAATCTGATAATGAAAGGAATCTGATTATGAAGTAATATCCCATTATTATTATTATCTCGGACTTCTTGAGATTATTATGGTCTTCTGGAATTATTATGGTCTTCTGGAATTATTATGGTCTTCTGGAATTATCATGGTCTTCTGGGATTATTATGGCCCTTCGGAATTCCAGATCTTTGGATTTATTATTATGGCACGTTCAAAGAGCGGAGACCTTTTCACAGGAGTACAAGTGGGACTTCATCGCCCTCGGAACATGTGGGACTTCTTTGTTACCGGAAGACAAGCTCTTACATAGGCTAAAGTTTTTAAGTTCATTTCCTTTTTTAGGCAAAAGAAAAAGAACTTGTGGGACTAGGAGATATATAGTAGAAAAGAAAATAGTACAAAGTGTAAATTTTATCTTCTTTTTATAAGTTCCACTTTTTAGTGTTAAAAAGTAGAACTTGTGGGACTGATGTAATGGTATGAAATATACCATGCGGAAGGTCAAAATGTCTACCGAAGGCCTGCTAGCGGAAGGACTACTACCGGAGACCAATTGTCGGAAGGCCTATCGATGGAAGCCCTACTACCGGAGGACCCGCTACCGGAAGAGCTGCTATCTAAAGGACCGCTACCGATAGAGTAACTACCGGAAGGATTATTGATAAAGTGACGGTCCGGAAGAGTTAGTCCAATGCGGAAGCAGTATTTCAGTCCGGAGAGACTACCCGTAAAAGGACTGATAGTTATGTTTATGTAATACCATCACATGTATAGGGGCAAAAGGGTAAACTTAGTGATAGAAAGTCTATAAATAGGAGTAGGGGGGCTCATTTGTAAGGGACTCAAGTTAGAAAAGAGAGAGCCCACCCCAAAAGGCTCTCTAGCGTTGTAAACCAAATGATGAATAATAGCTCTGTCTAGAAGTGGACGTAGGCCGGATCATTGGCCGAACCACTATACATCTTGTGTGGTAGCGGATCGGTGTGGAGCATCTTCAATACCGTTTCAGGGGGTAGATTGAAATTGAAATACCCCGTAATTAAAAACAGTGATTAATTAGGCTAATTATATTTTAAAGGCTTAATTACACTTAAATAAATACGAGGGAACAAATCCCGAAGAAAACGGACCTTTAAAATGGGTTAAAAGCATAAACGAACGACCTTAAAGCGCGTTTTCGAGGAAACCGGGAAAACGTGGCTTTAAGCGGGTCAAATAGACTCGTAACAGTTTGGTAAACTAAATAGTCACTGATAATATTAGTGGAGCTTTAGAACCAATAAAATAATTAAACGAGAAAAATTCCGGGAAACGGGTACCGGTTAGTGAAAACTGTAACAACCGGTAAGTTGAGGGGTGAGAATGCAAATAAAGAAACTTAGTGTGTCCACTTTTGTAAATAAAAGTTGAAAATCTGTAGATGGTGTGTGTGGGCCGATTTATTAAGCCCTCCCCCTCTCTTTATTGTTCCTAATGCACTAGTGGACAAAAGAAATAAACAAAGCAAATAAAACTCTCTCCTCACTCCTCTCACCACCCTCCCTCACGCATCTCTCTCTCTCTTTCTCTATTTTCTCCATTCTCTTCTTCTCCCTGCGACAAGCATGGAGTTTTGAAGCCCCCCACTAAACTCTTCACTTCTCTCCTCTCTTTGAGTACCCAAATCTCCCCCAAATGCAATAAAAATTACACCACTAGAATCCCCTTGCAAAGGAGAACATTTTCATCCTTTCAAAAACTCAAAAGCTCTACTTTCATTTTTGTGGGTGTTCACCATTTGGAGATTTGAAGCCACCATTAGAAGCACCTTCACCTCCTTATCATCTTGAGTTAAAAAGTAGTTCGAAAATCCATCGTTTCTAGCCCTCATTAGCATTTTAAGAATTTTCAGTTTTTGAATGCTTCTTCCTTGTTGCTTCAGCCGATTTTGGCTCCCTCTTGGGCTAGAAATATTGTCCTCTTGCTAGTCAAGAACTTCATCTACTCATTGGAAGGTAACACTCTTTTTTTTAAACCCTAAAACTTAAATTCTAGGGTTAGTATAAAATGGATGCTAAATTGGTATTGTGTATTGGTGTGGGTTGTAGCACTTGGTGTGTGAACCTCATTGAAACCGAGAGCAAGGAGAAAGAAAGAAGAAAAGAAGAAGAGGAAAGGAAAGAAAGAAACTAGCAAGTCAAGGTAATGCTCTTACCTTGGGTTAGTGTGTATTGCATTGTAACAATTTTTGAGTAAGTAAAATTAGTAATGTAATTGAGTAATGAGTAGTAGTAATGTAGTAGTGTATTGGAGGAGAGAATGTAACAGTTTTTGAAGTTTTAAATGATGTTTAAAACTTGGGAAAACATTGGGTAGTGGATGTGTGTATGTGCAGGAATTTTATGTTGTTGTAGTAGTGTTGGAATTGTGAGTATAATGTGTTGTGTAACAGGTTGTGAGAATGTGAATTGTGAGCTGAAATAATGTGTGGAGAAAGTAAGAATTATAGGGGAGACCATGTCAAAATTTGTGTAGAAAGGAGAGGACTTAAGATGTCTAAGAAGAGGAAGTATTTGGAGAGTTAAGAGGAGTGTTTTTGTAGTTTACAACAGATTTTGAGAGAAGTGTGTGAAGGGAATGGAACTAGGATGTGAGTAATGTATTTTGGGTGCTAAGAATGACATTAGTTGGGAGAGTAATGGAATGAGAAGATTGAGTGAAAATCTGTAGCATAAAGAGGAAATTAAAAATCTGTAGCATTAGAAGAGTAAGAGTTAGTGTTGGTGTTGAGGGAAGAATGAGGAAATGAGTGTGAGATGTGTAAGGATTGAGTAGTAAGTTTAATGGATGAACTAAGGTAATTTAGAGTGTTAAAATAGTACTAAAACATGTTAGGATGCATGTAGGAAGAATAGGGAAGCAATGGGTGGAATTGGGAAAAGAAAACAAGGCCTGTAGCAAAGTTCTGCTACTGTCCGACCCACAGCTGGATCGGACGCTGGGTCGGACAGGGCCTGGACAGACGAAAATAAACTTTCTGGAACCATCCGACCCAGAGCCGTGAGTCGGACGTGGGTCAGACGGGCCTTGAGAAAACACCGGTAATTCTTTCTGGAACCGTCCGACCCAGAGCCGTGAGTCGGACGTGGGTCGGACGGGCCTTGATAATCGTCAGGAAATCTTTCTGGAATGGTCCGACCCAGGGCCGTGAGTCGGACATGGGTCGGACAGGCAAAATTTTTCTTCATCGAAGTTTCTGACTTCGTCCGACCCAGAGGTTGGGTCGGACGTGGGTCGGACATGGCTTGGATGAAAAATCGAAACTTTCTGGAATGGTCCGACCCACAGGGTATGGGTCGGACGGAATAGTGCTGGGTCGGACGGGAGTAATTTCAGAGGACGAAAACCTACTGGAATGGTCCGACCCAGGGTTGGGTCGGACGGTGGGTCGGACGGCCCAAACACTTACAAAAAAAAATGTTTTAATTATATGATTATAGTAATCGTATATGCATACATATATGCCTATATACCTATATGCATATATATGTAGTAATACACCTTTGATGAAGTAATAATGGTAAGGAAGTAAGCAAGTTTGTAAGAAAACAAGTTTATGGGGTAGTAAAGAAAAGAATGGTTTTATAACCAAGTATGAATGTAAAGGAGTAGTAAGTATACATGGAAGGCGTCAATGAAGGAGTAAATTAGATCAATAATAGATCATTGATCATACTACTTCATGTATGTATAGGAATCAAATAGTTGATCTCCAAAGGAACCGGTAGAACGTATTCGACGGTGAACGGTATGATTTCCTCATGCCCTGTATCCTAACTTGGTTACCCCGATTTGTGTGTTTATGTGATCACCAACAAGATAAAGGCATGAATCGGATTTATATTGCACTTATACGTGTTTGAACTATATTGTTCTGGTTTATGCTCTTGAACATTTAGTTTGTATAATTCATGAAATGTATGAATGGAAATGAAGTGTATGTGTAAGTATGAGTACTTGTGTATGTATGTATGTATGGAAGTAAGTATGGACTTCTACTAATTCCTAACAACCTAACTCCTAACATGAGTATTGAGTAAAATGGAATGAGTAGAAGCCCGATATAGTTTCGGCCACGCGTGAGGATAAGGAACCACAAGAGGTTGGAACCGAATCCTGGCTATAATCTTTTCCTTGGACCAAATCCCTTGAATGGGTAGCATCCTGGATTAGTGAGCCACCCTAAAGCCCGGTGGTGGGATATAGTAATCCCTGCCTGGAGGTCATACCGACTTAACTGGAAGTAAAGTATGTAAGAAATATGTATTTGTATTGGTCTTGACTACTGTAAGTCATTGACCGGAGTAAAAGTACTGAACACCCGATTAACCCGGGTGGGTAATAAGGCTAACAAGACCTTTGTATGTATTGGAGAATTGTATCTCCGTGATGCGGTGAGTATGGTAAATATGAATGAATGACTTGTATTGTATTCCTTGTATGTATTGTATGTATGTATGCTTGATAAAATGAATGTATTGTATTGTATTGTATAAAGCATGTATGTATGTATGAATGAAACGAACCGCACGTACTCGACCAAATAGTTGGCGTACCCTCGCTAGTACGCGGGGTATGCGGATATCATATGCAGCGTAAGCTGACCCCCTAGGGGGAATGTTTTTACTCCACAGGTACCCGCGAGGCGTGAAGGTAAATTAAGGTCAAGATGTGATTCTTTTTGGAGTAGTAGTAGGGATTGTGATGGTGTACCGAGTTGTACACGGCTAAGGCCCCTTTTGAGTAGCCGGTGTACCATGTGGTACACCTTTTTGGATTTTGAATTCTTGATTGAATAGTAAGGAGAGGATGTATAAACTCTTCATTTTTGGGAAGTAGTGTTGGAATGTAATTCATATATTCGGTATACTCGGTAATCAAATGTAATTAAGTAAATGGTATTGTAAAGTAAGTAGTATGTATGTATTCATTCTAATCGTCAGACCGATACGGTAAGTAGTAGTAGCCTTGTTAACCTTGGATGGTTAACAGCATTGTATCACCCGCCGGGAGTAGGTAGGTATTCCGCTGCGAGTAAAGTAATTACGAGAAGGATTAGAGGATAATGGAAGGATTAGCGGTTGGGGTGTTACAGAAATACCCCAAACCTTAATGAGTTGTTTAAATATTAAATAATAAATTGTTAAGACTAAAAAGAGTCTTAGTAACATTAGTAAACAATTTAAAAGACAGTAAATACAGTAAAATGCCTTAAAGGCAATAAGGGCAAAATATGCTCTAAGCTTGGGATAATCTTGGTTAAGGCTTAATGAACTTACCAAGACCTTATTTATATACTAATGAACCTATTAAATCAATTACCAAAGAAAACCAAGCTTGAAAACAAGTTTAAACACAAAATGTGCTTAAAGGAGCCTTAAAGCACATTTTTGAAAAATTGTCTTGTAAATGGGTTTTGAATGGCTAGATGTCCATCATTACTCTTTAATTAACATGTGTACTACTTAGTATCACATTAGGAATCCTAAATCAATGGGAAACCAAAAATTTCACAGTTATGTGCCTTGTTTTTATGAATAGTAATTAAGATAAGCTAGTTTGTAACATATGTCAACATATGTAATTAATTGATCAATAGGACTGGGTAACCCCTTATAAGATGGGGGCCGGTTTTCATAAAGGTGAGTCACCACCCTTATCAATTAATGAGCAAACAAGTAAATAAGTAATATAGCTAAGTTACTATTTGCTTTTAGTAAACAATTAATATCTTCAAAAGCGTTTGCAATCAGTGAATTCTCTTCATTCGTTCATTTGCTCAATTTCAACGTACCCCATCTTCCTCCTTTCTCTCTTTCACGGTTGAACCAGCACACCACCAACGTACAACTTCAAATCCTTGTAACTCCTAGCTCACTTGTCCAAATCAAAAACTAAGACCACCAATCTCTTAGTCTCATCAAGCTCTTCAACTTAGTCCTTTCAAATCTTCAAGAGCTCCATTTTGGTGCCAAGAGGAATTTCCATGGAAGGAGCTTGAGCTCATCTTTTCACGTATTATTGTTCTCCTTTGCTTCAAGGTAAGGAAACTCAAAGAAAAATGATGTTCCTCCGTGTTTTGTGCTGTCCGAAAATTACCTTAAATGGTGTCCTTATGTTGCCTTGTTCTAGCTTCATTCCAACCGTTCAAGGACTGGGTGGAGTCCTCTCTTGACAAGTATCCAAACTCTCTCCAAGATCTAAGATTTCTGAAACAAGAAAGAACTTGTGAGGAAAGGAGGTAATTATGCTAACCAAAAATAGCTTATAATTCCTTTGGAAAATGACTTACGTTGTCTATTGAAACTACCTAAAGAGCCAATGGTAAATGACTTAGAAAATGTTCTCAAAGAGACTAGTAAAGGACATACGTATTGTTGTGTGTATTTGCAGGTCAAAGGCAATATATTGTGGGAAATTCAGTGTTTAAGATTTATGCATTTTAAGAGCCTAAGTGCTATGCAATTTAAATTGTGCACTATGTTGTAATGTGGTGTATATTTGGTGAAGTTTTGAGTATAAGAGTGTACCTAAGATCATTTGGGAAGTTTATACATATGATGGGTGTAAAGAACTTATGCAGTAGGACTTGAAAAATGCAAGTACATCAATTCTGTAGCTGTAACACCCCTACAACGCTCTATCATCTACCGAAGTCGCAGCGGAAATAACCAACCAAATAATAACTATCGCTTTGGTGTTACAACGCCGTTAACCACCCACGTGGTTAACTAGGCAGAATAAATACAAGTGTATCGGTCTGATGATCAACTCCCGAGCATAGTAACTAAACATCCCATATATAAACATCACCAACCATACCGAGTATTTAACTTACAATACATCTCCAACCATAATCAACTCACACTGTATAACAACGGCATCAAATATAACGCCTCGGGAGCACAGGCGCGTCCCGGGCTCAACAACCTACTTATCCAAAAGTATATCAACAAACTAGGACCTAGAGCCACTCTGCCTCTTTCGATCCTCATCCTGCAATAAAATATGGGGCCCCGAGGGGGTCAGCACCTTTGCTGGTATGGCTAACGCGCAGCCCATCGACTAACGGGATACGCGCACCAATTGTCATAATAACATGGCATTCATTTTAGAACAACCAACATATATATACTATATACCATAGCATAGCAAGGGAAATTGCATAGCATCACAACATCAATACATAACACCATAAACTTGGTCCTCACAAGGAACCTTCACCATAGTTAGTATACCATGAGAGCCTAGGGTTTTTACCAACCCCATGTTAAGCTCGTTACCATCGGTTATAGATAGGAACTTAACTTATACCAAAGGTGTGTCGGATATAGTAATCCCGAGCACTCCGAAATAACATACGTTGCCCCTATGGCCCGACGTGAGTCAGTACTAGCTTGGATAAGCTAAGGGAAGGTAGAAACCAAATTGGATACCACCTATACATACACCAAGAGAGTCGAACGGATATGATATCGACCCCCATCCATCACACGCGTGGCCGGAACAACCGGACTCCTCACTCCCCCGGTTAGCACTGTAATGAACACACAAATTTGTTAAGTCACATACAAGCAACATTTAGGTCTTGTTAGACACACCAAGTAGGAGTCAAATAACAAACACCATAATATGTAACAACTGTAAAACTCTTTTCATGCTTAATCTTATAAGGTCGTAACACCCAGAAAAAATACACTCAAGGGGTGTAAACCGTTAGGCAACAGACTGCAAGAAAACCATACCTGGTCCTTGCCTTGTTTCGTTCCCACCTTGAGAGAATCCTATACACATTAGTAATGTCGGTTTTAATTTTATTAACTTCACACTTACTAAGTATTCAACATGATTGTATGACATGTTTTAATGTCTACCCCACCCTAGGTTACCTTCATTATACACCCTAGGGTTAACTACATAGGTCACATTCTTTCCTATTTTTTTTTTTTTTTTTTTACAAGTTTAGGTCCGACCGGACTTGCCGACCGGACTTGTCCATGTCCGGTCGATTCCAGAGAGTTTTCTCCCTCGGTAATTCAGCCCGACCGGACTTGTCAAGTCCGGTCCCTGTCCGGTCGATTCCAGTAACTCAATCCGTAACAAATTTTCTACTCGACCGGACTTGTAAGTCCGTCCTATGTCCGGTCCATCCAGAGAGTTTATTCTCTTTGTAAATTTAGCCCGACGACTTGTCAAGTCGGTCCCATGTCCGGTCGATTCCAGAAACTAATTCTCGCAGGGTAAACAGGTCCCGACCGAGCTTGCAAGTCCGGTCGCAAGTCCGGTCGGCCCCAAATCTATGTTTTCCTTTTACATTCAACTCCAAACTTCACCCCATATAACCTAGTACTCCCTAACCTCATTTGGGCACTTTAAACACAACTTAAGACACCCTTAAACACTAATAAAACTCATTTTCTAATTCCTTAAGCCTTCATTATTCCTTCACAAAATTCCTAACACTTACAACATTTTCTCCTAGTTTTCCAAGTGGTGTTCATACCTATGATAACTACTATCCCAAAATGCTTTCTCCTTAACTTAACATCATCTCCCAAGCATCATCTCTCACAACTAACTCCTTATCTCCTTCTTGAAACTCTTTTCCTAGTGTACACTTCTCCTTATTTTACCAAAGTTTGCCTAGGTATTTACCTAAGTCCCAAAGTGACTTTGGTACCTACTAAATCTCAAGATCATGACTAAGTCTTATTACACCTAGAGTACTTCCTAGTACAACAAAATTCCTTAGGAACATCATGAAACTTCTATTCATCTCCTACACTTTCTAACTCACCAAACCTTATGTAAACACTTAGAACTTCTTACTTCCTACCAAAATTTTGACATGGGTTCCCCTAGAACATTACTAAGCCTAACCACTTTGCCTTCTCCTTTAAACACACAAGAACATCTAAAATCACCAAGAACACTCTCATACACAATTTCACCAAATTTACACCACATTACAATATAGTGCATAATTTAAATTGCATGGCACATAGGCCCTTAAAATGCATGGCTCTTAGGCCCTTAAAGTGCTTAAATCATAAACACTGAATTTCCACAATATATATGCCTTTAACCTGCAAATACACTCAACACACATATGCCCTTTACTAGTCTCTTGAGAACACTTTACTAAGTCATTCACCATTGCTCTTTAGGTAGTTTTAATAAGCATTTATAAGCTCATTTCTCCTAAGGTATTAAACAACATTTAAGTTAGTAGATTTACCTCTTTTCCCAAAATACTTCCTCCTTGATTCCTTACAAAACCGTATGATAATTTGATTCCCTGTCAAGTTCTAGACAATATACAAACACCAAAATGAGTATTCAAGCTTTGAGCTTCATCTCATTGTAAACCCTAATTTGACATTGTTTCAAAAACATTAATGTAGTGTTTTACCTTGATCTTTGAAGGAAGTTTGAATATATAACAAGAGAGGACTCCACCTAGTCCATGAAGAGTTGAAATGAAGCTAGAACAAAGTCACACAATGAGCTATATCAATGTGTATTTTCGGACATGACAAAAACAAGGAGGAAAGGAAGTTTTTATTTGAGATTCCTTACCTAGAATCAAGAGTATAATATGTAGTCAAACAAGCTCAAGCTCCTTCAATGGTGGAACACCTTGGCACCGAATGGAGCTCTTGGAGTTTTGAGAAGATAGGAATGAAGAGCTTGATGAGAGGAAGAGATTGGTGGTGTTTGTTTTTGATTTGAACAAGTGAGCTTGATTTAGCAAGTGGTCAAAGGTGGAGCTCTAATGGTGGTGATGGTATTATCGTGAGAGAACAAAGAAGAAAGGAAGAAGAGAGGTGGGAAACCGTGTGAGCAAGGAAAAGAAATGAGAGAATGAAGATTGGTTTTACTTTAGGAGATATTTGTAGTTTTAAAGCAAATAGTACTTTCATTAGTCATCATTATTTACTTAACAAAATAACAAGAGGGTGGTGAGTCACCAAGCCTTAGAAAACCGGCCCCCTAAGTATAATGAGGGTAATATAGTCTTTGTTTGTCAATTTAATTACTTAACATAACATATGTTATAAACTAGCTTGTAAAAGTTACTATTCACCTAAGCAAGGCACTTAGAAGTGAAATTTTTGATTTCCCATTAATATAGCCACCCAAATGTGATATAATATATAGTACACATATATATTTAAGAGTAATGATGGACATTTAGCCATTCAAACCCATTTACAAGACAATTTTTCAAAAATGTGCTTTAAGACTTCTTAAAGCACATTTTGTGTTTTAACTCGTTTTCAAGCTTGGTTTTCTTTGGTAATTGGTTTAATATGTTCATTAGTATATAAATGAGGTCTTGGTAAGCTCATTAGGTCTTACTCAAGTTTATCCCAAGCTTAGAGCACATTTGGCTCTTATTGACTTTAAAGCACATTTTGTGTTTCCTTTTGTTTAAATTTGTTTACTAATGTTTCTAAGACTCTTTTTAGTCTTAATAAATCATGTTTTAATGTTTAACCAACATACCAAGGTTTGGGGTATTTCAGTAGCTTCGGTCCCGGACTTGGGATTCGGATAACATCCCGGACCATATATCAAAAAGGGCCGAGTGTTTTACATAGTCTTGGTCCGGGACTTAGGTCTTGTATAAGGACCCGGACCACCCTCCTTAAATCACCCGAGAGTTTTTGCCTAGACTGGTCCGGGACTTAGGACCTGTATGAAGTCCCGGACCACCCTGTTAAATGTAGCCGAGAGTACAAGACTGTCTTGGTCCGGGACTTAGGGTGAGTACAAGGTCCCGGACCACCCTATCAAAACATACCGTGAGTTTGTGTAAGTGTTGATCCGGGACTTAAGGTAAGGACCAAGTCCTGGACCACTCTAAAGATGTTGTTTAAGGTATAAAAATGATGTGTAAAGATGGGGATTAATAAGTAATGATGTTGTAAGGATGTTAAGGACATGTTAGATGTGATATAAAGACAACCAAGTGGGTGGAAAGTTGTAATAAAATGTGAAAGTAAAACAAGTTAAAAATGTCAAGTTGTTTAACTAGTTAACGAGGGTAAGTTATGAGCGTTAGACTTTAAACAAACATGTTACCCCGATGTTGATAAAAGTAAATGTAATGTTGCCAGTTGTTCGAGAACTGTTCAAGGAACTTAAGACGACACATTAGAGTGGACGTTGGTGACAGGTATGGTTTTCTTGCAACCTGTGTCCTACCGGATTACACCGGCTTGTATGCCAATGTGTTTTTCTGCATGTTTGCCACGTTGTAATATAAAACATGTAATGAGTTTACAGTAATTCATATATGTGGCGTGTTCAACTCCGATACCATTTAACCTCGGCAGTGTTAACCTTAGTTAACTGAGTCTAGGATCACATGAGAGTTCGGTATTCGGATTAAATGACCCGAACCATGGGGCGTTCTAACCACGGCTATGCGTGAGTTGATTATGTGATGTTGTGTATGTGAATGTAGGGATCTCCCTTGTATGTTTAACCCAGTTCTAATACCGTATGAGTGTAGTTATGATAGACTCCATGGTGGGGTTCTAACTAATATTTAAAAGTAAGTATGTACTAACAGTAGTGAGGAATCCGGTTTGGCCGGTGGCGCGTTGTTTAGGAGTGGGTATCCTTTTTAGCTTTACCCTTCTCTCTGTTATGGTTGTTTCCCTCACGGGTTATGATCTCCCATTAGCTTACCCCAAAGCTTAGCTATTCTGACTTATGATCGGTTTAGGGGGAACATGTGTTTGTGTGGTGTGTTCGGGTCACTAAATCCGATCCATCTTTAGGTAAGTTACTCGTCCGACTATTAGGGCGGTAATGAGTTTTGTTATAACGAGCTTAACATGGGGGTGATATCATTCCCTAGGCTCACCAGTGTATTAACTATGTTTGGGCCGGTTCCTAAGAGATCCGTACCCATTATGTATGTGTTATTTGTATGTTGCAAAGTTATTGTGATGTGATGTTATATGTCGCTTAGAAGTGAAATATGAGGATCATGGATATGATTCCTACTATGTAAAAGAGACGTTTGTGGAAACCCGATAGTGGGTAAGTGTCGTCTATTGAGGAAATAGCTCCGTTAGAGGAGAAATACTATAGGGTGGAAGAACTCAAAGAGTGATTGCTTAAGTATGGATGAGTTATTTTTGTTAAGCCCATTGGGGTGAAATGTATTGTGTCGTGAGTTTATGTTTCACATGCTCGATTTAAATGTAATCAACTGCATGCTAAGACGACAAATAGTTGTGCGTGGCCCGGTAGCATGTGGGCTGCGGGATTACCATACCAGCAAAGGTGCTGAGCCCCTGGGGGGCCACCCTTTCTTTCTTTTTCTATTTCAGGTACAAGGAGCTGGAGCCGTTCGAGAGTAGGACGGGGTAGTTGATGCGTACGGGTAATTGATGTAATCACTTGTAACCTGTAGGTGTAGTAAGACCGAAATTGTTCTCGGCATTAGTTGTAAATACTCGGTACAATTTGAAGGTATTTGTATAATGAATGTTGGTGTTGATAAAGGGGACAGTAATGTCTAGTTGCTCGGGGATCTAGTCCATCAGACCGATACAGTTGTGTAAATGTTAGCCTTGTTAGCCACGTGGGTGGTTAACGGTGTGTAACACCGATGAGTTAAGTTATGTGATGATGTGTATTTTCCGCTGCAGTTTAATGTTAAGTATGTTGTTATATGTTGGGGTGTTACACTTGACCTCCTTGATGAAGAAAGACAGCCCGTTTGTGTGGACAGAGGCTTGTGAGGTCTCCTTCCAGGCGCTGAAGGACGCCTTGACCACAGCTTCGGTGTTGATTATCTCAGAGGGGAACGAGGGATACGAGGTATATTGTGATGCTTCAGGCAGAGGGATTGGTAGGGGTACTGATGCAGCATGGCCGAGTAGTAGCGTATGCTTCTAGACAGCTGAAGAAGCACGAAGAGAATTACCCCACACACGACCTTGAGCTCCTCGCTATAGTCTTCGCCTTGAAGATCTGGCGACATTACTTGTATGGAGCCACAGTTCGGGTTATGACAGACCATAAGAGTCTGAAGTACATCTGGACTCAGAAGGAGCTGAATTTGAGACAGCGAAGATGGGTGGAGCTTCTGGCTGATTATGATATCAACCTTCAGTACACGGAAGGTAAAGGGAATGTCGTGGCAGACGCTTTGAGCAGGAGAGTGTACTCACTCCTAGCTTTGACAGAGACGGCCACGATAGCTGAGGAGATTTACGCAGCCCAGGATAGTGACGTATATCTGCAGGGCATCAGACAAAAGTTAGCAGACGGGTTGACTGACGGTTTGAAGTATGACTACGAGCTGGACAGCGAGGGACACCTTCGAGTCAGAGGCAGACTCTGCGTCCCTCAGGATGCGACGGAACTTCAGACCAGGATTCTTTCAGAGGCTCATTCCTCGACATTATCAGTACACCCTGGAGCCACCAAGATGTACAAGGACTTGAAGCAATTATTCTGGTGGAGCGGGATGAAGAGGGATGTAGCTGATTTCATCTCTCGGTGCCTCACTTGTCAGAAGGTGAAGTTTGAGCATCGTCGACCAGGAGGCTAGATTCAGTCACTACCAGTACTGTGCTGGAAGTTTGACGACATCAGCATGGATTTTGTGGTCGGTCTCCCTCCAGCTAGAGGTGGACTGAACGCCATATGGGTTATAGTCGATAGGTTGACCAAGACAGCTAGGTTCATACCTATTAAGGACACATGGAAGGTGCCCAAACTAGCTGAGGTGTTCACCACAGAGCATATCCGGTACCATGGGGTACTGAAGACGATCGTCTCTGATCGTGACACTCGTTTCCTCAGTAGATTTTGGCGTCACGTGCAGGAGGCATTTGGGACTCAGCTACGACTTAGCACAGCTTTTCACCCGCAGACTGATGGGCAGACTGAGAGGACTATTCAGACATTGGAGGATATGTTGCGAGCAGTCGCTCTAGACTATCAGGGGAGTTGGGTAGAGCGTCTACACCTGGTAGAGTTCTCCTACAATAACTCTTACCATGCGTCTATCGGCATGGCACATTCCAGGCTCTATATGGCAGGCCGTGCCGGACTCCCTTATCATGGAGTGACCCTGCTGAGGCAGTCTTGATTGGGCCCGAGTATATTCAGACACTGCAGGATGACGTCAGGGTTATTCAGCAGCACATGCGGGCAGCGCAGTCCAGACAGAAATCTTACGGGGATCAGCGTACCAGAGAGCTCGAGTTTCAGTTGGGAGACATGGTCTTCTTACGAGTGTCTCCGATGAGAGGCATCTTCAGATTTGGGATGAGGGGGAAGCTAAGCCCTAAGTATGTCGGCCCGTACCGGATTACGGAGCGAGTGGGCCCAGTTGCTTATAGACTCAAGCTACCAGCGGAGTTGGGGAAGGTACACGATGTGTTTCACGTATCTCAGTTGAAGAAGTATATGCCTGACCCTTCTCACGTACTGCAGCCAGAGAGGCTGGAGATTGAGCCTACACTGAGGTATGAGGAGACTCCTATTCAGATCTTGGACACGAAGGTCCGAGAAACGAGAGGCAGATCAGTTAAATTAGTGAAGGTTCTTTGGGAACATCATGGGGTTGAGGAAGCTACTTGGGAGACTGAGGACTCCATGAGAGTAAAGTACCCACATCTATTTCCATGATATTCTGCTATCCTGCTGTGGTTCACATTAGTGGCGGTACGAGGGCGTACCTTAGCTCTTTTAAGGGGATATACTGGCATACTCCTCCTTCGTTATCTCATCCGGATTATGCCTTGTGGCATTGTTAGTAGAGGGAGAACAGTATTAGTAGTGTGAAAGGTGTGTGTATGTACGTATTACATTGTGGCATGATAGTTCGTCACATTTGTGTTTTGTTTCAGTTTATATTTTGATTCAGTCTGATTTGATTTCGGTACTCTCGAGTGGAATGTTGAAATGGAAATAAAGGATTGGATTGGTATGGAATTTCATTGGAATTATTATTGTCTCAGCACACCCGAAGCGGTGTGAGTGCCTATTAGTTGATTGTTAAACTTCGAGGCGAAGTTTCTTTTAAGGGGGATATACTGAAATACCCCTAAATTAATTTAGGGGATTTCTTTGATTAAATATTAAATTATTATATGGAATTGTGAAATTTATTTAGGGGTTTTCTCCTATTTAACCCTAATTATTATATATTATTATATAGTATTATGAATTTAATAATAAGATTTATAAGTCAATAAATCTTGGGAAAATTTCTAAACACTCCAACTATATTATAAAGATTTTAGGAAGTGTTGGAACATTGTTTTGAAACTTAAAAGTCAATATAAAATTCTAGAAACCTTAAAGCTTATTAAGCCTTGCTAGGGTTGACTTTTTGAGAATGGACAAACCAGGCCATGAAATCTATACCAGTAAATAGGTTATGGAAAACCATGAAGATCGAGAAAAAGAACGTCAAAAACGGATCATCCTAGCCAAAGTTATGATCAAATGAAGTTTAGAGCCAAAATTTTGATTAAGGGCTGACGTGGCATGGCCAGCTGACTCATCGCCGCCTCGGTAATCGCGCCCCAACACTTGGACAGATTTATCTCCTATATTCCCGGAACAGAAAATCAGGTTTTGCCCTATCTTGTGACCATCATAACTTTCTCATCTTAAGGAACTTTTGAGTGTTGTCTTCTTTGTTGCCTTCTCCTACATTCCCTCTAAACAACCATAACTCACACAAACCCTAACTCGTTCTAGATCAACCGGAAATCTGAGCCAAAGTAACCACCCTGCAAAAACCGAAACTGCAGTTCTAGTTTTTCCCTTCGAACAGGTAACTTCGATCAGCCATAACTTCTTCGTTTCTCATCTAAATTTCATGTTCTTTAGCTCGTTTTGAAGAGCTCTAATTCCTCTAAAACTTTCTTGTTGATGGCCTAAGCCAATTCCCAACCGTTTGGAAGAACAAGGCGTCTAAAGTCTCGGTTTCGCCATCATATAAAATCACAGTTTTCTTTCCAGAAAACGCAAGGTAAACTCGCAACTTCTAGCCTCGATTTCTTTCTGTGTGTTGCGAGTTAGGATTAGTTCTTGTTATCAATACGTAGATCTAAGTTTACTCTTTCGATTGAGCCCTTACACATAGCCTAACTCGATTTGTACTGCAAGTTATAGGTCCTCAAAGTAGGCTTCGTGAACTGCTCGAAAGTTCGAGTTTTCCAGATTTCCCGAAATCGAATCCCTCCGTTTTTGCAACTTTAGTGAGTTTCCGATCAAATTGCTCCGATATTGCTGTTCGTAGTCATGTTACCGGCCTAACCCATGTCTCAATTTAATCAATTACGTGTTAGATTAGGAGAATTTGTTAGATTTGTTTTTGAATCGTATCCTGTATCCAATATGAACCCTAACCTCGAACTGAATTCAAAATCCACTGAATACTGCATTATAATTGGGGAAATTAGCATCATTAGAACCGAAATTTGATTTCGAAACTATAGAAACAAGAATCACTCGATTTGGTTCTGTAGATTGTGAGGAATAGGCGAATTAGTACTCGAGTCAGGTTTAGGGATAGCTGAAGAACTCGATGATTATCGGCCGTCCGATCGTAGTTAAAAGAAACGGACGGATGAGATTAAAACGTTTCAGTTTAAGTTTATTAAAGTTTTGAGAAAATTACTGACAACCCCCTTGAGGTTTCGGGTAATTACAATTTACCCCCTTGACGTTCTCATAATTACTTTCAACCACCTCGAGTTATCAGTTTCTTGACTTCTTGCCCCCAAATGGTAACTCTGTTACGGAGACGTTTAAAATTTGCTGACATGTAATCTCTTTTTATTAAAATCAGCCAACGTGGACAATTAAATTACTCCAGTCAACTTACTCCCGTCAAAACGCAATTGAACCCTCAATTTGTAAAATTTAACTACGACAGTATACCCTCAACCTATAAAATCGTGATTGAACCCTAAATTGCTCCACTGGTCTCACACGCTTATCCTCTCTGTGAAATTCTCTTGGAACTGTAACTACGTCTCTCATTCTTCACCTTCCTTAGTGTTCGACTCTGCCATCCTCAAGAACGAGATCAACATACCATCCCAATTCCTATGGCCAGACCACGAGAAACCTTCTGAACACGCGGTACCAGAGTTGGATGTTCCTGTAATTGACCTGAAGGGATTTTTCTGCGGTGAACCCGGTGCGACCAGTGTGGCTGCAAAGTTGATCGACGCTGCATGCAGGAAGCATGGTTTCTTCCTGGTGCGTAACCATGGTGTTGACCAGGAGCTGATCCGGACCGCCCACAGGTCCATGGACGACTTCTTCGAGCTCCCACTGCATGAAAAGCAGAGGGCTCAGAGGAAGATCGGTGAGCATTGTGGATACGCCAGCAGCTTCACGGGAAGATTCTCTTCCAAACTCCCATGGAAGGAGACTCTCTCCTTTAGCTTCACTGATGACGTTGAAGGAGAAGAAGAACAAGGTTCAAAGGAGAAGAAGAAGACTGTTGAGAACTACTTTAGAAGCAAAATCGGGGAAGATTTTGAATAGTTAGGGTGAGTGAATCCTAATAAAATCAGATTTTTTCACCATTAACAGTTTAGGCCTGCCTGCCTTGGTGACTGACTGCCTGCGTTCATCCTTGTTTTCTCTGCTTTTTTCTCACAAATATTTGTCGTTTTCCCTCCTTATGAAAGTTATTAGAAATCAATCACCTTATATAAAATAAAATAATGCTGTAAAAACCTGGTTGATTTCTGCAATGTTAGTCGACTCTTTGCTTGCTCCCAAATGGAGAATGAGAGACGTAGTTACAGTTCCAAGAGAATTTCACAGAGAGGATAAGCGTGTGAGACAGTGGAGCAATTTAGGGTTCAATCACGATTTTACAGGTTGAGGGTATACTGTCGTAGTTAAATTTTACAAATTGAGGGTTCAATTGCGTTTTGACTGGAGTAAGTTGACTGGAGTAATTTAATTGTCCACGTTGGCTGATTTTATTAAAAAGAGATTACATGTCAGCAAATCTTAAACGTCTCCGTAACGGAGTTACCATTTGGGGGCAAGAAGTCAAAAAACTGATAACTCGAGGTGGTTGAAAGTAATTATGAGAACGTCAAGGGGGTAAATTGTAATTACCCGAAACCTCAAGGGGGCTGTCAGTAATTTTCTCTAAAGTTTTTATAAATTTCAGTAAATAACCCTAACTTGTTGATTAATTTAAATACCTTCCCGAATGTATTTTGACTTGAAATTTTAACCATAGATTCCTTTTTTTATATAGTTTATTTTGATGTAAATTAATATGGTTTTGAAGTTTTTAAACGTAAGTTATGATTTTTGCAAGTTACGGGTTTTCTGGAATGAAATACCCCAAACTTAAATATAGTGATTAAGATAATTCTAATCCTTATTTAAGAGCCTAATAATGCGTAAGTAATATTGGTAAGGAAAAATAAATCCAAAAGAAATAAAGAAAAGCTTAAAAAGCGAAAAACGCTAAGTAAGCGTTAAATAACCATAAGAGGTGCGAGACCTCGGTTAGAGTATTATATGGATCCCAAAGGTTTAATAAGACCTAAATAATATATGGGAACAACTCCCGAAGAAAACGGATCCAAATAATGTATTAAAACGCTAATAGAACTTTAACGCATGTTTTTCGAGAAGACCCGAAAACGTGATTTTAAGTGGTCAAACGAACCCGTAAAAATTATAAGTCATTAAATAAATATTACTAAGCATTTATGAAGCTTAATAACCAATAAAAATAAAGAAACGAGAACAAAACTGGAAAACGGGCCCGGTTAGTGAACAGTACCCAAACCGGGTAAAATAACGAGCGTTTTCTGTGAAAGATGAAAAATGCTCCAACTAGTATAACTGTAGGGGGACCGATTTTTAATAGTCAAATAACCCCTCACACACACACATGTAACTAGCTAATTAAATAAAGAGACAAAAAGCAAAAAGAGGAAGAGTAGAAAAGTAACTCACCTTTTCTCTCACCTCACTTTTCCTTATTCTCTCACCTCCCTCTCCTCACCCAGCCGATTCTCCTTCTTCATCCTCCCAAGGCTGGCAATTTTTGGAGCTCCCCACAACAACCATGGCTACTCCATCTTCTTCTCCAATGCTCCACCTCCATGTGAGCTTCAAATGCAAAATAATTACATATTTGTAATCCCCTCATCATCCTCTACACTTCTCTCTTTTCAAAATCCAAAAATGAGGAAGTTCATTTTCGTGGGTATACCCCATTGGTGAAGAAAATAGCATCAATGTGTAGCTTGGAGTCCCCTCTCTCCATTAAGGTAAAAATCTCCATGAGAACCTTAAGTTTTCTTCAACTCCTTTGGTAACCGATTTTTGCCCCATTGTAACACTCCATTTTCTCTCTCTTTTGAGCACAATATCAACCTTGCAATGGTGGTGGATTCACCTTCTTGAACCAAGGGCTAAAACCCCTCCTAAAAGCTTCAAAAGGTAAACCCTAGAAATTTGTTTAAAACCTCTCAATGAGTTAGTATAAATCTAAGGGTTAGTATATTAATTATACTTGTTTTGTATGCTTTGGGTGATGGGAATGGATTTTGGCAACTCCGTTCCCAATGTGGCCGATTTGGGCAAGGAAGAAAGGAAGAAGAGAATTGAAAAGGGAATGAAGGAAATATAAGCTCAAGGTAAGAGCTCTTTACTAATGTTAATTTAATGCATTAGACTATGGGAATGGGCAACTAACTAAAGAACCTAAAATCTTGTATTGGTATTATAGTATTGGAAGTTGAGTATTTGTGAGGAGGATTGAGTATTTGAGAATTAGTATGTGGATAGTAGGCCTTGGAGCCAAATGATTATGTATGAGTATTAGTATTGGTATTTGAAGAAGTATGGGTGAAGGTATGTTGTATTGATTGCTGGTAGGACCCTTGTATGGGTGTGGCTAGAGTAGGAATGAATTTAATGAAGGAGTATGTTTGTGGAGAAGTTAGAATTGTAGGTAGACTATGGCGAAAGTTTGGTAGGAATTGAGCATTAAGGAATGACTTGGTGAATGGGAGAACCAAGGTATGTATTGGGGCTAGTAAAGATGTTCAATGACCATGGATTGGTAATTGGAGAATGAGGATGAAGCATGTAAAAATCTGTAGCAAGAGGTATTGGATTTCATTGGAGGAATTAGCAAGAATGAGAGTACAAGGTTTAGTAAAATGAATGTTGGACTTGGGTATAGATGTTGTAATTGCTTGGAAATGTATTTGGGATACTAGTAATGGTATTGGTAGTAGAAGTATTGGATGGGAGAATTGAGTTTTAAAATCTGTAGCATAGGTGTAACAAAAACTGTTACATGTGTTATAGAAGAAGTAAGAAAATTGTGTAAGTTGTTTGACGAATTTAGTAATGGACTTGGAGGATGAATTAAGGTATTTTAGAAAGCCTAATAGTGCTAAAACATGTTAGGATGTATGTAGGAAAATTGGGGAAGGAATGGGTAAGAAAGGAATTGAAAAACAAAGCCTGTAGCAGTGTTCTGCTACCGTCCGACCCAGAGCCTGGATCGGACAGTGGGTCGGACAAGGCTTAAGCAACGAGAATAAAACTTTCTGGAATGGTCCGACCCAGGGCCGTGAGTCGGACATGGGTCGGACAGGCAAAAAAAAACTGTTGTCGAAGTTCCTGACTCCGTCCGACCCAGAGGATGAGTCGGACGTGGGTCGGACGCCACTTGGGCAACAGGACTGAACTTTCTGGAATGGTCCGACCCAGAGGAGTATGGGTCGGACGGAATAGTGCTGGGTCGGACGGGAAGAATTTAGAGACGAAAATCTACTGGAATGGTCCGACCCAGGGCTTGTGGTCGGACGGTGGGTCGGACGACCCATAACTTACAAAAAAATAAAAGTTTTATTATATGACTATAGTAATCATATGTATGTATATATATATATGCCTATACACATGTAATCATATATATGTAATAATGCACCAATAATGAAGGTAATGATGGTAAGAAAGTAAAGACGTGAGTAAGGAAACAAGTTTAAGAAGTAATAAGGAAAAATGGTTTCATAACCAAGTAAGAAAGTAATAAAGTAGTAAGTATACATTGAGAGTATCAAAGAAGGAGTAAGTTAGATCAATAATGGATCATTGATCATACTACTTCATGTATGTATAGGAATCAAAAAGTTGATCCTCGAAGGAACCCGGTAGTATGTATACGACGGTGAACGGTATGATTTCTTCATGCCCTGTATCCTAACTTGGTTTCCCCGATTTGTGTGCTTATGTGATCACCAATAAGATAAATGCACGAATCGGACTTATAATGCACTTAACTGTGTTTGAACTATTTTGTTCTTGTTGTATCTTCTTGAACAATTAGTTTGTATAATTCATGAAATGAATGAATGGAAATGAGAAGTATGTGTAAGTATTGTGTACTTGTGTATTGTATGTATGTATGGAAGTGAAGTACTGACTTCTACTAATTCCTAACAACCTAACTCCTAACTTGAGTAATGAGTAAATTGGAATGAGTAGAAGTCCAATGTAGTTTCGGCCACGCGTGAGGATAAGGAAACACAAGAGGTTGGATCCAAATCCTGGCTATAATATTTTCCATGGACCAAATCCCTTGAATGGGTAGCATCCTGGATTAGTGGGCCACCCTAAAGCCCGGTGGTGGGATGTAGTAATCCCTGCCCGGAGGTCATACCGACTTAACTGGAAGTAAAGTATGTAAGAAGTAAGTATTGCATGTGTATTGGTCTTGACTATTGTAAGTCATTGACCTGGAGCAAAAAGTATTGAACACCCGATTAACCCGGGTGTGTAATGAAGCTAACTGGACCTTTGTATGTATTGGAGAATTGTATCTCCGTATTGCATATTGAGTATGTAATGAGTATGTATTGTGTATGTGTATTCTGGAAGATGGTAAATAAGTATTGGTTGACTTGTATTGTCTTCCAAGCATGTATTGTACTGTGCGTATGTATGTATACCTTGTGTAGTATTGTAGTATCGTGAATGGAAGCATGTAAGTATGTATGTATGTATGTATGTATTGCAAAATGAATTGCATGTATTCGACCAAATGGTCGGCGTACCCTCGCTAGTACGCGGGGTATGCGGTAATCATATTCAGCGTAAGCTGACCCCCTAGGGTAGCATCCTGGATTAGTGGGCCACCCTAAAGCCCGGTGGTGGGATGTAGTAATCCCTGCCCGGAGGTCATACCGACTTAACTGGAAGTAAAGTAGTAAGAAGAAGTAAGTATTGCATGTGTATTGGTCTTGACTATTGTAAGTCATTGACCTGGAGCAAAAAGTATTGAACACCCGATTAACCCGGGTGTGTAATGAAGCTAACTGGACCTTTGTATGTATTGGAGAATTGTATCTCCGTATTGCATATTGAGTATGTAATGAGTATGTATTGTGTATGTGTATTCTGGAAGATGGTAAATAAGTATTGGTTGACTTGTATTGTCTTCCAAGCATGTATTGTACTGTGCGTATGTATGTATACCTTGTGTAGTATTGTAGTATCGTGAATGGAAGCATGTAAGTATGTATGTATGTATGTATGTATTGCAAAATGAATTGTATGTATTCGACCAAATGGTCGGCGTACCCTCGCTAGTACGCGGGGTATGCGGTAATCATATTCAGCGTAAGCTGACCCCCTAGGGGGAACGTTTTTAGTGTGCAGGTACCCGAAGCAGACCTAGTCACAGAAGAGACCGGTGGACATGCCTAGATTACTAGGAATGAAAGGTAGATTGTAGTAAATGGTATAAGACTTGTAGCCTTGCATGTAGAAATGTACCAAGGGGTACACTATTACGTAAGTTGCAAGTATGTAGTTGTGAGGAACGGGTAGTGGATAGACTCTTAATGAGTATGCGTGGAATTGAAGAGGTATCGTATTTGTATTTGGAACTCAGTAAACTCGGTATGTGTAGTGTATTATCTTGTACTGAAGTATGGAGTATTGTATTGAATGGAGTATTGTATTGAATGGAGTATTGTAGTACTCAGTAAGTAATGGGAGTATGTATTGTATTTGAGTAGTACTCGGATATTCTGGTCCATCAGACTGATGCTGTATGTATTAGTAGCCTTGTTAGTCACGTGGGTGGCTAACGACATTGTATCACCCGCCGTTGAGTAAGAATGTATCCGCTGCGTGAGTACGAATGTATAAGGAGATTGGACAGTAAAGACGGTATTAGCGGTAGGGGTGTTACAAAAAGTGGTATCAGAGCGAAGTATCGCTCTGATGACTGGAAATACCGAGCTCAGGAAATACCGAGTTAGGAATTAGAAGCTTAGGGCTATGGGCTGAGTGATAGCATTAGTGAGATGCTAGATAGGAACTCCCGGTGAGTACTGGATACCTACAACACCAGTCCCGCCCACCGCAAACCCCATTGTATAACTTGGGAAAGGACGTCAGAGAGAAGAAAAGTCTTCTCATACTCGGGGAAAACCCGATCTGGCAGTTGTGAAGCAATCACACAGTAAACAAGAACCGACGTATGGTAGATTCCAAGAAATGGAAGACCCGGAAATGGATCCCGGTTGAACAACAATAACCGCACTTAATAACGGTAGTATAAACACTCCAACCACAAGGAGGCTATAACTGCAACAGCATGGGGCGACATGCTTAGTAGTCGCAGAACCTAGATAAACAACCAACAACAGGAAAAGAAGCTCTAACCGTGCAACGAAATGGAAAAAGAGCAGTAATGGAACCCGAGACACAAGTCTGCGGGACAGCAGTAACTAGATAATACCACCAATGGTATACCAACTGACTAAGGACATAGTCAAGAGTGATTAACTCCAAACTACAACGCCAAAAAGCTTACAATACCTGGCCGACATAGCTTACACAGCTACAAGGATATCCACGGGATATGAACCGATAGGACTACAAGGGTAGTGCCTAAACTAGTTAAGGCTCAATCGCCACGGTAAACCGGTGGGAACGAGCAACAAGGAAAAACACAAATTAAATAAATGGGGATCTCCAAGATTTGGAGAAGTACCCCGATCAATGACAGTCATGTCAAGATCACAGAGGAACTACTTAAAAGATCAAGTATCCAAAACATAGATCAATAAGATCAAGGGAAGAGTCAACAAGACTACCCAAATACGAGTGGAAACCACACCGTGACCGGTATAGGGTTACCCAAAAACCACCAGTACCACGCACTTGCCACGGCAAGTGCAATAAGAACAGGAACATGTAGAGGAACTCTTACATACCACAGGTACTTAGTAATGTACCGTGAATGCAATGAAGCAACTACAGGAATAAACAGCCTAACAACTGTAAGCATGGAAACTTGGAAGGGCCTAACGGCCTGACCACCGTATTTAGAACATACCAGTCATCAAGAAGCCAGACTCGGTTAGAACCAACCGGCATGGAGATGCCATGAAGATTTCTGATTTCTATAAAACCCAAATTTGCTTTCAAAACCACAACCTTTCTTTTAAACCTTGGATTTTTAAAACAAAACCAACAGATTACGGTGAGTATCATAGATTGATACAAGAGGAGTTAACAATAGAATACTTCACCTAGGCGTGTGACGAACACTACGAGTGTACCCAATTACGGGATGTGGGACAACCGCACTCCGAAGGAGCTTGCGGGCCTGACACATAGTTATGTAAGTGGTAACGTATCAACACGGTACCCCACGTATGTATACATGTAGTGTGTGACACACGGGAAGTAGTCAACTCCGTTCTACGGACCATGAGTGAGTTCAAATCAGAACAGCTGGACACCTCAGACGATCAAGTATAAAGGAACTCAGAGAATCCATCTGAAGATGAGGAATAAGAACTAGGAAGTGCAAAGAGCACATACTAGTAAGTATAGACATTGGATATGTCTCAAATAATCCAAGCAACTACCTGACAGCTCGATGGAATACCCAGCCTAAACACAGTAAGGCGAATGCCTAACGTGAACCTAACAATGCTCAACAAACGGGGCGGAATTCCCAAGAGCAACCCCGAGATTACCACAAGTATACTCCATCTTTGAAGGGGATATCAAACCTAGTCTTAAGCACTAGGAGCAAGTGTAAACAGTCTACCCAAGAACGGGAGACGTTATAACCCAGAAAGGGACAACTCAAGTACGATACCACAAGACGGTACAGTGGACAACATATCATAAACGTTAGCCGGATGTAACGGCATAATTTAACAACACCCAGGAGCAATCCTTGAGGGAGACTGGATTAACAACAGTCAAACAAAGCGTCAAGATAAGAATATAGGAGTTTGGACAAACACTCGGTTAAGACACCGAAGGGATTTCACTGGACAGGAAATACCCTAGACTACAAAAGGCACTGACCAACACCAGGTTGCCTAAAAGTCTCCTATGAACGGAAGCGTGATGCCACGACTTACCATGGAGCCCAATAATATCTACAACCTATGACGGTATACATGGAGTGGAAACATGTATAAGCAGCTTGCAAAGAGCATGGCTTGCAGCAATACGGCTCAGAAGCCGTACACCAAATACATTATATGAACTTAAACGGTTGCAAAACCTGCACCAGTTGTTAGCAAGACTTGCAAGAGGTATTGCCTCACACGACAAGAAATCAACAACTGGACCATCAATTGAAACCCAACTTTATGAGTGGCTTGGACTGATGGCTATCTCAATGTCACCGTCACTAGAGCATCACCCTAGTATACAGTAGACAAACCCTTAATTTTCCTTCATGCCTTCTGTAGCAATAGTAGCACAGGGGCATAAAGAATCATGATGATGCCAACATTGGCCTAGTCCACACTTGGACACTACGAGAAACCCAAGGGAAGGTACCCCTCGTTAGCCAAAGACCACCAATGTGGTGAAGATGTGAACCCTTGGTAAGGCTTCCATCTATTATAACAGTAAAGCCTACACTCATAAATATTGCCAAGGGGCGATGGAATAAGGAAATGACATTTCCAAACCATTACGACTTAAGGAGTAACCATACTCCATATACACTCCAGCATGTGGTGAACCATTGTATAAACACCAACATGGCAAACCTTGTCAAGAGACCTATGAGTGGAGACAACCCCTCAACAAGAACCTTCACTTGTTAATGATAGAATACCCTCCAATCGGAGAACGGGACCGGAAAACCCTCGAAGTCCTTGGGATGTCTCGGTAATGTACATGCAAAAGTAAAACTGCATAGCTAGAGCCTAAGATCAATGCTCAGCACTATGGAGACAGTAATTGTCAAAAACAATCAATGAGTGTGCACATTGCACACCATGAATGACCGGCGCTCAAGAGAGCTTGTAACCTGATAAACCACTTCATCCTTGGCCAACCAAGTTATTTGGAAAACTATATCATGAATGAGGAAGTAATGTGAGGTAAGCTAACATACACATGAAACCTAAACCGAAATAAAATATCTCCACATGGGGAAGATAATAACATTGTGGTACGCTACGGCAACCGTCATACATATGAACTAGGAACCTCCTAGTGTATTTACACCATAAGGAAACGGTACAAAGAGTAAGAATACGGTGCACAACAAGCGACCGCTATTAGGAAGTAGTAGACAATGACATGAAGAATAAGTATGGAAGACAGTCAGAAATATTCCTTCCTATCACATAAGTGACTTACTGTCAAGCGTTCACGCCTCTGCACTCTGTATGACTGAGTGTTTTGGTATTGCACTTGTACAGCTAATGATCTAATGGGATGGCTGCGGATATGGAGAATGTAAACAGTAGTAAATCTTTCTTTTCACCACAAACATGGCATAAGCCAGTCAAGCATTCTTAGCAACAGATCGCACGAAGAGTGTAAAACACACTATCAATCACAAGATGTGAATTCCATTGGAATAAAAAGGTGAAAGGAGATGTAAGGAAGTCACTTGGACCGACGCATTGAGAATGCAAGGTCATACAAGCAAAGAACACTTGTACTGAACCAGAAGAACTGGTATAATTCAGAAGCTAGTGACAACAGAGGAAGCACTACAACTTGGTAGTGACTTAACCTCGCCCGACAACAAGTCGGAGGAACTTAGTGAATAATCGTGGGAGTACGAATAGTACGTGTAATAGATTACCAGAGAGCTGGTCATTGAGTTCAAACAGCGGTAAAAGGATACCACACTGTTAGTAAACCTTATTTCCACAATAGAGGGATAAAAAGGTGATGTATAGCACATTAAGGATAACATGAAGGGTGAGTAGCTAGTGGGCCCTAGCTAGGAAATGTAATACACCTAGTAAGTATGAAAGAATGGCTATTAATGCCTTGAAGCCTAATAGGCTAGAACTGAATTAATTATGAGTTAAATAAACTCATATAGGAATCAACGGTGCAAGGACTAAACCATTGGTATGGTTAAGACCCCTTGACCAGAGCATATTATAGTATCTAGTAGTGAAGCTAAACGCTTCTGATTGCCCAAACCAAGTAAACCAATGTTTAATAGTAACATATGGTAGATTACGTGGGCGTAATCCCTTTTAAGGGGGGTAGAGCGAAAACCGCTTAATGTAAGTTTCATGAATAAAACACAGAAACTATAATGTGCATAGCACAAATGAGAATTGATTTAATGATTAGTACTTATGTCAGATAAACATACGTATTCATTCATATTGTAAGTGTGGTAATTAGGCACAAGAGATGCGAATACCATTGGATGAATATAACCATCTTGTAACTCCAATATGAGAGTATTTGTAAGGAAGAGTAGAGAAACTCTTTGGGAAATGATAATTCCTATTGTGTATGTCTATTTGAACTTAGACATGGCATTACGATGCAAGAGTCGGTATAAAACCGACGTAGAACCTAGTAGATGTTTGAGACAATTGAGAATGAGTAGTGGACGGAGCTCCACAAGTATTGTATTCTTAAAGAAGTAGTACGGATTGACTATGAGTAGTAGGGGAATGTAACCCACGAGTGGTGTATTCGTAAGTACGTTATTGGAAGTAAATTGAGGACAGCTGAATTTCATGAGTACGGTATTCCCTAGTCCGAATAGTAGAGATAATAGAGGGTAATGGAAGAAAGTGGAGAAGGTTAATGAAATGAGCACTTAGGCATCGAATTATGAGGAGAGTATTTGGGAAGTAGATTGAGAATGGTTGATGGACTGGATTCCATCCTTTGGAGTTGTATGAAATTGTAATTATGACTAGGAAGGGTAAAAAGGTAGAAAATGAAAATGATTGAATTATCTGTTGTTTGAAACGGATGTGGGAAGTCGAACTTGATCCTGATCAGATCAAGGGAAGCCGAACACAAATTGGGGTGGAAAGATAGTTCAACACTGATGCTGATCACATCGGGTCGAATGATTCTTGAAGCTCCCCTCAAGTGGTCACAAGAATCACGCATAGGGTAGAAGCAATAAATACAAACCGGAATTGGAGTTGTATGCTTTGGAAGATTTCTAAGTAGTAGTTGCGGAAGAATCTTCTTAGCCTGAAGATGAAGGATTTGCTAGAAGCGTATGCCTGAGAAGGTAGTAGAGTATCGTATTGTATTATTCCAAGGGCAGCGGGACATAGAAGAGTCCTGTGTTTAGATGACCTGAGTGCCTGCGGGATTGTAACGTGTATTGCATTGCTTTGGGGATAGCTTTGCACGGTATGTATGTTTAAATTTTGTAATGAGGAACTGGATGGCCGGTAGTAATGTGGATTTGAGTAATTATTGTACATTGGTAAGGTATGGAAAGTAGAAATCTTGAGTAATGGATTGAGGAGTTGTAAGGAGGAAGAATGTACGACGTCTGGCATAGACAAGTATGAATGAGCAAGCATTGCAACCCTATAACCTTGAGCAACTTTGAGGACAAAGTTCTTAAGGGGGGTAGATTGAAATACCCCAAACTTAAATATAGTGATTAAGATAATTCTAATCCTTATTTAAGAGCCTAATAATGCGTAAGTAATATTGGTAAGGAAAAATAAATCCAAAAGAAATAAAGAAACGCTTAAAAAGCGAAAAACGCTAAGTAAGCGTTAAATAACCATAAGAGGTGCGAGACCTCGGTTAGAGTATTATATGGATCCCAAAGGTTTAATAAGACCTAAATAATATATGGGAACAACTCCCGAAGAAAACGGATCCAAATAATGTATTAAAACGCTAATAGAACTTTAACGCACATTTTTCGAGAAGACCCAAAAACGTGATTTTAAGTGGTCAAACGAACCCGTAAAAATTATAAGTCATTAAATAAATATTACTAAGCATTTATGAAAGCTTAATAACCAATAAAAATAAAGAAACGAGAAAAATCCGGAAAACGGGCCCGGTTAGTGAACAGTACCCAAACCGGGTAAAATAACGAGCGTTTTCTGTAAAAGACGAAAAACGCTCCAACTAGTATAACTGTAGGGGGACCGATTTTTAATAGTCAAATAACCCCTCACACACACACATGTAACTAGCTAATTAAATAAAGAGACAAAAAGCAAAAAGAGGAAGAGTAGAAAAGTAACTCACCTTTTCTCTCACCTCACTTTTCCTTATTCTCTCACCTCCCTCTCCTCACCCAGCCGATTCTCCTTCTTCATCCTCCCAAGGCTGGCGATTTTTGGAGCTCCCCACAACAACCATGGCTACTCCATCTTCTTCTGCTCCACCTCCATGTGAGCTTCAAATGCAAAAATAATTACATATTTGTAATCCCCTCATCATCCTCTACACTTCTCTCTTTTCAAAATCCAAAAATGAGGAAGTTCATTTTCGTGGGTATACCCCATTGGTGAAGAAAATAGCATCAATGTGTAGCTTGGAGTCCCTCTCTCCATTAAGGTAAAAATCTCATGAGAACCTTAAGTTTTCTTCATCTCCTTTGGTAACCGATTTTTGCCCCATTGTAACACTCCATTTTCTCTCTCTCTTTTGAGCACAATATCAACCTTGCAATGGTGGTGGATTCACCTTCTTGAACCAAGGGCTAAAACCCCTCCTAAAAGCTTCAAAAGGTAAACCCTAGAAATTTGTTTAAAACATCTCAATGAGTTAGTATAAATCTAAGGGTTAGTATATTAATTATACTTGTTTTGTATGCTTTGGGTGATGGGAATGGAGTTTGGCAACTCCATTCCCAATGTGGCCGATTTGGGCAAGGAAGAAAGGAAGAAGAGAATTGAAAAGGGAATGAAGGAATTATAAGCTCAAGGTAAGAGCTCTTTACTAATGTTAATTTAATGCATTAGACTATGGGAATGGGCAACTAACTAAAGAACCCAAAATCTTGTATTGGTATTGTAGTATTGGAAGTTGGGTATTTGTGAGGAGGATTGAGTATTTGAGAATTAGTATGTGGATAGTAGGCCTTGGAGCCAAATGATTGTGTATGAGTATTAGTATTGAAGAAGTATGGGTGAATGTATGTTGTATTGATTGCTGGTAGGACCCTTGTATGGGTGTGGCTAGAGTAGGAATGAATTGGATGAAGGAGTATGTTTGTGGAGAAGTTAGAATTGTAGGTAGACTATGGCGAAATTTTGGTAGGAATGAGCATTAAGGAATGACTTGGTGAATGGGAGAACCAAGGTATGTATTGGGGCTAGTAGAGATGTTCAATGACCATGGATTGGTAATTGGAGAATGAGGATGAAGCATGTAAAAATCTGTAGCAAGAGGTATTGGATTTCATTGGAGGAATTAGCAAGAATGAGAGTACAAGGTTTAGTAAAATGAATGTTGGACTTGGGCATAGATGTTGTAATTGCTTGGAAATGTATTTGGGATGCTAGTAATGGTATTGGTAGTAGAAGTATTGGATGGGAGAATTGAGTTTTAAAATCTGTAGCATAGGTGTAACAAAAACTGTTACATGTGTTGTAGAAGAAGTAAGAAAATTGTGTAAGTTGTTTGACGAATTTAGTAATGGACTTGGAGGATGAATTAAGGTATTTTAGAAAGCCTAATTAGTGCTAAAACATGTTAGGATGTATGTAGGAAAATTGGGGAAGGAATGGGTAAGAAGGAATTGAAAAACAAAGCCTGTAGCAGTGTTCTGCTACCGTCCGACCCAGAGCCTGGATCGGACAGTGGGTCGGACAAGGCTTAAGCAACGAGAATAAAACTTTCTGGAATGGTCCGACCCAGGGCCGTGAGTCGGACATGGGTCGGACAGGCAAAAAAAACTGTTGTCGAAGTTCCTGACTCCGTCCGACCCAGAGGATGAGTCGGACGTGGGTCGGACGCCACTTGGGCAACAGGACTGAACTTTCTGGAATGGTCCGACCCAGAGGAGTATGGGTCGGAAGAATAGTGCTGGGTCGGACGGGAAGAATTTCAGAGGACGAAAATCTACTGGAATGGTCCGACCCAGGGCTTGGGTCGGACGGTGGGTCGGACGACCCATAACTTACAAAAAAAAATGTTTTATTATATGACTATAGTAATCATATGTATGTATATATATGCCTATACACATGTAAGCATATATATGTAATAATGCACCAATAATGAAGGTAATGATGGTAAGAAAGTAAAGGCGTGAGTAAGGAAACAAGTTTAAGAAGTAATAAGGAAAAATGGTTTCATAACCAAGTAAGAAAGTAATAAAGTAGTAAGTATACATTGAGAGTATCAAAGAAGGAGTAAGTTAGATCAATAATGGATCATTGATCATACTACTTCATGTATGTATAGGAATCAAAAAGTTGATCCTCGAAGGAACCCGGTAGTACGTATACGACGGTGAACGGTATGATTTCTTCATGCCCTGTATCCTAACTTGGTTACCCCGATTTGTGTGCTTATGTGATCACCAATAAGATAAATGCACGAATCGGACTTATATTGCACTTAACTGTGTTTGAACTATTTTGTTCTTGTTGTATCTTCTTGAACAATTAGTTTGTATAATTCATGAAATGAATGAATGGAAATGAGAAGTATGTGTAAGTATTGTGTACTTGTGTATTGTATGTATGTATGGAAGTGAAGTACTGACTTCTACTAATTCCTAACAACCTAACTCCTAACTTGAGTAATGAGTAAATTGGAATGAGTAGAAGTCCGATATAGTTTCGGCCACGCGTGAGGATAAGGAAACACAAGAGGTTGGATCCGAATCCTGGCTATAATCTTTTCCATGGACCAAATCCCTTGAATGGGTAGCATCCTGGATTAGTGGGCCACCCTAAAGCCCGGTGGTGGGATGTAGTAATCCCTGCCCGGAGGTCATACCGACTTAACTGGAAGTAAAGTATGTAAGAAGTAAGTATTGCATGTGTATTGGTCTTGACTATTGTAAGTCATTGACCTGGAGCAAAAAGTATTGAACACCCGATTAACCCGGGTGTGTAATGAAGCTAACTGGACCTTTGTATGTATTGGAGAATTGTATCTCCGTATTGCGTATTGAGTATGTAATGAGTATGTATTGTGTACGTGTATTCTGGAAGATGGTAAGTAAGTATTGGTTGACTTGTATTGTCTTCCAAGCATGTATTGTACTGTGTATGTATGTACACCTTGTGTAGTATTGTAGTATTGTGAATGAAAGCATGTAAGTATGTATGTATGTATGTATTGCAAAATGAATTGCATGTATTCGACCAAATGGTCGGCGTACCCTCGCTAGTACGCGGGGTATGCGGTTATCATATTCAGCGTAAGCTGACCCCCTAGGGGGAACGTTTTTAGTGTGCAGGTACCCGAAGCAGACCTAGTCACAGAAGAGACCGGTGGACATGCCTAGATTACTAGGAATGAAAGGTAGATTGTAGTAAATGGTATAAGGCTTGTAGCCTTGCATGTAGAAATGTACCAAGGGGTACACTATTACGTAAGTTGCAAGTATGTAGTTGTGAGGAACGGGTAGTGGATAGACTCTTAATGAGTATGCGTGGAATTGAAGAGGTATCGTATTTGTATTTGGAACTCAGTAAACTCGGTATGTGTAGTGTATTATCTTGTACTGAAGTATGGAGTATTGTATTGAATGGAGTATTGTATTGAATGGAGTATTGTAGTACTCAGTAAGTAATGGGAGTATGTATTGTATTTGAGTAGTACTCGGATATTCCGGTCCATCAGACCGATGCTGTATGTATTAATAGCCTTGTTAGTCACGTGGGTGGCTAACGGCATTGTATCACCCGCCGTTGAGTAAGAATGTATCCGCTGCGTGAGTACGAATGTATAAGGAGATTGGACGGTAATGACGGTATTAGCGGTAGGGGTTGTTACAGTTGAGTCCATGATTTATTTTATTTCTATTTCCTATTATATCAAAATAAATATTTTATCCTCTCCTTAGATTTTGTGCTTGTCGTTATTCTTCCTCATTTTATTTCAAAACAATAAATTACTTTTTAATTTCAAATCGCTTGAATCTAGTCATCTTCCAAGTTACTTACAATCTAATTATTTATCTTGCCTTTCAATCATTTACAACACTAAATGTATAATTCATTGTCCCTAACTTGCGACTATTATTATTTCTTTCTTTTCTTTTCTAAAACTGGTTACGTTTTATCCGGCACTAACTGTGTGGATTCTCTTTGAATTATACAATAGTTATTTTCTCCCTTCAGAAGGAGGACGGGGGAGGGAAGGAACAAGGGAGCGACGGCGAACAAGAACGAGAGGACTTAGCGGGCGACGAAGGAGGGAGGCCGAAGCAGGAAAGGAGGGAACCGGCAGGAGCGAGCAGCCCGGAAGGACCGAGCAGGCAGCCGGAGCGACGAACAGGAGCGGCGGGGCAGGGAAGGAAGGAAGGCAGACCGATCCACATCCTCTTTCTCAACGAAAAGGAGAATTATCAAATACATTTATGTTTCCCTTCTCACTCAAAATTTATTCCTATAAATACCCACAACTATTCTCTTCTTTCTTATCAATATTCACGTTCATCCTTCCCAATACAAGATCTAGCTCTTTCTTTATTCCTTCAAGTTTCTTCAAGGCTTCTCCCATGGTGCCGAGTTAGGGTCGTTTGAAGGGTAAGTGTAATTCTACTAGTTGGGGATTACCAAGGTTATGATTATATTATATTCTTATTGAAGGATTGTTGAAAATGTTTATTTTAAATCCTAGATGTCAAGTTCATTAATGGTGGATGCTATTAGTAGTGGACGATATCCGTTCTCGACTGGACATGGATTCCAGGTAAATGTTGTGCTCAACATTCTCTACCTCTGTGTTTTGCGAAATATCAATGGATTGGATTTACTGTGGTTTTTGATATTGTGGAAGTTTGGGAATTATTTCCCCTGTGTATTCTGGTGAGATGTTTTGCAAAAGGGTTTGAATAAATGTTTTGGGAGACTTTCTTTGAATTGGTTACTGGATTGTTGGTACCTCTTGGTGCTCCGTGTAAATTGTTGGGCCTTTATGGCGCTCCGTGTAACTGTTGGTACTATGTACCCCGTGGATTTTATGACTTTTGCCTGCAGACATTACTTGCAGTTAAGCTCTAATGATCTACTCCTTTGGGTCATAAGTTACCTTATGGGGGGTGTGCACACTTAAGGACGTAGAGTGAGGTGGGATTCTAATTGTTGCGACCCCAATTTGGGGGTCATCCGTGTATACCATTAATTTGATTCTTTGAAAGTTCTCCCCCGAAATTTTTGCTAATGGTGATTTGGAGTTGGTGAAATTAATTAACGTTATGATGTGAGTTAATGTTTTGCAAATGTAAAATGAGTTTCAAAATGTATTTTACAAGTTAAGGCAATGTTTACTCAGTTTCGCTGATTTGCGCGATCCCTTCGTGCTTTTGTATATTGTTTTTTGATCGCAGGTAATCATGGCTGAACTGGGGATTGGGAACGCGCTACCACATAGTCTAGGAAAAATGAAGTTATCTTTGAGTCATTATGATGAGTTATGTTGATTTAAAACACTTTTATTCAAGTTACAAAGTTTGGTAAATGTTTAGGAATTTATTTTTGGGTTGAATAAAGCCTGAGCACTCAATGGGTGTTGAGTGTGGCGGTAACGCCCTGGTTAAATTTATTTCCGTTGCTGTTGAGTTAAGTTGTCAGTTATTGTGTTCAAGACAAAGTCCTTTGACAATTATAAATCGTTTGAGATTATCATATGTCAATTTCAAAGTTGTTTCCACTGTACTTCTTTGTTATATATTGCTAACCATGTTTATTAAAACATTTCCTCATCCGTTATTAGTTTTGAGTTAATTTTTGTGTCTTTCTAACTCTGTTTTCCAACTGATTTTCGCAAGTATGGAACTGTCTGAACGTCCATCCTGACATCCATGTTCGGACAGATCCCAAAGCGTATTTTATTTTTCTGTCTTTAGCTGTGTCCGAACATCTGTCCGAACTTCAATGTTCAGACAGCATGCGAGGACGAATCCAACTTGTAAGTCTCGACTCATGTCCGAACTTACAAGTTCGGACCAAAGTTCGAACCAGAATTGTTTTGCGCTTTTGGGACTCGTTTGAAGTCCATTTTCAAAACCATTTGTGCCGTTGGACTCGTAATTTCATAAGCTTTCATTTAAGGCAAAATCCAGGGTGTTACAGTAATTGCATGCTCAAGCCTCACTATATTCACTGATAATATCCTCTTCTTTGGGATCTATGTGTTCACCGCTCTCACGTACTATAACGAGTGGTATCCTCGTTCGTTAATTAATAAACCGTCTTCACTAGTTCCGTACTTGGCAACTTTCCATATGGTTCTCATTAGGTTTTGCAACCGTTGGGTCTATGTATCGTAGTGGTCTGACGGCTTACATGTCACATTGCCTAGAGCTCTACTCAGCTTAGGCTGTTCACAGGTATTGCTTCCACGTATGCAATCAAATGGCTTGGAGGTATTATCGGTTCCATGATAAAGTCATTACATCATGCTTCCGTTAATAATGGCCCTTCCGGTTTTTAATACAGTCGGTGCCAATTGCCAATTTAGGGTATCCCCTGTCAGGTGGGATCCCTTCGGTGTTCTTACCGAGTGTTCGCCCCAATTCTTGTGCTTTTATCATGACATTTGTTCGACACCCTTCAAGGATTGCTCCTGGGTGTTATCAAGTTATGCCATTACCTTTGGCTAACTTATGAGTATGTCAGTCTACTCCGCATTGCGGTTCTGGATTTCAAGTTGTCCCGTTTGGGATTATAACGTCTCCCGATCCTAGGGTAGACCATGGATACTTTCCTTCTTATATTCTTGGTTGGGTTTAATGTCTTCTTCTCTGAAGAACAATATTTCCTGATAGACTTGGTGGTTGTTCTAGAATTCTGTCCCGTTCGTTGAATTATGATGATGTGTTAACGTTAGGCATCTACCTTAGTGTGTTTAGGCTGGGTATTCATTCCAGCTAACATGCTTTGCTTCAATATCCTTAAGAAATATCCAGTGTCTTTACTCAATTGCTAGTGCTTCTCACACTTCTTAACTCTTATTCATCCTCCTGGAGCGGGTTCTTGACTCATTTAGCTTGTAAGCTTATCTGAGTTCTTCGATCATTCGAGGTGTCCAATCGCTTCAGTTTGAATTTACTTCAGTGTCCGTAGAACGGAGTTGACTACTTCCCGTGTTTCGTACACCACTTGTATACATACGTGGGGTACCTTATTGGCACGTCACCACACCTACCTGACTAACTCACCAATGGTCTGTCAGGCCTGCAAGCTACTTTGGAGTGCGGTCATCCCACATCCCGTATTTGGGTACATTCGTAGTGCTCGTCGCACGCCTAGGTGAAGTATTCTATTGTCAATTCCTCTTGTAGAATTCTATGATAACTTACCGTGACACTCTGGTTTGGTTTTGAAATCTGAGGTTTTAAAAGAAATGTTTAGGTTGGAAAGAAAAGTTTGTGTCTGAAAGAGAAATCTTGGGTTTGAAAGAAAGTTTTCATGGTGTTGCCATGTCTGAGGTCTTGACCAAGTCTAGCTTCTCGCTGACTGGAAATGTTTTCTAATACGATGGTCAGGCCGTTGGGCCTTTCCAAGGTTTTCTTCTTCAAGTTCTTAGGATTGGTGATCCTATGTTTGCTTCTTGGTCATAGCGGTACTTGGTAAGTACTTGTTGGTCATTAAAAGTTTTCCAAATAGCCCTATTGTTGTTGCACTTGCCCTGGCAAGTGCGCGGGTAGGTCGGTTTTCAGGTTAACATATACCCGTTATGGTATTGTTTCCATCCAAATTTGGTGGTTTTATTGGACCTTCCTTTGATCTTTTGATCTTAGTGCTCAATCTCTAGAGTAGCTTCTCAGTGTTCTTGACAAGATTGTCATTAATTTGGGTGCTTTCCCGATCCTGGGGGTTTTCTGTGTACCTTTCTTTGCTGCTCGTTCCCACGCCTTTAGGGTGGTTACCGAGGCATGACTAATCCTTAGGAACTACGTCGTAGTCTTGTTGGTAAAAGTTTTATGAATACTCGCATAGTTGTTTGAACTATGTTATTCGGGTATTACTGCCTCTTGGCGTTGTAGGTTCGGAGTTAATCCAGCCTCGACTCATTCCTTAGTCGGTTTGTATACCATTGTAGGTATTATCAAGCATTGCCTTCCGTAGACTCTCTTGTCCCGGGTTTGCTACTCCTCTTTTGCTTCATTGTGCGGGTTTGTGCTTCTCTTCTTAGCGGCTACACATGGTTTTCACAAACTGCGAAGCACATCGCCACCATGGTGCCGTAAATTTTGTTATCCTATGGTTAGGATTTCTCAATCTACCGCCAATGAGCGCGGTTATTATCGTCCATACGGAACCGTCTCTGGGATTTCCGTTCTCGGAATCTACCGTATAACAGGTTCTTTCTGTTACAAAATTTATTTACAACTGCCAGATCGGGTCTTCCCGAGTAAGAGAGGTCTTTCCATCTCTCTGGCCGGTGGGCGGGGATGGTTATTGCAGGTTTCCGGTTCACACGGAAGTTCCTAACTAGCGTACCTCACACGCTATCGCTCTGATACCACTTTTTGTAACACCCTACCGCTAATCAAATCATTATCCCCTAATTCGTCCCAAATACCAATACTAAAGCAGCAGAATTCTTCTCCATACGGTGGGTGATACAATGCCGTTAATCACCCACGTGACTAACAAGGCCAAATCCAATACAAACATCTAACTACAGTATCGGTCTGATGAATAAATAAACCGAGTACTCTACAATTACAAATACTTTTCATTCCTTAACCATTTCAAATGCGGTACAAATACAAACCTTAATCAATGTTATACCGAGTCTCTACATTTCTCAATACAACAAATACAACTTCTTAAACACTACCCGTGCTTACATAGCAACCCCCCCGCCCTACACTCGGACGGTAGACGGCTCCATGTACCTGGAAATAAAAACGGTGCCCCTAGGGGCTCAACAAATTGCTGCATATGAAATTAGCATACCCCGCGTGCTAACGGGGTTACGCCGACTACTTTGTCGAGAGCATGTGATTCATTTTATTTCAATCAATATAAAGGCAGTTATATATTATATATAGACACTAGCACTAGTACTCAACATTCAAACAAGGAACACAATCACACTAACACGATAAGTTTGTTAGTTAGTATTACTTAATCTTAGGCCTCGAGGGTTTATACCTCACTACCCTTTGTTCCTTATTCATTATTTTACCCATTCTCTTGGGTTACTCTTACTCAAGTTCTCTTACTCTCAATCTCAATCTCAATCCTCAACTCTCAGGTTCTCAATTCTCAACTCCATGCTCAATTCTCAAGTTACTAACTCAAATATCATTATCAAATTCTCAAAGGGGTATCTTTTAAGTCATTACTCGTGACCTCCGGGCAGATTCATACACAAGACTCACCACCGGGCTTTCAGTACAAGTCTTACTTCCTCGGTTTCGACCCTACTCTGGGTCTAGCATGGTGGGAAGGTTCGACTATCAAACAGAACTACATACTTAGCTCCTCGAATTCTTAAATGTCCGTTTCTCTACCGGACTACTCAATTTCCCAAACTTCTCTCTCGGAGTTACTTCATAATCTCATAGAATTGCCTAGAAGTATCTCTCTCGATATCATCTATTAGCTTGGAGAATTTTTCAGTGTTTAGTATTCTCAGATTTAGGGATTTTACCTAACTTATTGAATACTTTTATGTTCGGGACATTTTCTCAAATTAGGTCGGATCCTCATATCGTGGATCGACTATCTCTAAAGGAGTTTGATGGTCCTTTATATGCACTTTACTTTTCTCTTAAGTTTTTTTCTTATAACTATCATCATCCTCTAAGTAGAGGTTTACTATATCTTTCCACTCTTGTTTGTGTGCGGGGATTATTTCAACTCGGTTCACTAACCGCTACGGGAGTTTACTAATTCCGTACAACTCTCTCACGTTCTAGTGAGTTCATAGGTTGCATTATCGTTTCTAGTTCGATAGTTTATTTTTGTGTGTTCCCATGTTTTTGTTATTTCGAGAAACGACTCTTTCTATAAGTCACTAACCAACCGTTACTCAACTATATGAGTCGGTCTACATTACTAGGTTAGACCACAATCATGCAAGGGTGGTTAGTTCACACATCATGCACCAAGATATACAATCAAGCAATAGAACATTTTTCATGCTTTTATCTTGATTAAGCCGGCGCACAAGCACACAAATCAGAGTAACCACGTTAGCATACGGGGCATGAGAAATTATACCTTACACCATGGTTTAACTTTACCGTGTCACCTCACATTGCTCGGTTCACACTTGATCCACTGATGACATTTCAAGTGTTTCAATTAATATAAGTACCACGGTATGTAACATTAATACTCCTGTAGTTTAACCCCGTTACCCCATTAATCTTAGGTTCTTAGGGCACATTCTTCTTGCCATAATTACTACTCACCAATGGCTCACTATTAATGCCATTTTTTTTACCCGACCGACTCACCCTGGGTCGGTCCCCTGGGTCGGTCGGGTGCAAAGGCATCGGTTTACAAAATTCTAGTCCAACCGACCCAGCCAGGGTCGGTCCCTTGGGTCGGTCGGATGCAGAGGGCATCCGATTGAAAATTCCAACTCGACCGACCCAGACAGGGTCGGTCCCCTGGGTCGGTCGAATGCAGAAAGCTCCGAGTTTGCAGATTTCAGGCCGACCGACCCTACTAGGGTCAGTCCTAGGGTCAGTCTAGCCCAGTACCCTGTTTTAATTACTCATTTTGAACTCCAAATTCACATCAATTCTTACCCAATCTTTTCCTAATCATTTCCACATGTTTCCTAACATGTTTAAACACCTTAAAACACTCCTAGTCATGCTCCAAACCTCCACAAATTATTACTCAAATCCTTTACCCAAACACTTGCTCAATTTCTACAAACTTAAATCCTCATTTTTGCACTTATGCACACTAGTGCATTTCTAAACTCCTCTTGACAGCCTACCTCTTGTTCTCAGCCATTTTGACCATTCCAAATCCTTTATAACCATTTGCAATAACTATACCCAAGTTCATCATTCATTTCTAAGGTTATGCACACTAACTCTTTTCTAAAATTCAAGGCACTAAAACACTATTTTGCTACAGATTTTTCTTCTATCATTTCCAAGCCTTCACTCACCCCTCTATGGGTGTTTAATTCAACCAAATCAATCCCTACATACACCTAGTTAACCCTAGGTCACTCCTTACTCATGACATCTCTTAAAACACCATCATTCCTACCAAAATTTTGCCATAACTTACCTACAACTCTAACATCTTCCAATTCATCATTTTTCACTTAAATCATCTCAAAACTAACCACACCCATATAGGGTCCTACCAGCACACAATAATGCACTAACCTCATCCAAATCTCATAAAGCACAATATAATACAATAACTCAAAGGCTTGGCACCTAGGCCCTTAATTCAAACATCAATTCACAATTTTCTCTCCTAGCCATCAAACACATTCTCTCACGTACTTTGGGTTCATTAATAATTTAACCCATCCCAAACTCTAAAACAATCAAAACAGGCATTAAGGTAAGCTTTTTACCTTAATCTTCCAAGTTTCTTTTCAATTCTCCTCTTCCTTTTCCTTCTTCCCATTTTCGGTCATGTGGGCAATGGAGTTGCCAAACTCCATCACAACATCCAAAGAACACAAAATGGATACAATTAAACTTCTAAACCCTTAAGAAAAATTCTAATTCAATCAAAGGGCTTAAATCACAAAAGCTAGGTTTTCACCCTATGGAGTTTTAGGAGGGGTTTTAACCCTTGAATCAAAAGGAAGGTTCCACCACCATTGGAGAGTTGAACCAATGCTAAATCATGGCAGAAAAACAAGGTATTAAAAGAAGCCAAAAATTGGCCAAGGCAAGAAAATGGGGGAAATGAGTTTTTCTCTTGAATCTTTTTACCTTAGTTTGAAGAGGAGACTCCAAGCTTCAAGATGATGCCATTTTCTCTTTAAATGGGCTAAACCCATGGAGATGAAGTTAATCCTTTTGGTATTTTCAAAAGAGGGAAAGATAGAGCTTGATGAGAGGAAGAAGAATACGTATTTTATTTGCATTTGGAGCTTGGAGTTAGCTTGTATGGAGGAGAGAATGGCAAGAAGCCATTGAAGGCTGCTTCAAAATTGTCCAGGGAGGGGAAGAAGAAGAGATCTTCCGGATGGGGAAGGATAAAAGGAAAGAGAGAGAGAGAGAAGAAGGGAAATGAGGGAGGAGAGAGAGGATGACTACTTTTTTACTTTTCCTTTCTTCTTTTTTTTTCTTTCTTTTCTTTCTTGCTTACTAATAAAAGAGAGGGAGGCTGATTTAATTAAGAAAACCGGCCCCCCACTGTATACCCATGCTGGAGTGTTTTTCGTCTTTTACAGAAAACGCTCGTTAATTTACCCGGTTTTAGCACTATTCACTAACCGGGCCTGTTTTTCGGATTTTTCTCGTTTCTTTGATTCTATTGGTTCTTAAGCTTCCATTAATGTTTAATTATAGTTATTTGATGAACTATAATTTTTACGGGTTCATTTGACCACTCAAAGTCACATTTTCGGGTTTTCTCAAAAAACGTGCTAAAGCTTTATTAGTGTTTTTAATTCATTTTATGGATCCATTTTCTTCGAGAATTGTTCCTGTATATCATTTAGGAATTATTAAGCCTTGTAAATCCATCTAAGACCCCTGTAGAGGTCGTATACCTCCTATGGTCACATAACGCTCATTTTAGCGTTGTTTGCTTTTTAAGCGTTTTCCCTTTTCTTTTGGCTTTATTTTCTTCACCAAAATTCTTTAGGCACTAATAGCCCCTCAAATACCATATTAGAATTATTTAATCACCATTTTTAAGTTCGGGGTATTTCACTAAGAAAATGATGTCTAATGTCAATGTGTTTAGTACGAGAATGATGTACTGGATTTTTGAAGATAGATATGGCACTATTATTATCACACATAATAGGTAGCGTACTGTTTTGACACCATAATCACCAATTTGTTGTTTGAGCCATAAAAGTTGAGCACGGCAGCTTGCCGCAGCTATGTATTCTGATTTAGTAGTTGAGATTGCCACACTTTGTTGTTTCTTTGATCCTCATGCGATCAAGCATGATCCCACAAAGAATCTTGTTCATGGCGTGCTCTTTTGATCAGTTATAGAACCACCATAGTCTGTATCTAAAAATCCTACAATATTGCAATTAATGAATTTTGGAAAAAAGAGTTCAAGATTCATAGATCCTTTGAGATAATGTAGTATTATTTTCACAACTGTGCGATGACTCTCTCTTGGATCTGCTTGAAACCTGGCACATAAGCAAACACTATACATAATGTCAGGTCTACTAGGTGTGGAGGGTGATTTTCGGTATGAGGGGGGTCTATGTAAACACGATCTGACTGAGAAGCCTAGATCCTAGAAAATGACATTCTGTGGAGGTGAAAACCCGTTATTCATGGCAGCCCTCAAATACCTTATAAACCGTCTGTCTTTCCTAGAAAGCATAAAGGGGAGTGCAAGTGTGCACTACACCCGCTCTCAATGGGCTCCACGCGGACTTATGCCCTATAGGCGGAAATTGACTAGAGTCGCCACCTAGTTTGACCTAAGGTACTAGGAAGGAAGGAATGAGGGTTCTAAGAACCGTTAATTGACTCTGATGATTTGTTGCCTATGGATAGGACTTATCTGATCATACGAGAGATTATGTGTTGGGTTCACACTGGGTTACACCCCTTAGAAGTAGCAATGACCACGACTTCGGATTGGTGCCTGAGGAAACCTCGGTCTCCAATTATCGGGATTACCTTCTTTCAAAACTTTTTAGAGAGATTCATTTAAAAGTCAAGGATAGGATTACGACAAGATGAGAGAAACGAGTGGATGAGGTGAGCTTTTCTGCCAAGCTAGCGCCAAGAAGAAGAATTGATGAATTTGAATGAGTATAGAATGAAAAATTTGGAGTCTGATTTTGAGAGTTGAAGAAGTCGAGGGTTTGTGAGAGTCGGAAGGGATTTGAATGTTTGACAGACATGAATATCGCCCTAGAGTTGGGGAAAGGGTTTTTTTGGATTGGAATGGGGTCGCACCCTAAATGGGCTGCCTACGTACTCAACTCCCTGTTGGGAACAGACCTTACGTAGTTCAGATCTTTAGGATGGTTGAATTTTTTGAGGTAATCGAGGGTTAGGAGTGCTCAAGGTTGTTTAAAGGTGAGATGGCTGAGTGCAAAAGGGCATTTTGATTGATGTGGGGTCACACCCTGCAGGTTCAGCCTACCTTGATCGACCGGATCAAGGCCAGTCAGGAGCTTGATGTCAGTCTGTGTAAGATCAGAGAGAGTTTGTCTGCTGGTCAGGAGTCCGAGTTCCGGGTTTCAGAGGATGGCTGCCTGAGGTTCAGAGGCCGTGTTTGTGTGTCCGGCAGACGACGCGTTGAGGCGTGAGATCATGCAGGAGGCTCATGGAGCTCCGTACTCGGTACACCCAGGAGGGTGAAGATGTACCGGGATCTTCGAGAGACATTCTGGTGGGGTAACATGAAGAGAGATATTTCTGACTTTGTATCCAGATGTCGGACCTGTCAGCAGGTCAAAGCTGAGCATCAGAGACCAGCTGGTTTGCTTCAGCCTCTTCCCGTTCCGGAGTGGAAGTGGGAGAGTGTCGGGATGGATTTTGTCATGGGACTGCCTAAGACTCCGCGGGGTTTTGATGCGG